>CM062289.1:152941894-153541894 GCA_031216915.1 Pictodentalium vernedei
ATCTCATAAGACCATACAGATACGGATATTTTTAGAATAGCTCATTGAGCCGGTTCTAATGATATCCATATCGGTATAGTATTATTGAAATATTGTGAGGAATGTTTTTGAAAAATGTACAATTTTAATTTATTTTTTTTAAAAAGCTGTTTTAAGTAAAGGGTTCAGTGTCACAAATGACTCAACTTACTGCCTTATATGTGTGGAAGGCAGTAAGCGCAGGCATTTATGTTTTTAGTGTTTATAATCCGAGGTTTTTAAAATCATTACTCATTTTAAATTTCAAGTAGAGCCCTGGTAAGGCAAGTAAATATTTTTGTTGGAAACACATGTGCTTGAAGTAAAAGCCAGTAATTTAATTTTTAATAGTTTTTCGTGTCCTATACTTCCTGCAATGGCAATGAACAAGAAGATTCCTTGATATTTTCATTCTAGATCTGGATAGATCACAAGATAGAAATTCTCTTGTTGCTGAATAGTACAGTGCACACACCTCCGTGCAACCGAAAAGGTCAGCATATTGTTATCATATCTACGTCTGAAACTGTTCACAGAATTATCTTTGCTCTGGTTAAGTCGGAACCTACTAAAAACATTGAGTAGTAATTTGAATAATCAAATACTGAATCAAACAGAACACCCTAAAGATAGCTTATCTTTAACCCTTTACCCAACGTAACGGCCAAAACCGGCCAGCGCTATTCTAAAAAATCGCCAGTTAATTGTCATTATTCTTTTCATTTTTTGTCTCAAAAACATAGGTTATGACCCCTCTTTGGAACGAGCGCGTCGAGCTCGTTCCAATGAGGGGTCATAACCTATGTTTTTGAGACAAAAAATGAAAAAAAATTAGTTATTCAAGAATTTTATTTGCAAGTGTTGTTTGCTTTTCATGTTAGGTAAAGGGATATGGTATTGTGTATGATAATCACATTTCTGATGTGTTTCAGTTTGGATGATTCAGTATATCATTATACATTATATTCAGTAGCAGATGAGCCAAGATAACTATTCAATAGTTGTATAACCCACGGTAAGTACTCCCTGATACCTTGAGTATCTTTTTTATTGGTTCTTTAATGGTGTGCTACTGATTTTCATGTAAAATGTTCCCAAAAATTGTACAAAATTTTTTTTGCAAGCGCTCTGAAAAAACATTATTTTGGCCTCCTTGACCACCCACCCATCCCGGCATCAGTGTCTGCAATTTTTTTCCAGACCCCCCTCCCTACCACCCCCACCCCCATCCGCGGTGACATGGCTCATTTATTGTATTGTATGCCAATATATAACATTCATCACAAGTAAGAGTTCAGTTGCAGTTTGGATTTCCAAACGTTACTCTGCTCCATATTACTGGGGAATCTCACGAGCTATTACTGTAATATTGTTCGGATATCCAGCAAGTTCAGTTGTTAAATGTTTGTAACTGTTAAGATATTTGGAATACCTGATTCGCTATTAAATTGTTATCATCTTTAATTTGTCTCCGAGTCATCAGTTGAACACTAGAATGCACAGCAGATACCGATGGTCATCTCCACGGTTATAAGATAAGATGCAAAACTCAACTCTGCCGTGGATTGAATTGACATGGGAAACGATGAAAGTGTCAATGACACTGCAGCTTAACTTGTCTGTGTGTTGTGTTTGATGAAAAGGATAATGTTCAATGTTTATGAAAGGATTATGAAATAAGACAAGAATTGTGATAAGAATTGGGAATATGTTAATTTCTGTTCCCTGTACGCTATGTTTTCAATAAAAATAATATGAGGTGTAGAATTTACTAAAGAACTGAGGGGTAGGTTAATGTGGCCCTCACAGTTAATGTATGTGGCCCTCACAGTTAATGTATGTCAACAAAATTTACCAAGTTACAGTGAAATTATACTAAAACGAGTTATTCTATCAAGATACAATGAAATTCCTTCATAAATAGGGCCTGTAGACTGTGCTAAAGGTTTTCGGGCTTCGGGCCTGTGTATCCATCACGGTTGACCGATCGCAACCAAAAGGGGACGTCCTCATCTAGACATTATACCGAGTCATTCTACCAAGTTACAATGAAATCCCTCAATAAATACGACCTGTAGACTGTGCTAAAGGTTTTCGGGTTTTAGGCTCGGGCAGCCGTCACGGCTGAATGATCGCGACCAAAAGGGTACATTCTCATCTAGACATTATGTGGAGACAACCCACCAAGTTACAGTGAAATCCCTCCATATTAAATATGACCTGCAGACTGTTTTTGGGTTTCGGGCTTGGGTAACCATCTACCAACAGTCCAAACTAATATGCAAAGTGTCTAACGCACTGAATACATTATTTTCCACAAAACTCCTTTTATACATTCTATAACCTTCGAATCTTAGTAGTATGTAATTTGTATCTGTAACTTTCTGTCACGTAAACTTTAGTGTATATTCTTTATTGGTGGAGAAAGCTTACATAAGCTCTAGCTTGTTGCTGAATCCAATTTCCATACTTCGCAATCCTTTCACCATCTAATTTTGTAGCATACTTGTATGAAGTATCTTTCTTGAAATAAAACACTGTTACTACTACTAAAGGAAATTGTGAACAGACTCACAGACTAACAGACTTCCGCACGCGTGATGGCAATAGCTTATCTTTACTTTGTCAAGTTAAGCTAAAAATAGGAAACCGTCTGTAGACTGGAGAGACCACTATGTGTTATTCGTTATTACGTTTCGCTTTCATTTTTCATGTCCTGCCAGGGACGTGGCGACCCGGGCCAAAATTTTCTATAGTTGGAAATTCGGAGGGCAAGTTATGAGCAGTTGCAAATTCCATCTATCTGGATTTTAGAGCTTTGGTGATGCTGATGTCTCCTTTTCTTCCCAAAATCCCAACTCGGTTTCAAATCGGCAAAAATTCCAACTGTTAACTAATATTTACAACTACAGTGTACGCAATATCTAGCTTCATAAGTATGCATGATGTCAATCGGTACGAGATTTCTATAGTACGTTTACTTATCGTAATAAAAACTAGAGGCTCTAAAGAGCCTGTAATCGCTCACCTGGAACTACATATAAAAATGTGATTTCCCACAGGCTTTTCCTTGTAACTATGAGCTGCAATTGTGGCTATGTTTGCAACATTACATCAACATTACATGAGGATCATTGGTAGGTGTCCCAGTCCTCAATCATGTGAAGTTTCAAAACATTTGACTTTGTAGTTTCAGAGGGGAAGATTTTTGCAAAATCCATTAAACAGAATCAGAGAATGTCTCTGATGGCCGTATTTTCCAACCAACGCAGGGGGTGGGGAGGGGGGGTGGGGTGGGGTGGGGGTCGCAAAAAATGCCAGGATACAAGGTCCGGCTGGGTGGGTGGGTCCGAGCCCCAAAGTGCAGTTTTTTGCTGGTGTCATGCAATTTTTTGCCAAATATCATTTTACAGACAAGTAATTACAACCAAAGTGAACTCAAGTGCTTAGATTCATAACTAAGAACAGAATAGAGCATTGATAATGTGCTGGGGGCTCCATGTTAGAATTTTTTCCCCATGTTTTACACTTCATTAGAGGGTGGGTCCTGTTCTGGGTCTGGCAAAACGTTGCAAAACAAAATAGTGATTCACAGCTATTTGGTCATGATTTTCACTCCTTTATATTTCTACTAAGGCAGTCTGCCTCTTATTAGTGCTTTGTAGCTCCTATTATTTGATTCTTCTGTAAGCCTCAGGGTGCCTCATGCCATTGGTCTAGTGTGCTTCCATGTATGGAATAATTGGAAAGATTGATAGAATAAAAATCTTGATTGTGGAAAACGTGTATAATTTCAAGGTAAATATGATTCTAGTGACACTAATATAAAAAAATAAATAAGAGGCAATTGATCTTAGACAAGCCACCCTGGCATGGGTCAAAGAATTTCAGTATTAGGTCTCTCTCAGACCAACTGTGCAAACTAAACATTTAACCGAAAAGTAATGAAATGAAAAACAACAATTTCTTGTGGACAGTTCAAGATATCCAGGTGGGAACAATATATTTTGGGCAGAGCTTCTTGGTGGTGGGATTCAACTGGCGTCTGAACAGCATATACATGTTGTACATCGGGGTAAGGGTTGTGTTGCTTGGAACATGAATGGGTGTATATCTGCAATTCAGTTGGTGAGGCGGGTTCCAGTGGTTACCTGGGGGTCTGATGCTGCATTTACGTTGTGGCTTTATATGCAGAGAGATTGTTTTGGGGCCATCTGTGGCTAGGGATGCCTTGGATGCCCAAGAGCAGAGCTGGAATATCGGATAAGTTGGTTTGCGACACCTTTCATGTTTGGGAATAGTATTTATTTATTTATTTTTTATTTGGGTAATTTGAATACTTCGCTAAACAGATTTTATAAATTGGGGGTGGGTCCCCAATTGTCTTTGAGGAAAAACTGTGCGGGAGGGGTGGGTGTCCAAGACATGACTGGCAAAAATTTGCATTCCAGGGGTGGTGGGTCCCAAAAATTGAAAATGTAAAAATTTCCACCTTGTATCCGTAATTTTTTGCCTGACCCCCCCCCCCCCCCCCGACCAACGGGAACAAAAAGAGGATAGTTTGTAAAGGGCCTCCTATAGACCATTCCTGCCAAGTTTGGTTCACGTCGGCTAAGAAGTTCCAGAAAGAAGATGAAAATGTGATTTATAGTAACTATAAGCCGCAATTGTGGCCATGTTTGCAACACGGTCAACATTAAATGAGGATCGTTGGTAGAGGGTGTCCTAGTCATCAATCATGCAAAGTTTCAAAAACATTTGGCCCTGTGGTTTCAGAGGAGAAGATTTTTCAAAATCCACCAATCAGAATCACAAAATGCTTCTGGCAGCCATGTTTTTCGATGCACGGTAACAAAATGAGTAGCGTTTGTAGAGAACCTCCCATAGACTATCCCTGCCAGGTTTGGTTCACATCAGCTCAGTAGTTCTGGAGAAGAAGATGAAAATGTGATTTACCATAGGGTTTCTATAGTAACTATAAGCCATAATTGCGGCCATGTTTGCAACCCGATCAACATTAAATGAGGATCGTTGGTAGAGGGTGTCTCAGTCGTCAACCATGCAAAGTTTCAAAACATTTGGCCCTGTGGTTTCAGAGAATATTTTTCAAAATCCACCAATCAGAATCAAAGAATGCCTCTGGTGACCTGACCATGTTTTCAAACCCATGGGATCAACATGAGGATCGTTTGTAGCGGACCTCCCATAGACTATCCCTGCCAGGTTTGGTTCATATCGGCTCAGACTATCCCTGCCAGGTTTGGTTCATGTCGGCTCAGCAGTTACAGAGAAGATGATGAAAATGTGATTTCTCATAGGGTTTCTATAGTAACTATAAGCCGCAATTGCGGCCATGTTTTACTCCGATCAACATTAAATGAGGATCGTTGGTAGAGGGGGTCCCAGTCATCATTTATGTGAAGTTTCAAAATATTTGGCCCGGCAGTTTCAGAGAAAAAGATTTTTGAAAATCCACCAACCAGAATCAAAGAATGCCTCTGGAAGCCATGTTTTTCATCCGACGGGAAGAAAATGAGGATCGTTTGTAGAGGACCTGCCATAGACCATTCCTGCCAGGTTTGGTTCACACCGGCTCAGCAGTTACAGAGAAGAAGGCGAAAATGTGAAAAGTTTACGGACGACGGACGCCAAGTGATGAGAAAAGCTCACATGGCCATTTAGGCCAGGTGAGCTAAAAATTCTCGAAATTCACTTCAAGAACATTACATCGTGTAAAATCGTTGTCCTGAGTTAATTCCATCATTCACAGTTACAAAACGATGAAACATCGAAAATTGAGCATTCCTGCATAAGATCTGATTTAATGTCAGGACAGTGTGAATTGCACGAAGTTCTCAGCTTGAGCATTTGTTTCGCTCATATTCACTTCCCAGAATAATACCAAATAATAATAACAACCTAATAATTTTATCATAAATGTGTTGGCATTTCAGTTACTAGAATTAATTTTATGCCCCCCTTTCATGGCTTCATTTTCAAAATTTTTCTCGGTAGTGAATTTCCAACTCGGGGGAGGGAATAGGAGGGGGGTCCACCTCCCGGTCCATCCCCTAGTTGGAAATTCACTACACTGCACAACCCCTCCCCCCCTCCCTCCACAATAGGAAACATCTGGCCATGCCCCTGTGCGTTGTTTGTGATATAAACTTTTGGTTTATTGCGCAACCGTAACAACTGGAATAAATATTTCTGTATTCAACCATGCTGCGAACATTTGTTTTGGTTTGCAATTTCCGATAGACCAATATCATAATATTATTAAGTTTGGACAGCAAGAGCGGTAACAAGAGGTGCGCATCGGAGGCGTCGAGTTGTGGTGGTAACCAGAGAGTGTTGTATGCCCATAACCCGGTTGTCAAATCTGGGCCCTTTGTTCAAGTTGTAATGCTTACATATTTATTTATTGGTGTTTAAGGTCACATATTTCTGTACAATGGCTAACCATGACCGTGACAGTTTTACGGGTGGTGGAAGCCGGGTACTCCGGGGAGAACCACCGAGCAACGGCGAGCAACGGTCAGCTCCCCAACATATAAACTCCACATAAGCAGGGTTAGCATTGGTTGAAGACAGGTGCACCATCGACGTGCAGTACGCCTTAGTACACAGCGTCACCGTGTCCCCACGTGGGCAATGGGGGTAAAGTGTCTCGCCCAAGGACACAACGCGGTTGCCGCAGGTGGGATTCGAACCGAGGACCTCTCGGCTTGCAGCCTGCGCCTCTACCAACTGAGGCACCGCCCCCCCCCCCCCCCCCTGTAATGCTTACAAGTTCAGCATTCGTAAAACATATTTAATTAAGGTCCATAACTTCATCACCGAAAGTCGGGCTGGCCAGTTTTCGAACTCGCTTGAGATACTATAGCAAAAAAACATGTATGGCAAATATTAGTCACATCGAAGAACGTTTGTTCAAGTTATTTGTTGTGCTTACAATGTGAGGGCGCCCGCCCGTCCGTTCCGACGCACACCGACGAAAAACTGACAGAGTCATTTCATACTGTGATTGCAGGCAAAGAAAGTTAAATTACGATGTTAAAAGGTCTCACTGCATCGGAATAGTTTGAAAAGGGGTGTTTCAAATCGTTTTCCTTATGAGGTGACAGACAAAACTTGGAAATGATAAGTTGTAACATCCGTGACAAAAAATAGTTCGGCTTTCAATCAAATGCCGTACAAACACAATTGTGACGATTACCATGTATGTTGATGTGGATATTTTTTTTAGTTTTCAAACCAGGCATGTCAAAGTACCGCCGGTACCAACATAACCGGTACCGGGACGGGACAGAGCCTGTCCCATCGAAACCGGTACCGGGACAAATCAACAATTGTGTGACATATCACATTCAGGGATTTTTACTACGATTCTTATCCTCATTTCAGAAAAAAGGGGTGCCGAGGGCCATATGTTTTTCAGAAAAAGGGGTGCCGAAATTGGGGTGCCCGGGGATATGGCCATTGGATATAGGGTTTTATTATACACAAGGGAGATAACTCTGCATACAGATTATGGGAAATCAAGCAATCTGATTGGTTAGTTATAATTTATATAAATGATCTAGATAAATGAAACAAGAGTACTTGGAATAGGGTCAGAACTACTGCTATTACGTACCATCTTACCAGTAACAGGATGATACAAAGCATTTGGTAAGTTAATACTATCAACGGTTAGGATGGAAACTACAGGGGAATATAGCAACCATACTCTGCTGCCGTTCTGTATTACCAGGCATTGACCCCCCACCCCAGAATACCGCTCAATAATATGAAGCACCTAGTGGATCAGTAGTACCAAGGGCCAGCAAGAGACCTACAGGGATATGTACAGCCTATGCTATACTACCGTTCTAAACTACCAAGCATTACCCCCTAGCCCACAAAATCACTAGGTCTACCATAACATACTACATATACCAGCCATATAATAAAACAAAGCAATCGGTTGGTTAATAGAACCAAGTACTAACAGGGGCCTATAGGTGTATATACCGCCCATACTATAGTACCGTTCTAAACTACCAGGCAGTACCCCTATCCACAATACCCCTATGCCTAGCATTGAATACTACCTATACCAGTCATAGGATAACATGAACCATCAGGTGGATTGATAGTACTAAGGGCTAACATGGGACCTGCAGGGGCCCACAGAGGTATATATCGGCCATACTATATTGCTGTTCTATACTGCCAGGCATTACCCCCACCCCCACTCCACAATACGACTTGACGTGCCATAACGTAGTCCCTATACCAATCATAGAATAGTACAAAGCAATCGGCTACTGAGGTATAATTTATTACGACTCTTAGCCTCATTTCAGAAAAAGGGGTGCCGAAGGCCATGTGTTTTCAGATAAAAGGGGTGCCTGGGAATATGGCCATTGGATATAGGCTTTTGATATACCCAAGGGAGATAACTGCATTATGGGAAATCAAGCACTGGTAATTATAAGACTTGGACGAGAGAACCAGAGATAGTTTGGACTGGATAGACTGTTAGTGATAGAGAAACATATGCAATAGGCATTAAAAATGGGATTCTGGGAAAATCAGGCCCTTTACTCCTATTCAACAGAACATACCCCCTGTACCCCTTGGTACTATAGCATAACGTGTTATTTTTATATGCCCAAAATGGGGCTTCACATGTCCGTTTGGGTGGTTTGGTGGAGATTTTGGTGGTCTGTAAGGGTGGTCGGGTCTATTTGGGTAATTCTTCGAGAATTCTGGGAGAATAGTAAGTCAGAAAAATACTCTTCTACAAAGGAACACACCCCCAGGGGACCCCCTGGTACTATAGCACTACGTGCTACTATTATAAGCCAAAAGAATGGCGGTCCTAAATAGGGTTCTGAAAGAATTCGAAATAATACAACTTGTCGGGTTGTTTGTGGTAATTCTACGAATCGGGGAAAATTCTCTTCTACAAAGGAACATACCCTCCAAACATACCCCTCTCCTATTGTAGGACTTTGGGTAACATAGGTCTCGTTACAGTTATTCAGGTGAAAATGTCAGCTTTTCAAGAAATGTTCAGCTTCTGATCAATGGGGCCGAGGATATTTCGCATTTAAATTACCTCCCCTATTCACAATACTCACAATGTGTATAGTTTCTGGAAGCTCTGAATATGGCCCTTTCTAGAGACAACTGTACACAACAAAAATCTTACAATATCACTCAAATACACTCAGCCGAATGACACAGTTGATGGCAAAAAAATGGCTCAAAATGGTCAAAATTTTCTCATTTTGGGGATAAATCTCCAATTTTTGTGCATCGATAGTGATAAAACTGTGTTATAGGAATTCCTCATTCCTCCACTGAGGATTTTACAGCATAACATGATCATTCTGACAAATAAAAAACATATGGGTTTCTTATTCATTTTTTCAGAAGGCTTTCTCAAAGCAAATTTACCCAAAAGTTGTCCCATTTGTAAACTGCAAATTGTCAGGTCCCAAACAGGTCTGGGTTTGTCATTTAACACTTCCATGTGACCTTGACCCCCAACTGAAATGCACTTGACAATACACAGTTTGAATCAAGACCATCAACAGATTATTTTGGCCATATCACCATTAAAGAGAATTATTTACTAAATCCACACCACCATAAACTAAAACTATAGCTCAAAATAGTCATTTGGCTGAGGATATCCAATAACCTCGGAAATGACCTTTTAATAGGAAACGAGACCTTAAGTGAAAAATAAAAAATTCTTCACACTCTCAGAAACAGTAAATGTGCATCTGTATTTAATTCTGAGAAAAATGATGTATGGCACATATGAAAAAATTGTTAACTTAGTGCCCTTAAGCCCCATGGATAGCGGGAGACCGAGCACTCTGACAACCAGTTTCTTTACGTTTTTTTACGCAGTAATGTTCAGTGAGAGAAGGCCTGTTCTTCACATTTCTGACTCTGATAAAAGCTCTGTAGAGTAAATTTTGCTTTAGATGAAAGCATGTAACACCAGTGGTTCCCCTATTCTACCAAGGCAGTATGCTTTAACCCGAGAGAAGGAAGTTAGATTTCAATTTAGATGGATGCACAGCTGTAACACCATGGGCAATAGCTATCATGGCAGCTGTGTTGGTATATTGGCCAATGATCAGACTAAACCAATGGTGATGGATGATTTATTTTTGATGTGCACAGTCACTTTCAGCACCAAAAGCTACATCAGGATCACACATTAACTGATAAAATTAAGAAAAACCCAGAAATTACATTCATTTGTAAACTGCATCCTCCCTCAAAATGCATATTTCAGTGCCCACCCACCCACTCTTTTCCACAGCATTCTCAATTCACTTTCCTCATTTGGCTAAGCATATTTCACTGATTCTATCAATTATAATATAATGTAATCATAAAAGAAAAAATCCTACAGATCTCTTGTAACCACATTTTCCTGCATAGCACACATTGTGTTTGCTAAAGGGTTAAAAATAGACCCATTTCAGTTCCTGACCTGATCCAAAAGACTGACATTTGAAGTATGTGCTATTTGAAAAGAGCTGTGTAAATGTAACGATTAAGAATATTCAGTCCCAAATTATCTCTACTAATCAGACTACACTCTGATAATTCCCTGGAAAGTTCTTAGAAAGAGTTCTCCATATGACTGTACCAGTAAACAGCATTTTCAAATAAAATTGTGTTGAAAAACCTACATAATTCTCTTGATAACACCATTACTGGACTTAAAATACCTCAAGAGGGAGAACTTTCCAGGAAATTATGTCTGTACAGGGTACCACTGAAAAAAGAAAAATATGCTTTAATATTTCTTTTACTTATCCTACAACATATTCCCACTAATACAGTTGGTTGCTATGGAGATTGGAGGCCAGAAATTGCAATGAAAGCAAACACTGTTTTCTACTTAAGGTCTCGTTACAGTTATTCAGGTGAAAATGTCAGCTTTTCAAGAAATGTTCAGCTTCTGATCAATGGGGCCGAGGATATTTCGCATTTAAATTACCTCCCCTATTCACAATACTCACAATGTGTATAGTTTCTGGAAGCTCTGAATATGGCCCTTTCTAGAGACAACTGTACACAACAAAAATCTTACAATATCACTCAAATACACTCAGCCGAATGACACAGTTGATGGCAAAAAAATGGCTCAAAATGGTCAAAATTTTCTCATTTTGGGGATAAATCTCCAATTTTTGTGCATCGATAGTGATAAAACTGTGTTATAGGAATTCCTCATTCCTCCACTGAGGATTTTACAGCATAACATGATCATTCTGACAAATAAAAAACATATGGGTTTCTTATTCATTTTTTCAGAAGGCTTTCTCAAAGCAAATTTACCCAAAAGTTGTCCCATTTGTAAACTGCAAATTGTCAGGTCCCAAACAGGTCTGGGTTTGTCATTTAACACTTCCATGTGACCTTGACCCCCAATTGAAATGCACTTGACAATACACAGTTTGAATCAAGACCATCAACAGATTATTTTGGCCATATCACCATTAAAGAGAATTATTTACTAAATCCACACCACCATAAACTAAAACTATAGCTCAAAATAGTCATTTGGCTGAGGATATCCAATAACCTCGGAAATGACCTTTTAATAGGAAACGAGACCATAGCAATCACTTGCTACCATAGAAACCAAGATGGCGGCCTCCAGTATACAAAATGGACGACGGAAACACGTATCACCCTAACATGCGCAGCGCATGCGCACTCACACCATGTATCACTATGGGGATGACGTCACAACATGGCCGCTCACGCGGGTTACCATGACAACACAACATGGCGCCACTAGGTCACGTGACATGACGTCACTTCCGGGGTCCCCCAACCTAGGGGTGAAACGTGCGAGCACTACTACTGTGTAGGAAGCCGGAGTACCGGAGAGAACCACCGAGCAACTGTCAGCTCCCGAACATACCAACTCCACACAGGCAGGGTTAGCAATGGTTGAAGAAAAGTGCACCATCGACGTGCAGTACCCCTTAGTACACAATGCCACCGTGCCCTCCCCCCCCCCCCCCCCCCCCCCCCCACGCGGGCAATGGAGATGAAGTGTCTTGCCCAAGGACACAACGCGGTTGCCGCAGGTGGGATTCGAACCGAGGACCTCTCGGTTTGCAGCCTGCCGCAGGTGGGATTCGAACCGAGCACCTCTCGGCTTGCAGCCTGCACATAGAACACACATTGGAACTCAAGAGGCGATATGTTTATTGTGGGGAATAATATAGCCGGATTGGCTGTCTTCCTGTTATCCCAAATTTAAATTCTATGGCAACATTGTACAGGACATTGTGAAATTCTAAACAGAGTACAAGTACGACTGAATATTACTTGGACCACTTTGAAACATACACATAGTATAGGACTAATATGGGACCTTGTGGCTGCTGTGTAATTCAGATTCCCCACCGCCTCCACCATTGACCAGGGCAAACAAATCTATCTATCTCGAATACTATTTGGTTGGGCTTGGGAGGGAGAATGTTGTGACGAGCTTGAAAGACAATTGGGTATCACACGAAATATTTTATTATTTTCGTCATGGATTTTTAAGATCACCTTTATCGTCATTTCTTTGAAGTAACCGACGACGGCGCTTTCATTGTCTTTGATGCCACGTTTGAAAAGTCAAAATGGTCGACAGAACATGCAGCTTTAGAGTGTTTTGATGAGTTTATTCACAAATAAGTTGAAAGTATGTCGTGCAAGTGTGCCATACACGATTATCTGTCTCTTTACCTTCATTCAGTTAGGAATTTCCGCATAAAATAATTTTGTCGCGGTACCGGCGGGACAAAATCTTCAGTACCGGTACCGGTTGGAACATGAGGGAACCAGCGGTACTGGTACAGGTACCGGTTGACATGCCTGCTTCAAACATAATCGCCTAATGTTATATTTTACACCCCGACAACAACAAAGTTATTATACTACGAAACAGAGGGGCGTGGTGATCCATTTCTAAAAGGATACTACGAAGCTTCGAGATTCCTTTCGATCTCGAATGAAAAGTTGGAATTCAGTATCAGCTGCCTTAGTTCTCTCACAAAGCGTATAGCTGAGATATAAATCGTACACAAATGATGTTTGAAAATCACGACCGAGTGTAATTTCCGCCTTATTAGCATGCAGGCATATGTTCGGTACCCATGCCACCATCCATGCTAATTCCAGTTCACTAGTCATCACCGCTGCTGAAAGCAAATTTGAAATTCCCAAGCAATATCGATGATTGCTCGCGGCTAGCCCTGTTAGTGACCAGTACAGAATTCTCGCATTCGTGTGTTTTTTTTAACAAAAATCCTTACTGTGTAATATTCCAACTATATCATCAAGGCATGCCTTCGACGGAGGCATGCCCTGCTGATGTAGCTGGAATATTTTATCAGTCGGGACTTCAAGACGCCTGTATTCGATTCGATTTCGAAAAAATACTCGATTGAATTCGAATCGAAAATACGTGATACGCAGGGCCCTACCCTATATATGGAAAGTGAAAAATCATCGTTGCATTTAAGACTATCTTACAGTAATGCCATTGTCGCTGCAACTTTTTCCCTGTAGCCACGAATAGGGCTGCACGATATTCAAAACTGAATACCGGTATCGGTATTCAAAAAAATACCGCGGTATACCGGTATATCGAAAAATGTTCAGAAAAATTAACATAAGTACCACAATCGAGGCTTGAGGCACCACAGTCGTAACGAATTTGCATGCCTTGATGACGCGGTTCGAAAACCTTTACCCAAGGCAGACGATATCAAAATTTATTATTTAAAAAAAAAAGTTAATCAGATTTTCCAATAAAAATTCTACAGAACAATATCATGTGACCCCTCATTGGAACGAGCTCAATGAGTGGGAGGGAGGGGGGCAAATATTAACCGACCCCTAAGGATACTGTATACCAAATGCATACCAAATACTAAATGCCAAAAGTTTCGGACTGGTGGTTTTGGAGAAGAAAATTTTTAAAGAATTATCCGCATTTTGTACAAAGTTAAAATGTTGGGCTCATAGAAAGCATAATTGTTAACCAAGGTTTTTGATTTGAACAAACTTGAATCAGATCTCTGTAACAATGTTGTATGAGGATCAAGGACTTGTTAGACTTAATTAAACTCTGCAATCTTAACTATTTGGTAAATCTCCCAGACAACCATGGTGTAAACTGATGTTCCAGAATATTTGGAATTCAAACACAAAGACAGAGGGGATGGACCAAGTGAGAGTTAATAGAGAACTAGTCAGTAAGATCTTGGACTTAGGCACAACCCAGGATAAAACATTTGTCAGAGAAAGAGTCATGGAGGATTGTAACCTGAATTGGCGAGAGGGGGTCAAAGAAAAGAGGTCTTTGGGTGGCCTGCACAATAAAGGGAAGCCAGGTTTTGATGGCACCTTTGTGGGGTCACTGCTGTTCAAGATGAGGTTGTGGTGGCTGGAGCTCAGGGGAAAGTTGATTTAGTTATTTATTTATTTATGTTTAAGGTCACATATTTATGCACAATGGCTAATCATGACCGTGACAGTTTTACGGGTGGAGGAAGCCGGAGTACCCGGAGAGAACCACCGAGCAACGACGAGCAGCTGCCAGCTCCCCAACATCGTAACTCCACACTGCAGCACAGACAGGGTTAGATTGGTTGAAGACATGCGTACCATCGACGTGCAGTACGCCTTAGTACACGGCGTCATCGTGCCCCCATGCGGGCAATGGAGATGAAGTGTCTTGGTAAAGTATTGTAAAAGGTCTGTACATAAATACTGACCATAGCTTGTAACAAATGTACAGGTAAAGTATTGTGAAGGTGGGTGACAGTTAGATGCTAAACTAGACAAGAGGCCCCAAGGGACCTTAATCGCACTCCTGACAAAGTGGTTCAAAGAAGTATTTGGGGTCACATTCAGTTGGTCATGTTCATTAACACTACAGAGGAATGAAGTCATGAAATTATTCAGAACTATTCAGTTAGTCATGGTTCATCAACACTACAGAGGAATGAAGTCAAGAAATTATTCATAACTCTTGGTCCATGTCAGATGCTTATTATCATAGGTCTTCCTGACTGCTTCAAATTCTATCAGCTGTAGACAAGCATTGCCAAACTTCCAAGGGTGTTATGTCACTGCACCCCCCTCACCCAATAGAAAGCCCAAATATTAACCCAGGGACCAGATTTGAACAAACTTGAATCTGACCCTCTCCCTCCCTCCCTCCTCCACAGAGATGTTGCATACCAAATATCAAAAGATTCTAATAGATGGTTCTGAAGAAGATTTTTACCGGAATTCCCTCATATTGCACTAAGTTAAAATTTGGGCTCCCATAGGAAGCCTAAATATTAACCCAGGCACTCTATTTGAACAAACTTGAATTTGATCCCCACAAAGATGTTGTATACCAAATATGAAAGCATCCAGAATGGCGGATGTGAAGTAGAACACTTTTAGAGAAATTTCCTCATATTGCACTAAGTTAATACTTGGACTACCATAATGAGTCCAACTATTAACCCAGGGACCCGAATTGAACAAACTTGAATCTTCCCCTCCCCCTCCTGCCCCCCCCCCCCCCCTCCACCCTCCCCCTAGAGTGATGTATACCAAATATCAAAAGATTCTAATACATGGTTCTGGAAAAAAGTTTTTTAAAGAAATTCCCTCATATTGCATCAAGTTAAAATTTGGGCTCCCATAGGGACTCAATTTGAACTAACTTGAATCTCACCCCATAGGGACTCAATTTGAACTAACTTGAATCTCACCCCCTAGAGATGTTGTAAACCAAATATGAAAGCATTTTGACTTGTGAATCTGAAGAAGAATTTTAAAAGAAATTTCCTCATCATGCACTAAGTTAAAATTTGGGCTACAGTAGGGAGCCCAAATATTAACCTAGGGGCCCAAATTGTACAAACTTGAATCTGACCCCCCCCCCCCCCCCCCTCCCCTAAGAATGCTGCATACCAAATAACAAAAGATTCTGATTGGTGGACTGGAGAAGAAGATTTTTAAACAAGATTCCCCAGGAGGCCTGAGGGCGCTCACCTGACATGATAGCCTAAATATCAACCCAGAGAATGGATTTTAACAAGTTGCATCTGCTCCTCCTAAGAAACGCTTATACCAAATATCCAAAGATTCTGACCAGTGGATCTAAAAAAAAAAAGATTTTTAAAGAATATTCCTCATATTGAACTAAGTTATAATTCGGGCTCCCCCAGGGAGCCCATATATGAACCCAGGGACTTGGCTTTAACAAACTTGAATCTCACCCCCCTAAGAATGCTGCACATCAAATATCAAAACATTCCGACTGCTGGATCTGAAGAAGATTTTTAAAGAAATTCCTCATTTTGAACTAAGTTACAATTCGAGCTCCCACAATGAGCCTAAATAAGGACCTAGGGACATGGCTTGAACAAACTTGAATCTTACCCCCCTAAGGATGCTGCATAAAAAATATCAAAAGCATTCATCTGCTGGATCTGAATTAGATTTTGAAAGAAAATTCCTCATTTTGAACTAAGTTGTCATTCGGGCTCCCATAGTGAGCCCAAATATGAACCAAGGGACTTGGCTTGAACAAACTTGAATCTCAGCCCCCTAAGTTTGTTGCATGCCAAATATCAAAACATTCCGACTGCTGAATCTGAAGAAGATTTTTAAAGAAAAATTCCTCATATTGACTACAGGGAGCCCAAATATGGACCCAAGGACTTGGCTTTAACAAACTTGAATCTCCACCTCCACTCAACCCCCCCCCCCCCCCCACCCCACACTAAGGATGCTACACATTACATATCAAAACATTCCGACTGCTGGATCTGAAGAAGATTTTTTAAGAAAATTCCTCATTTCAAACTAAGTTACAATTCAAGCTCCCACAGTGAGCCCAAATATGCACCTAGGGACATGGCTTGAACAAACTTGAATCTCACCCTCCTAAGGATGCTGCATACCAAATATCAAAACATTCCGACTGCTGGATCTGAAGAAGATTTTTAAAGAAAATTCCTCATTTTGAACTAAGTTATCATTTGAGCTCCCACAGTGAGCCCAAATATGGACCTAGGGACATGGCTTGAACAAACTTGAATCTCACCCCCCTAAGGATTCTGCATACCATATATCAAAACATTCCGACTGCTGGATCTGAAGAAGATTTTTAAAGAAAATGCCTCATTTTGAACTAAGTTATAATTCGGGTGCCCACAGTGAACCCAAATACGAACCCAGGGACTTGGCTTGAACAAATTGAATCTCACCCCATTAAGCATGGTGCATACCCAATATCAAAAGATTCTGCCTGCTGGATCTTGAGAAGAAGATTTTCAAGGAAATTTGCCTGAAATGCACTAAGTTCAAATTTGGGCTCCTATACTGGTGAGCCCAAATATAAACCCAGGGGGATGATTTGAACAAACTTGAATCAGATCCACACCACAATGTTGCATACCAAATATCAAAAGATTCTGCCTGCTGGATCTGGAGAAGAAGATTTTTTAAGAAATTTGCCTGCAATGCACTAAGTTCGAATTCGGGCTTCTATAGTGAGCCCAAATATGAATCCAGGGGGCCGATTTGAACAAACTTGAATCAGATACACCCCACAATGTTGCATACCAAATATGAAAAGGTTCTGCCTGCTGGATCTGGAGAAGAAGATTTTTTAATGTTTTTCCCATTGCCTGCGGTGTTAAAAAGTGGTGACTCAGCACTTTTTCAAAAGTCCCGAAACTATACCTTACGATAAAACCGATGGCAATTCTTTTTTACCAATCCTTTCTGTTGGTCCTAAGGAAGCTTCACACCATATAAAAATTCTCGGTACCGTGCAGTTTTGGAGATATGGGCGTTTTAATTTTTTTCTATTTTTAGCTCCTGTGGTTCCCACGGGGCTGCAGGAAAATGGTTTTTTTTTGGCATAAATCAAGTACTTATAACCCAATAATATCTCATATTAAATTTGGTTCAAATCAGCCTTTGGGTTCAGAAAATAGAAATTTTGGGCGGGGCAAAAATTCTTGCCCCTCTCAGAACAAAGGTAAATATTGCCCGTCAAACTTCTCTTGAACAAACTTGAGTCTACACCTCAAAGGGAAGCTGCATACCAAATATCAAGTCTCTGCTATGGCTGGTTCATGAGAAGAAGATTTTAAAAAATTTTGTGCATTTTGGTCCCACCCCACTCCACAATATGAGCAGAAATCCAATTTGAAGAAAAACCCAAATGCACCTATATAACCACTACTTACATGAAATTAATTAAAATGTGGCCAGTGGTTTAGGAGAAAGAGGCTCAAACACCACCTTCACGACGGCCGACAGACGACGGACGACGAGTGATAAGAAAAGCTCACCCTGACTTTCAGTCAGATGAGCTAAAAAATTTTCTCATACTGCACTAATTTAAATATTTGGGCTCCCACAGAGAGCCCAAATATGGACCCAGGGATTTGATTTCAATACACATGTGAAACAGTCTTCCAGAGATGTTATATGTGAAATATGAAAGCTTTTGGAGCAGTGGTTTGGGAGAAGATTCTTTAATATTTTTCCCATTACCCACGGTGTTAAAAAATGCTGACTCAGCATTTTTTCAAAGTCCCGAAAAAGTATCCTATGATAAAACTGACAGCAATTTTTTTTTACCATTCCATTCTGTTGGTCATAAGGAAGCTTCACACCAAATAAGCATTCTCAGAGCAGTGTAGTTTTTGAAAAATGGGCATTTGAAATTTTTTCTATTTTTAGCTCCTGTAGTTCCCACAGGGCATTTTGAAAAAGGTTTTTGGCATAAATCAAGTACTTCTGACCCATTAATACTTCATATCAAATTTGGTTCAAATCAGCCTCTCAGTTTGGAAAATACAAATTTTGGGTAGGGCAAAAATTCTTGTCCCTCCCGTAATAACAACAAATATTGCCCCTCGAACTTCTCTTGAACACCTCAAAAGGAAGTTGTATACCAAATATCAAGTCTCTGCTACAGCTGGTTCATGAGAAGATTTTTTTTAAAAATTGAGGCATTTTGGCCTCGCCCCCTCCTCAATATGAGCAGAAATCCAATTTGAAAAAACAAAACAAATGACCCTATATAACCACTACTCATGTGAAATTTCATTAAAATGTGGCCAGTGGTTTGGGAGAAAAAGACCCAAACACCACCTTCACGATGGATGACGGGCGACAGATGACAGGCAACGGACAAAAAGTGATCAGAATAGCTCACCATGACTTTCAGTGGAGTTAATGTAACAATGGGGATCCTTATATAGTGCACCATAAGCCAAATGTTAGCAATTGTTTTGGCCTGTTTCATTCAAACCCTTCTAAGGTTGATTCATACCAATTAATAAATATTTGTCCAGTCCTTCTTAAAATATAGGTATTTGAATTTTATATCTGTAGCTCATCGGGTTCCCACGGGTGAGGAGGTTTTATTTTTCTCATTGGAAATAGAAAATCGGGTTGTGCTAACAATGTTTACCCTCCCCAAACAACACCAAATATTAACACAGGAACTTTGCTTCAACACATTTGAATATACACATCCTAGGGATGCTGAATTCAAGGAATATTATTTTGTCTGGTGTTTTTGGAAAAGATTTTTAATTATCTCCCTTTTTGAGTCCCCGAGTGGGTCTGACCACAGTGATAACAAAGGCACCCAATATATTTATAGCCAACATTACTGACACAAATGAAAGTGTCAATGACACTGTAGCTCAACTTGTTTAAGACATGTACATGTATAGTGTGTGACACAGCAATGACAAACATCCAGATAACGACCCAATAACAAAGGTACAAGTAAAGTATTGTAACGGTCTGTACATAAATACTGACCATAGCCTATAACAAATGTATGGTTAAAGTATTGTAAAAGTGGGGTGATAGTTAGTTGCTAAACTAGAAAAGAAATCTTTGAGTCCTAGAGTGGGTCTGACTGAACCAAAAAATATTTGTTCTTATAGCACAGTGATAAAAAAGGCACCCAAAAACACTCATTCCTGTCACAAGGTGATAACAAAGGTACCCCAAGAAGTTTTGTGAAGATCAGTTCATAAATACAGACTCTAGCCCAAGCCATAATGACATGTGCATTTACTGTGTATAAGTAGCACTGAATAAATCAAAGTTCATTTAATTTGCATAATTTCTGCACGAGAAAAAAACGTGTATCATATGTGATGTATTCCATGTTACTAAACATTCCTACGAAAATTTATTCAAATCCTAACTTTCATACAGAAGTTCTATACAAAAAACTGATTGCACTAATTTTGTTACAAAAAGGCTGCTGGCGGACATCTTGAATTTTGGACCGCACCCAAAAACACTCATTCTCGTCCCACAGAGATAACAAAGGTACCCAAGAAGTTTCGTAAAGATCGGTTCATAAATACGGCCTCTAGCCTGAGCCATCTAGAAGTTGTGTACAAACAAGAGGCCCCACGGGGCCTGAAGCGCTCATCTTGTACAGAAAACAATTTAAACAGAGTCCAAGAATGAGTCTACATTAAGCAAGCCATCTCCATAGGCTACACTGTCAATCCTTGAGTCCCTCAGGAGTGACAAAAATAATCTGGGCATCATGCCTTTTCTTCAGTTGATCATAAAGTAAAATGTAGAGCTCCCCTATGAAGCCCCTTGATACAACCTATGTGGATTAATCTTCGTACCTCTAGAGGGTACTGAATACAATTTTGTTAATTCTTCAGCAAAATGGCCAATTCCAGCTCCCATAGAGAGCCCAAATATTAACCCAGGCTCTTGATTTGAACACAGTTAAATCTGACTTCCCTAGAGATGTTGTGTACTGAATATGAAAACATTCAGACTGTTGGATCTGAAGAAGAGAAATTGTAAAGAAATTTCTTTGAATTGCACTAAGTTCAAATTTGGGCTACCATAGCGAGCCCAAATATTAACCTATGGATCCGATTTGAACAAACTTGAATCTGACCCCCCTAGAGATGTTGTATACCAAATGTGAAAGCATTCTGACAAGTGAATCTGAAGAAGATTTTTGAAGAAATTCCCTCATATTGTACTAAGTTAAATTTCATGTTTCCATATGGAGCCCAAATATTAACCTAGGCACTCGAATTGAGCAACCTGGAATCTGACCCCCCTAGAGATGTTGCATACCAAATATAAAAGCATTCCGACTGGTGGATCTGAAGTAGAAGAATTTTAAAAAAATTTCCTCATATTGCACTAAGTAAAAATTTGGGTTACCATAGTGAGTCCAAATATATACCTAGGGATCTGATTTGAACAAACTTGAATCTGAGCCCCATAGAGATGTTGCATACCAAATATCAAAGCATTCTGACTGGTGGATCTGAAGAAGAAGATTTTTTTAAATTACCCTCCAAATTGAACAAAGATAAAATTTGGGCTTCCATAGGAAGCCCAATTATTAACCTAGGGACTTGGTTTGAACAATCTAGAATTTGACACTCATAACAATGATGTATACCACATATTAAAAGATTCTGACTGGTGGTTCTGAAGAAGAAGATTTTTAAAGAATATTCCCCATATTACCCTATGTTAAAACTTCGGGCTCCTCTAAAGAGCCCAAATATGAACCAATGAGCTTTATTTCAACAAACTTTTTATCTGACCCCCCTCCTATGAATGCTGTATATCAAATATCAAAAGATTCTGATGATTGATTCTGGAGAAAAGATTTTTTAAAATTTTTGCAAATATGCTGACTCAGCATTTTTTCGATGCCCATTACAGAACACCCTAACATAACCGATGGCAATTTTTTTTCACCATTCAATTCTACTGGTCATAAGGATACTTCATACCAAATAAAAGCTCTCTGTTCCGTGGGGTTTGGGAAATATGGGCATTTGAAAATATTTCTATTTTTAGCTCCCAGGGTTCCCATGGGGATGCGAGAATTTTTTTTTTTGCATGGATCAAGTAGTTATGACCCAATACTACCACAAACCAAATTTGGTTCATACCGGACCATCGGTTCAGAAAGTTAAAAAATTTATAGTAATTTATATATTTTTTATACTTACCAATGACCCAGACATAGCTGGTGCTAACTCTTAAAATATAGGGCCAAACACAAATTTTGCCCCCCAATCCCCAAAATTTGCATCTAAAACCAAAGAAAACATGTCCTGAATGGCCCTCCACACTTCACCTCTACTGCGCATGCGCAGTGTCAAGGACGTTCCGAAATTGGCGCCATTAATCATTCTAATAACCAGTGCCTGGTAAGCGCTATGTACTCAGCGGGGAGGTAAGAGTTCCCAACTCCTGGGAGGGCCATCCCCGTCTGGGTCATTGGTAAGTATAAAAAATATATAAATTACTATAAATTTTTTAACATTTTTATACTGTACCAATGACCCAGACATAGCTGAATAGTAAAAAGGCTGGAGGGCCAAGGACATAGAGCAAGATGGAATACGCTCAATTATATAAAATAGAGTCATCCCCTCTAGGGAAAAAGAAGTATTAGGCCTTACATGTATCTTTCTTATCTATGATAAATTAGAAAGATACAACACCTTCCAAAATTGAGCATCATACATCCATGTACTCTATTAATATCTAGTATAATCCTTATACTAATAATTTTTAAAGTAAGCCAATAAATAAAGTAAGTCTAGAGAACAGAGACTCTTTATACTCCTTAAAAGTGTCTGAGGATTGTATAATAATGTCCGTTGACACGTGCTATATTCAAAAGCTATACTTTAAAAACTAAGACCTGAATGAATTTTTAGAACATAAACTTCTCACTAAACAACCATCCCAATAACAGCTCAGAATTACTAACTCCGGAGGAGGTATCCCCTTGTTTTCATAGTAAAACAGGTGACCCAAGGGAACACCCTCCCCCCCCCCCCTTTTTCTTGCCCTGGGTCAAATAGCCCAGAGCGAAGAGGGCAGCAGAACGGAGTCACTGCCGAAACAGACAGCCTGCCTAGCTATAGTAGCAACTGTTAAGTGAATGACATTCTGAGCAGTAGATAATAGACCTAACAATAGAGGCCTCCAGAAGTGGACTCAATATTTCTGAGATAAAAATTCATGAATGTGGATGGCTGAGCGCAATGAGCAGCCTTCAAAAATCTATAATAGCGACACTATTAATGTAAGCCCAAGATGTAGAAGAACTCTTACTTCATGAGCCGAAATCTCAAACACAACTGCTGAGTCAATGATATACCATAAGCAGTATCGATAGTTAATTGAATCCATTAGCAATAGAATGGAGCGTAACGTCCTTCTATTAGGCATCAAAGACAGAAGAAGCTTACGCCTGTAGTAATAAACAGATATCTGTTTATAAATACATAAACTCTAACCGGACAGAGTAAAGGCCTATGCCTGTACGAAGACGGAAGGACCTTAATAACAATAGGTTCCGGATATTAATTAGGAGCCTGACTCTTATGCAAAAATCCAACCTAAATAGTAAAGGAGGTAGTGATTCCAAAACTACGAAAGTGAAAATCATCCACCGATAGTGCATGAAACTCACTGACTCTTCAGAAAAGAGAAGCCAACAGAATTACTGTCTAAAAGGTCAGAATTTGAAAACTACTGTTTCCAGAGGCTCAAATGATTACTTAGCTAAATAAGAACCGAAGTTAAATTCCATATAGGAATTTAATCTAATGATTCTAAGTCTATTTATCGAAAAGTTACTGACTTAGATAAAGAGACATTAGACTCAATTGTAAACTATCATAGAGTGCATAGGTATGAGGTAACATAAACCTATAACCTGAATAATAACAGGCTGCAGTAGATCTTGTCAAACAAGTATACTAAAAAGTTGCAATGACTAGTATGGAGGGATCAACAATATCAACATAGTGATCCCTACACCAACGACGGAAGAGCCTCCACTTTAGCTGCATAGTATAGCGAAGAAGAGGTTCTCCTATAGTAAGAAATCGCGTCCAAAGCTCGTCCAGTACAATGCTTACAATGCAATAAGGACCACACAACGGAATACGTGAAGGTTGAGACCTTGCGGGTTGTGATAAAGATGACACGATTTTACCCAGCGAAAAAAGATCCTCTCATGGAGGAAGATTTCGCGTTAAGTCCCACAGTAGACATCAGAGTAAAATTACCCACGGTCTCTGTGAAGACAGAGATGCTATCAACAGAAATGTATTGTGGTTGTTTATCTTAGCAATACTTGCTGAAACAACAGCGCAGGAGGATACGCATATCCTATCATTCCGTCCTATTAGATCAATAGAGCGTTAACAACATAAGCTCAGAGATCCGGACAAGCAAACACATACGTCTGCAATTGATTAGCAAGTTGTGTCTTAAATAAATTATCATTGGGCGCTCCCATTGATAGCAAATCTGATTGAATACTTGTTTGTTGAGAGTCCATTCTGACGGCAACAAGCGACCCATAAGTGAACGGGAGTCCGGTAATACAATCAGACGACCCGGAATATGACGGACCGAAGCAGAACTTGGTGTACTATAACAAACAGAAGGATTCTTTCCATTAAATTGAATAACGGAAACGAATGAGTGCCTCCCTGGTTCCGGAGATACGCCACAACTGTCGAATTAACGGACAGGATTTGGACATGCGTTTCTGAATAATGTTCATCCAATGACATAAAGCAAACCTAAAAAAACATTATTCCGTGGAAGATAAGTGCTTGCTTAGAGACTGCGGAACCCAAAGACCCCGGCACTTCGAATCCGTTGGGATCAATATTATATCCCAACCTGTTTGACTGGCAACCGTCATAATTATAAAACTCGGATCCGGCAACTGCAGTGGTACTCTTTGAGTTAACCACCGAATGTTTGCCCCAGTCTGAATCTCTTGCTACACTAGATAGACAAGAGAACGTGTAAATCGAGCAATTCATGGATTGCTGAAAAGTTGCCGTCGAAGAGAAGCTTCTCCGAGAACAAAGCGACTCTGAGAGAGTTCTTCACCTTACTATCCACGCGCGTGGATGTAGCTAGGGCTGCGTCACGTCTAACCAACTCCAAGCAGCCACTGAAGGGCGGAGTTATACGTGAACAAACTACTGCCCTCACAAGAAATCACATTGAGGATTATATCCCGGAATTCTTTCTCTTGAAGACGTAATGATAACGCCTCAGTAAGGTGGATTACGTATGATAAAGAGTCTAAGTTAAGTCTATTAGACATCATTGTCGTTTCCAACGTTTCCAACATTGTGGACCGCACCCAAAAACACTCATTCCAACATTGTGGTTGGAAAAGACATAGACGGCGAAAAAGATTATTTCCAGTCTTTAACCACACCGTCTAGACGCATATGAACTCTCGGTATGCCCTGTTCTGCCAAAATAAATTAATCGTATAAATGATAAAAGGCAGAAATGAGCATTGCGGACAAGAAACTAAACTATCATGCTTGGTAGCAGGCTTATATATATATATAGCGTCGATAAATAATACACATGTTCTAATGACATAATTGGACTGTGTCGGTAAGTCAGGGACAATGTCCCTGAACCGATCCAAAATTCCGTGTCCAATGACGCTATAAGTCTCTTATCCAACATCGCAGCAATGTAGTCCGAATAACAATCACTGGAAGATAATGCCAGAAGATATGTATGGCAGCTTCCGATGCTACGAAAGGGAAAACTCGAAATCTTTCGAATCCCTTTCGCCATCCTGTCGGACCCTATAAAGCGTTCGGTCGTCCGTACCTGATGCAACCGCGGACCGCACCGACCCAGCGCCGTCAGATAATTCCTGACTCGACCAAGAAACTGTCGATTGCTGGGATGCTGCGAAAAAATTGTGCTAACTCGGATAGCACGTCCGTCACTGAGGCCTGTGGAGAAGCGGTCCTACGATGCATTGCCGCTGGAAGCTCCGTGATCGTTACCCCGTGCATACTACTAGTATGCGAGCGAACGGAGTGTATAGGCCTCGTGTCCCTTGGCTACCGGATGGAGTGACCTGTTCGCCGTGGAATCACTGAATGACGAAACTGATCGGATACTCGAGGTCACGTAGCCAATGTGCGGTCGTGTGCACTGCTGTGAGGATGAGGAAGCATTATCGTCAGTCTCTCGGACTGTCAATATAACGGAGCGTCCCGAGCGATGGACATATGCTCCGAATGTAAAATATCTGAACCACAACATGCGGTCCCCTATGTTGTTGGACGAGAGAGGGACCTCTCTCGCTCACAGCCCGGACGGAGCTGGACAAGCCAGGAACCGGACTAACAGGCTTCCTCCGATCTGTCCTCAATCCGCCGTCACTGGGTGAGTACTAAAGTAATTATAGTGCCCGCATCACCCAAATCTCCTTCCTAGACCGCAACGGACGAATCCGGCAGCCGAACCATTCGATGAATGTACGCTACACCGGGTGAGCTAGCGAATGTCACTCCGTCGATCCTACAAGGGACCTCTTAGGCGATAGACATAATCCATGAGCACTTATTGCCGCTAGCTCTTCATTAACTATGACGACAGAGGCACACTTTTGAAAGACATCTCCGTAACATTGCGAACAAGAAACCAGAAATGCTTGGTAATAGCAAGCATATAATAATAAATATATAGCGTCGTTCAATAATTCGAAAGTTTGTGTGACATTTTTGGACTATGTCGGAACTGAGGGACGAAGTCCCTGAACCGAACCAAAAATTTCTAAGTCCACCGACGCTATCAGTTTCTTATCCGGCATCGCAGCATTCTGGTCCGACGAAAGAACCTGTAGAAGATCAAGTCATATGACATACACAACAGCATATGTTGTTCCGAAAGGGAAAGCTCAAAATCCTCCGAATCCCTTTCGGTATCCCGTCGGACCGGATGAAATTTTCGGACGTCCGTACCCGCTTCCGCAGAGCGTCCCGACCCAGCATCGTCGGATAAAACATTATGCGACCGATTCAGTTGTTGCTGGGATGCTGCGATAAGCTGTGCTATTTAGGATAGCACGTCCATCCCCGAGGCCTGTGCAGTAGCGGTCTTACGATGCATTGCCGCCGGAAGCTCCGTGTACGTTGACTCCCGCACACTTTCCTATGCGAACGTCCGGAGTCTGCAGGCCTCGTGTCCCTGGCTACCGGATGGTGTGACCTGGTCGCCGATGATTCTCTGACTGGCGAAGCTGACTGGATATCCGAGGTCACGTAGCCAAGAGCGGTCGTGTGCGCTACCATGAGAATGAGGAAGCCTTATTGACAGTCTCTGCGGACTGACTATATGTCGGAGCGTCCCGAGCGGCGGACATATGCTCCGAATGCGAAACATTTTGTACAACATCTGGGGCCAGATGTTGTTGTACGAGAGAGGGGCCTCTCTCACTCACCGTCCGGATGGACCAGAACGAGCTATGAACCGGACTAAAAGGCTTCCTCCGTTCTCCCTCTAATCCGCCGTCACTGGGTGTGCATTTGGTTGATTTATAGTGCTCGCATCACCCCAAAACTCCTTCTAGACCGCAACGGACAAACCTGGCTGCCGAACCATTCGATGAATGGACGCTACACCGGGCGAGCTAGCGGACATCAAAGGCCGTCGAACCTACTAGGGTCCTCTTAGGCAATTGGCGTATTTACATGAGCACTTTTCCGCTAGCCCTTCATTAATTGTGACGACGGAGGCACACTGTTGGAAGACATCACAGATACATCACCCTAATCTTGATCGTCTGAAATAGAAATTGATAAAGTAGAGTGACCCTGCGGGGAAAGGACCGGAATGTCCAATTCCCCACTAACATACCGTGACATACGCTTCCCATGTTGTCATCGAAATCATCAGATACAGAACAGGAGTTAATGCGAGTACACTGACCACATACAGAATGATTATAAAAGTCAGGAAGACTTCCTCTTATTACAATTGATCAAAATCCTTTCAATGTGAAAAGAAAACAAAGTCCTGGTACTCGCACCAACCCCTGACAATCAAAATACATAATAATAATATGATCCATTAACATAGAAAAAATAATTGAAATCAAAATATTTTGAAAAAATATTTTTTCAGAACAGCCCAAGTTTCTAAAAAGTAACGTTGAGCCCCAATGGATCCCAAGCCTAAGTGTGGACAAAAAATTTAAAAATATTTTAAACAATTTATGCAACACTTACGAACAATAATAATGTATCTAGTTATGATTAAATTAACATCAAGATATTATTTTCAAGAAATCCCCCCCCTCACACAGAGGGCTGTTGTAAATGTAAACAATGAGTGTAAAAACACTAAAATAAGACTCCAGGCACCCAGGCCCGAAATCAGTTACCAAAAATACACTATCTGATGCAAAACAGAGACTTCCAGGGAAGAAACTGCAGAACATCAGATGGTAGATGCAGAACACAACGCCTAACCACCCATAGGTGAAGACGTAAACATGGGGAAAAGAACAAAATTCATTCTGTTATTCAGCTAAAGCTCCCAAGAAATTTTAGTAATAATAATTACAGAAACTATGCCAAAAGCATGGGAGAATAGCAAGAGGGGACTTAAAGGAAAGGGAGAGAGGAAAACACTGAAAAATCAGTGTAACTAAATAACAAGAATGACAACAAAATGGCTGCTGCCTCGAAAATAGGTAACTTAACATAATTTCATTAAAAAATTTTAAGTTACAGCCCTGATAATATTCTGTCACACATATTTCCTCTCCTCCTTCTCTATCCTCCTTAGAATCACCATTTCACTATTATTTATGTGTCTGGCATCATTTAAACTGAGATTTACAAGCACAAAGATCAGTCAGATGTTAACTGATGAAGGGCCAAACTTAGAATGATTAATGGCGCCAATTTCGGAACATCCTTGACACTGCGCATGCGCAGTAGAGGTGAAGTGTGGAGGGCCATTCAGGACATGTTTTCTTTGGTTTTACATGCAAATTTTGGGGATTGGGGGGCAAAATTTGTGTTTGGCCCTATATTTTAAGAGTTAGCACCAGCTATGTCTGGGTCATTGGTACAGTATAAAAATATAGAAATTTTGGGCGGGTCCAAAAATCTTACCCCTCCTATTACAAAGCCAAATATTACTTCAGAAACTTCGTTTGAACAAACTTGATTCTACACCTCATATTGAAGCTCCATAGCAAATATCAAGTCAATGTACACACTGGTTCTTGAGAAGAAGATTTTAAAAATATTTTGGAGCATTTTCCCCCACTCCCTCCCTATGGGGCTGGGCATGTTGAGTTGAACAAAAATGAAATGCCCCTTTGGGACCATCACTCACACAAACTTTCACTTGAATTGGCCCAGTGACTTTGGAAAAGACCAAATCATGGTGTTGACGGACGACAGACAACGGATGGAGAGCGATGAGATTAGCTCAGCTTGACTTTGTCAAGATAAGCTAAATATGATTGGACCTAATTTCAGTACAAAATGGCAACTGGCAGGCATCTTGAATTTTGGACCGCACACAGAAACACTCATTCTCATCCCAAGGTGATAACAAAGGTACCCAAGAAGTTTTGTGAAGATCGGTTCATAAATACAGACTCTGGCCCGAGCCATATTGACATGTGTACTTACTGTAAGTAGCACTGAAAAAATCAAAGTTCATCTAATTTGCATAATTTCTGCTCGAGAAAAAACCCTGTATTATATGTGATGTATTCCATGTAACTAAACATTCATACAGAAATTTATTCAAATCAGAACTTTCATACAGAAGTTCTGTACAAAAAACTGATTGCACTTATTTTGGTACAAAATGGCCACCGGCAGCCATCTTGAATTTTGGGCCACACCCAAAAAACATTCGTTCTCGTCCCCCGGTGATAACAAAGGTACCCAAGAAGTTTCGTAAAGATCGGTTCATAAATACGGCCTCTAGCCCAAGCTGTATTGGCATTTGCAGTTACATTGTTGAAAGTAACATAAAATAGATCAAAGTTAGTCTAATTGGCATAATTTATGCACAAGAAAAAAACCTGTGTTATATGTGATGTATCCCTTGGTACTAAACATTCGCACAAAAAATTATTCAAATCAGCGCTTTCATATGGAAGTTCTGCGCAAAAATCTGATTGCACCTAATTTTGTACAAAATGGCTGCCAGCAGCCATCTTGAATTTCAGACCGGACCCCAAAACACTCGTTCTCGTCCCACGATGATAACAAAGGTACCCAAGAAGTTTCGTAAAGATTGGTTCATAAATACGGCCTCTAGCCCGAGCCATGTGTACGGCGTGACGGACGGACAGATGGATGACGGGCCATGACAATACCTCGCCGTAGCTGCGATGGGTGGTGCAATCTGCAAGTCAAAAAAAAAAATATTCTCGGCGGCAATTTACAGGTGATGGTGAAAAAAAAACAAGAAAAATATTTGGAACAACATGTTCATCGAACATGGGTTAGACATCAATAAGATACACTTGGATACCAAATATGAAGTCATTCCACCAAGTAGTTTGAAAGTTATTCTTTTAGAAACAGGTTGGTCATAAAATTCGAAGTTCATCAAGGGCCATAACTCCTAGAAAAATATTTGGAACAACACATGCATTGAACAGTGGCTAGACATCAAAAAGATACACTTACATGCCATATATAAAGTCATTCCATCAAGTATTTCAAAAGTTATTGAGTTTGGAAACTCGTTGGTCACAGACAGACCGACAGACCGCCCGACCGACAGACAGACCAACAGACAGACCGACATTGCCACTTATAGAGCTGCTAGTCGCAGATAAAAACCTGTATTATATTTGATGTATTATCACTAAACATTCATACAAAACTTTATTCAAATCAGAACTTTCATACAGAAGTTCTGTACAAAAAACTGATTGCACTCATTTCGGTACAAAATGGCTGCTGGTGGCCATCTTGAATTTCGGACTGCACCCCAAAACACTCATTTTCGTTCCACGGTGATAACAAAGGTACCCAAGAAGTTTCGTAAAGATCAATCCATAAATACGGCCTCTAGCCCTAGCCGTATTGAATTGTTAATGGATGGACAGACGGATGACGGGCCATAACAAAACCTCAAATTTGACTAAGTCAAAGTTGAGCTAAAAATTCTCACTGATTTATCTATTCTGAAAAAGATGATTTTAAAGATTATTCCCCACATTACACGGAGTTGAAAGTCGGACTCCCAAAGAGAGCCAAATTTCAAGCGATGGGCTAGATTTGAATGCACTTGAATTTTACCCCTGTAGAGATTCAGTATACCATATATTAAAAGATTCTACCTAGTGGTTCTGGAGAAGATGGGTTTTAAATATTATTCCTCATACAGGACTAAGTTAAAATTTTGGCTCCAATAAGGCACCGAAATATTAACCCAGGGACTTTGAACAAATTGAAACTAGGATCCAGCGAATATTCAGGATTCAATACGATATGGGTATCATAAGTCTGCTTTGAGATCGATCCCGATTCAGCCTCAAGATTTGATTTTTTTTAATCTCTCGTACTAACTTCAGTTTGTTACATTTCCAACAAAAGTTGGATAAAACTGATATTAGACAATTCATTCATGTAGGCACAATTCATATTTAATTGAGTAATCGACAATGGTTCATTGTTATATAAGTAGTGAATTTTGCCCAGAACATTATCCATAGTTATAGTTTTTGAAGGCTTAACTTGTTACTATTCACATTCTTAAGCCTTCTAAAACTAAAACTATGGGCCTAGCTGTTTCAGTGACGGTGCTACAGAGAATATTTATTTATTGGTATTTAAGGTGTTCAGTTAGTCTTGTAAAGGTCATCATCACAGTGTACTGTTACTTCCATTTCGTGCAATATGAAATAACTTTTCTTTTAAGATTTGATTCAAGATTCAATTCGATATCAATATCAGAGACATGATTCGATTTGAGATTTGATTCGAAAAAAAATGTGTGATTCCCAGATCTCTAATCGAAACTGACTTCCCAAAATATGGTGTATACTATATACCAAATGATTTTGAATAAAGGTTTGTGAGACGTAGACTTTCAAAGACTATTTCCCGTATTGCACAAAGTTCAAACTTATGGTCCAGTAGGAAGCCCAGTTATTAACCTAGGGACTTGGTTTGAACAAACATAGATCTGACCACTAAGGATGCTGTATACCAAATATCAAAAGATTCTGACTGGTGAATCTAAAGAAGTTTTGGAAAGATTATCCCTCCTATTAAACTTCTAAAATATGGAACCCCACAGGAAGACCAAATATTGAAGGGGGACTTGGTTTGAACAATCTGACCCCTGTAACAATTTGTAGACCAAATATCCAAAGATTCTGACTGCTGGTTCTGGAGAAAATTTATTTATTGGTGTTTAAGGTCACATACTTATGCACAATGGCTAATCGTGACCGTGACAGTTTTACAGGTGGAAGAAGCCGGAGTACCCAGAGAGAACACTGAGCATCGATGAGCAACTGTCAGCTCCTCGACATTCTCTGTTCAAGCTCCGCTCATGCAGGGTTACAGCGGTTGAAGACATTACACCATTGACGTGCAGTACGCCTTAGTACATGGCGTCATCATGCCCCCATGTAGGCAACTGGGATAAAGTGCCTTGCCCAAGGGCACAATGCGGGTCGTCCCGGACTGGGATCGAACTCGGGACCTCTAGCATAGAAGTCCAACAGTCTACCACTGAGCCACCGCGCTCCCTGGTTCAGGACAAGAAGATTCTTAAAGAGTACCTCTCATACTGCACCAAGTTAAAATTTGGGCTCCTGTATTGAGCACAAATATGAAACGATGGGCTTAATTTTAACTAACTTGTATCTGATCACCCCACCCCCACACCTATGGATGATATATATCAAATATCAAAAGATTCAGATCAGTGGTTCTGGAGTGGAAGATTTTTACAAATGTGCAGACTCAGCAGTTTTCGATTCCCCTCATACAGTATACTACAACTCAACTGATGGAAATTCTTTTTACCATTCTATTCTACTGGTCCTAAGGATACTTCATACCAAATAACAGTTCTCTGTTCCATGTGGTTTTCAAAGTATGGGCATTTGAAAATATTTGTAGTTTTAGTTCCTGGGATTTCCATGGGGATGCAGAAAATTCTTTTGCATGAATTAAGTAATTATGACTCAATAATACCACATACCAAATTTGATTCAAATCAGCTCATCGGTTCAGAAAATAGAAATTTGGAGCAGGGCCAAAAATTTTGCCCCTCCCATCACAAAGGCAATTATTGCTCTACAAACTTTGGTTGAATAATCTTGATTCTACACCTTAAAAAGATGAATACCAAATATCAAGTCATTGTACCCATCATCTCATTTTCAAAATTTTGGAGCATCAAAATGTCGCAAACACTATGTACACAGAGGACGGAGGGTGAATGATCACAATAGCTCAACCTGACTTTCAGTCAGGTGAGCTAACAAGAGAACAGCTCCTGGTGACATCATTATATGGACACTTGATGTAAGTTAGGCCATTCGGATTGGCAAAATATACCAAACACCTTTTACAATGCATCTCAATTTAATTCAAGAACCAGAAAAATGGGAGTTAATTTTTGGTACCTTTCCACGGGGTTAGTGCTGTGCACCAGTTGGGGGGGGGGGGGGGGGGGGGGGGGTTTGGTGCTATTAAGAGCACAGCTGGCTATGCGTCATTATACAGCTGTTCAATGTGAAGAAAGTCTGCATGGCAAAATATACCTCACACCCTATGAATGCATCTCAATGCAGGGTAGCATCACTAAATTCACCCTCTGGGGACCTCATTTTGCAGATGACAGTCTGCTTATTTTCTGGCTTGCTTGAAAAGTGGCGAGATTTGATTGGAGATTCCATTTGATTTGAAATACGTTGCCTGGTTTTGATTTGAGATTTGATTCTGACTGATATTTGAGATTCCTGGGGCCATAATTTTTCAAGGACTTCCTATGACTTTTCCCCAAGAAAGCTGGATTTTCAAGCACAATCGAGGGTCTGGAATTTCATTTTAAAATTCACGCACATCCAATGACTTGTACAAATCCTGAGCAATCAGACTGACATGTCTTCCCCACACAATCTTACTAGTTATGAAAAATTGAAGTGGTCCTTCAAGCATAATGTTAGAACACTTCAGTAACACTTTTCTATGAAAGAATAAATTCAAGACACTGGGAAAACAGATATTTCTTTTTATTTTGGTGGTGATGATGATGATACCTGTGATAATAGTGACACAGAAAATAATGGAAGTGAACAAATTGTTTGTTAAAAAGCAAGTAAATTCTATATATTAAAATAAAAGTTATACTTCACTGCAAATACAAAACCTATAGTCCATGCCTTTTAAAAGGTCTGAAAGTCAAATGCTACCAACCTCTCTCTTTGGAACAATTGGCAATTTCCCTCCAAACCTCCATTCAGAAATAGCTTTTTGGGGATGGAGAGTGGGCCATACAGATCATGGGGGAGGGGGCACAACAACAATTCAACATATAATAGAAATTCAACTATAATTAACAATGCAAAGCACAGTTACATGCATCATCAATTTCTGTTTTGAGTTCTATGGTTTCAGATCCCACACCACTCCCCCAACCAACCACCACCATTCCCTAAAATGGGTGGCTGGGAAGGTTGCAAAATCAGAGCGACAATCATGAGTTATGGCTTCTATGGTTTCAGATTCGCCCCCCCCCCCCCCCCCCTCACCCCATTCCTAAAAAATATGTGTGTTCTCATGGTAATGAGCAAGGGGTGCAAAATCAGAGCAACAATCGTTTTGTTCCTCTTATTTATTTATTTATTTATTTATTTATTTATTTATTTATTTATTGGTGTTTAAGTTTCATTTATTTATTTAATAGTGCTTACAGTACAGCTGCCATGGACTGGCCACTTTCAACGAAAGGGCAATATCTCCAAGGATGCAATAATATTAAATTCCAAACACTAATTATAGGAATAATCATCAAAAATTTAATTTATGAAGCACCGGGTACAACCCGGTGCTTCATCAATTAAAATTTTGCTGCTGATGATTCCTATTACCTGGTAAAAGCATTCGTGGACAATATTGCCCACGCTTGGATCGCGACCAATCCACGGCAACTGTACTGTAAGTTCACTTTCAGCATTTATGGCTACATCATGACTGCAACATAGGTATGAAGTAAGGTTCAGCCCATTATTTTCACCTATACGACTAACTTTTGAGGACTTCCACCCCAGGCATTGCTTACCAGGTCTCATTTTACCAGTAAAGCAGAATTTGTTTCCCACAGTAAACAAGTACTGCTTCACTTTTTGTGGTTCCCATGGAGGAAATGACCTTTTGCAGTAGCAGCATCCACTTCAGTTCCTGCATCAACAGGTTCATCCAATTGAAAGTGGAGAGGATGGGAGAGTAGGGGTAACACACATTACAGTATTTATCTCCAAAAACTTTAACGAAATTGATTAAGTTAAATCATTTTATATCAAATGAAAATCAAACAGAACCTTTTATTGGTTGGCTTCATGTATGCCCAAAATACTTTTCACTTCCTGCGTAGAAAAAAGCCAGCCATAAGCAAAATTGCAAGGTTTTAATAATTTAAAGTCAGTTCCCTACCCCAAATGTCGCACAAACTGCTGTTCTATTAAACTGAGACAACCTCTCACTGGTAAAATACTGAAAGTTCCTTTCACCTGTTTGTGCTGACTGGGTGAAAATATTAACCGATATATTTCTGATGCTTTCTCCTGAGGAGATTGCATCCACTATTTTACACAAGAATCACTGGTGAAAAAAATTCATTCCATTTACAGGGGGGAAATTTGATTAATTATGCACAAATTATACTTATTTCAGAGGTAAGGGAAACCCTGTGCTGGGCAGGAATATCCACCAGCAGCATGCAAGGAGTTAAACAGTCGACCTTTCGGTTTGGAGTCCAAAGCTCTAGCCATTTATACATATCATAAATTAATATCACAAACAAACCTAAATGTGTGTCAAGATAAGGCCTTCTTATTTCAAGTGCTCTAAACATAAAACAAAAATGTACTAATTTTAATTCATGGTAATTTTTCCAACACACTTTGTATACTACACATGATGGCATTCATATTTTGTTATATAAAAACCATATTATTCCAGTCTTCAAAGCAAACCAAAAGGCAAAATTCCAAGTCCTCAGGCCATCGCCCACCAGTCTTATTCTGTTTGAAAATGTTGTCAAAGATTTAGTCAAATCAAGTCCTGATTGAGAAATATTTCTTACGTCGATTCAAAGAAAATGAATTTTTATCACATTTTTTCACAAGTGGTTGGAATATTTCAGTTGGATGGAAAAGCAAACCATGTGTTCACTTTTTCGATCAACTGAAATATTCCACCTGATCGAATCTAAACATTCGCGATGGACTATTTCAGAGCCAGATTGGCTCCAAGCCATAACAGCATTGAATTCCTCACAAAATTAGACTGGTGGCTTGACAGCTTGGTAAAATTAGTCATGACTGTTTATTTTAATTTTTATTAGACTAAGACATAAAAGAACACACATGTAATGGTTAAAATTCTCAATTTTACAAAGGAAATATTTTGCTGCAGAAAACTATGGTACTTTGAGACCAGAGTCTCTAGTTTGGGGAGTTTTAACCCTATCCCAACATAACGACCAAAAAGGGCTATTCACAATATCGCCAATTAATTTTCATTATTTTTTTGTCTCAAAAACATAGGTTATGACCCCTCTTTGGAATGAGCTTGTTGAGCTCATTCCAGTGAGGGGTCATAACCTATGTTTTTGAAATAAAAGATTAGTTATTCAAGAATGTTGTTTGCAAGTGTCGTCTGCTTTTCATGTTAGGTAAAGAGTTAACTGGAAGAGTGCTGAATTATTATGGGTTATCAAAATTTCGTTTACATGTCCTTGTCTTGTTGCAATTCATGGGAGATTGCCTACAGATACCCTCCCATACACTGTGACAAGGAAATTCCATACAGACTAAATAATTTTACTTCGAAGATAGCATGAAGCATATCTGCTGAGTATGAAGCCTTTACGTAGCAGCACCTGTACTTCTAAAAAAAAAAAACAAATTTGGGCTTCCAGCACTCTACCAGTTAAGCATCTGCACAATGATGTCAATGTATCTAAATTGTAAGCTGCAACTGTTTCTCATACTGCTACTAGGAATTGGACCAATTCAATATTGTTTGAAAGGGCTCAGCTCTGTCAAACAAAATTGAATTGGTCAAATTCCAAGTACTAGTTCTATTGTGGTAAAAGGTTTCTACTTGTAATTTCTGGTATTTTAACATCAGTGTGTAGTGGAGGGGAAAGAGTTAATGGGTTTCCTTGATTGATTAATCACATGGATTAACCTTGGTTAACCGATTAATCACTCGCCCTGATAGGTAGCTGAATGACTGTCGTACCATTGATGATTTACAGCATTAACCCTTTACACAACATAACGGACAAAACCGGCCAGAGCTATATACAAAAATCTCCATTCAAATGTTATCTTTTCAATTTTTGTCTCAAAAACATAGCTTATTATCCTTCATTGGAACAAGCTCGTTGTGCTCCTTCCAATGAGGGGACAAAAGCTATGTTTTTGAGACAAAAAATTGAAAATTTTTAGTTATTGAAGAATTTAGTTCTCAAGTATCGTTTGCTACCCTTTATTGGGTAAAGGGTTAAAAATGACCATTTCCAGCTACTGATACAGTATAATGATCATGATCAAGTATGTCAGTACGTAACTTTCATGCTTTACTCTGTCTCATATAATTGATGTGAGTCAGTGTGACAATGTTTGCCTGTTTTGAAGCGAGTTTGTTCCTTAGTTAACCCATATAATACAATAGTTCAAAAGCAATGGTTAATCGATCAATTACTTTTTTGCTCGATCAAGATGTTGATCACTGGTTAATCGCTTAACAGTTTCAGCTCTATCAGTTTTCATTCCTGAATGTAGAAAAAAGATTCCCAGCATTAAGAAATTTTTTAATGTTCTTTCACAATTTATTATAAGTACTATCAAAGTGAATATCTAGTTGTAGTCAAGTCAGTCATTTGTATTGAATTCAGTTTAACCCTTTACCTAACATGAAAAGCAGACGACACTTGCAAACAAACTTCTTGAATAACCAATTTTTTTATCATTCTTTATCTCAAAATCATAGGTTATGACACCTCGTTGGAACGAGCTTGACGAGCTCATTCCAACGAGGGATCATAGCCCATGTTTTGAGACAAAAAATAAAAAAAATAATGAAAATTAATTGGCGATTTTTTAGAATAGCGCAGGACGGTGTTGGCCGTTACATTGGGTAAAGGGGTAAAATGCAAATGAGCAGAATTCATTTTCATAAAGAAATGAAGAGGTGGGTAAACAAATTTCTACAAATCCATACCATGTGACCAACCCCACCCCTCCATTCCAACAAGCTCACCAAACTCGTTTTAATGAGGGGGTAACATGACATAGTTTTGTTGAAATGCTTTCAAAAATTTGAAGAAAAAAATATTAATTTTTAAATTGTGTTTTTTAGGTAAAGGAACAATAAAAGTTAATATGAGTTAAACTGCAGTGTATTTGGCCGTTTTATGACCCATGTCAGTCTTGTGGCAGTGTTGCTGGAACTGGATGGAAAATGGTTTATAACAGTCATGCAATGCAATTTCATGAACATACAAGTCTTGTGACAGATTACAAAAAAATGAAGTACCGGTACTCTATTTAAAAACCATTACTGTAAAACGTGTGTTGGGTGTTACAGTACAGCCGCCAGGAACTGGTCACTTTCCATGGGTGGGTAATATTTCCACAGACGCAATAATATTAGATTCTAAACACTAATTATAGGAGTAATCATCAAAAGTTTAATTAATGAAGAAGCGGATACAAAGCCCACACTTGGATTATGAACAGTCCAGGGTGGCTGTGTTATAAATAATTTAAACAGCATGGGAAAATATATCACAAGTTCATCTTTGTAGGCAACATTATCACTTTCTTCGACGCTTCTGAAAGAACATGGTCTGTGAGCAGTCCAGCTGTAACTGTCGTGTACTAAACATAGACAAAGCAACTCCTAAAAATGATAACACAAGAGCTCCTCTTACAGCCCAGTCAGATTTCTTGCCCGTTGCTTCATCCTAAAAATGCAAAATAAAATAAAAATTTCCTTTAGATTTTTTTTATCTAGAAAATATTCATCATTAATTTGACTTTTATTGATGGTCAGCCATATTTTATTTTGCATTCCTTAATGTGAATGAGATGTAAATGTAAGGCAAATACCATCAAGTTAAGCAGTAAAAATCAAAAAGGAATTCTTTTTTAATCTGCATTTTTGATAACTACATATTTTTCTCTATTCAAACAAGCCTTATTACTTTTAATAAGGAATGAAAAAAAAAAAAATAACACACTCTTCACTCTGTTGCAAACAAAATTTTATTATATGATCTGACCCTACTTCCAGTTATTAAACCCATTCATTAACAAGAATATTCCTCATATTGCACCAAGTTAAAATTCCAGTCCCAGTAAGGGGCCCAAACATTAAACCAGTCCTGGAAATGAGACGGAGGCGAGTGCAATTACTCCCATCAGCACCCGTTCTATTTTCTGGCAGCTAAAAAATGCACTTGTTGAAAAATACTAAGCACTAATATACTGTGAGGGCATATAAATGTGTGTTGTTTTGAGAAAGCAGCACTTTGCGGCCAGTGGCAAGTTACTGTCATAATTCAGCAATTCCTTATGCATTTAACCTTTTGAACTCTAGTGGTATCTTCCATGCCATTTCAATGGCAGCAATTAGAAGAATTGATATTAATTATTTGGGGTAGACCAATGAATATTTTCTACATGCAGCCTTGGGGCTGCACGCTGAAAATACTGATTGGTCTATCCCACACATTTACTGAACAGCCATCCTATTTAATGACGTTATGACGTATCATGTTCTTGGATGGAAAAACGGCCGCTCGGGTTCAAAGGGTTAAGGTTTCTGGTGTTTGGTGACAGTATTCCCTCGAAAATTCATATACTAACATTTTACGGGTGCAATTTACTCTCGTCTCTGATTTCGTGGGAGCTGAACTGGTAGAGTGCTGAATTATTTTTGGCCATCAAAATTTGTTCACATGTCTTTGCCTTGTTACAATTTATGGGAGAGTGCCTAGAGGCACTCTCCCATAAATTGTAACAAGACAAGTCCCTACAAACTAAATAATATTACTTCAAAGATAGTACGAAGCACATCCATTGAATATGAAGCCTTCATGTTGCAGAACCTTCACCTCAGAGTAAAGCCCAAATATGGGCTTCCAGCACTCTACCAGTTAAAACTGCACCCATCAATTTTGTTCATTTTCAGAATATTAAATGAGGGACTTGATTTGAACAACCTTGAATCTGGCCCCACATAAAGATGCTGTACATCAAATACTGTAGGGCTGTCATGATTTTTTAATTTAGGAATCAATTAATCTTCTCAAATAATCGATAATAATTGATTAATCGTACCTAGATGACCCCCTTCTCCCTCTCTCTTTGAAGTCGTTAAAACAAGTTAAAGTCAGTTGACCTACCTAAGTAAACAACAAAGACAATCGTTTTGCGAAAAATGTGATTGTCAGCTGGACTCTTGGGATCGTTTTCTTGCATGGTTTACATTGCACATTTTATGTATTAACCCAGGTGATTAACCTAACAAGTGTGTCACTGGTGGCATGTAAAACATTGCATAAAACAATCACAAAAGGCTAACAAGTAACAAGTTCTGGGTGAAAAAAGCCTAAATTTGCAGCTGGTTTCCTCCGCGACAACCAATGCCTCACAGATAATATATACTGGGAAATATTTTTGGTCAAGGAGAAAACAAACTCAAAGAAGTTTTGTAACTCCAAAGGTGGCTACGTATTGTGTTGCAGTAACTCAATTCGATGTTGTCTTGCTGCTCTTGTGGTCATAACTGTTTGACAGACAAATAATTGAACTGGGTTTGCAACCCTGATTATTTAGTCAGAACAGACAAGGGAAATTCTGAGGGGGGCAACAATTTTTCCTAGAAAAAGCTGTGCTCAGAAAACCATACTTTCAGTTTCTGTATTCTTTCTCATATACTACATTTTGTAGGTGCATGTTCTGACATTATACAAATAGGACGGATACACCACAAGATTGACAGATAATACGGTCGCCATTTGTGCTGCAGATCAAATCCAGTCGAACTTGGAAACAAGTGTTACTGTGTGTGTGTGTGTGTGTGTGTGTTTGTGTCGAGGGGGGGGGGGATTGGGGGTTGGAGTTATGTCTTTGTTTAAATGATTGTGTTTTGATATTTTAGTTACACAAGTGAAAGAACTTTATCGGTATTTCAAAGATGAGTGTTCTAACTTTCGAAGGAAGAAGATCACAGACACACTGTCGCAACTTCACAAGTGCCAACTGGTCTTGATTATTACACTGACGGTTTAAAAGTTCAGAACATCAAAGCTTTGAATGTACCTGAAAGACAATTGCTTCTAACGGCTTCTTGAGGTTTAACATCGACTTTCTTAACCCTTTACCTTTAGAAACAATAGTTTTTTCATCAAATTTTCTTTTAATTATTAAACGTCTAAAGCGGGGAAACATTTACCGATTATTCGACAACGAAAAATCTATTTCACCGTGACCGATCGATAATCGATTAATCGTGACAGCCCTAAAATGCTGTATATCAAACATTGAAAGATTCTGACTGGTGGATCTGAAGAAGATTTTTAAAGATTATTCCTCATATTACACTTTGTTAAAATTTGGGCTCTCACAGACAGCCCAATTATTAACCAATTGGCTTGTTTTGAACAAACTTTAATCCGACCCCGTAAGGATTCTGTATACCATATATTAAAAGATTCTGACTAGTGTTTCTGCAAATGAGTTTTAAAGATTAGTCCTCATATTGGATTAAGTTAAAGTTAATATTTGAACCCCAATTGGGAGCCGAAATATTAACCCAGGGACATGGTTTGAACAAACTAGAATCTGACCCCCCTCAGGATAGTGTATACCATATATCAAAATATTCTGGTTGGGAGTTCATGAGAAGATTTCTAAAGAATATTCCTCACACTGCACCTAAAAAATATTCCTATTATTGAACAAAGTTAAAATTTGGGCTCCAATAGAGAGCCCAAATACTAATTAAGGAACTTGATTTGAACAAATTTTAATCTGACCCCTGTAAAGATGCTGTACCCTAAACATCATATTTGGACTGGTGTATCTGAAGAAGATGATTTTTAAAGATTATTTTCCATATTGCAATAAGATGAAATTTGGGCTCCTACAGCGAGCCAAATTATAAACTGATGGTCATGAATTGAATAAACTTCAATACAACTCCTGTAAGGATTCAGTATACCATACATCAACAGATTCTGACTTGTGGTTCTGGATGAGAAGAGTTTTAAAGATTATTCCTCATATTGGAGTACGTTAAAATTTGGGCTCCAACAGGGAACCTAAATATTAACACAGGAACTTGGTTTGAACAAATGTAGATTAGACCTCTCTAAGGATGCTGTGAACTAAAGATCAAAGGATTCTGACCAGTGGATCTGAAGAAGATCTGTAAAGATTATTCTTTATATTGCACAAAGTGAAAAGTCAGGCTCCCATAGGGAGCCTAAATATTAGCTGGGGTTCTTTATTTGAACAAACTTGAATCTGACCTCTGTAATGAGGTTGTATACCAAATATCAAAAGACTCTGACTGGTGGATCTGAGGAAGAATATTTTTTTAAAGATTACTCCCCATATTGCACTAAGTTAAAATAAGTTCCATATATTAAAAGATTCTGACAAGTGGTTCTGGAAAAGAAGATTTTAAAAGATTATTTCTCATACTGGACAAAGTTAAATTCAGGCTCCAATAGGGAGCCCAAATATTAACCTAGGGAACTGATTTTTAAAAACTTAAATCTGATTCCAATGAGGATGACATATACCAAATATCAAAAGATTCTAATGAGGGTTTGTGCACTAAGTTAACATTCAGGCCCCCATAAGGAGCCCAAATATTAACTGGGGGACCTGATTTGAACAAATGTGAATTTGATCCTTGCAATGCTGTTGTATACCAAATATTAAAAGATTATGACAGAAGAAGATTTTGTAAAGAGATCTGATACTGAACCAAGTTAAAATTCGAGCTCCAGTGCCGAGCCCAAATATGAACCAAGGGGCTTAATTTTAACAGACTGCATCTGACCCCACTTTGGATGCTGTATACCAAATATCAAAAGATTCTGATTAGTGTTTCTGGAGATGATTTTTTTTTAATTTATGCAAATATGCTGACTCGGCATATTTTTTATTCCATCTACAGTGCACTATGGCTCAACGAACTGAAATTTTACCACTCCATTCTACCGGTCCTAAGGATGCTTCATACCAAATAACAAATCTCTGTTCCGTGCTGTTTGGGATCTATTTTTAGCTGCTGGAGTTCCCATGGGGATGCTGGAGTTCCCATAGGGATGCAGGAATTTATTTTTGCATGAACCATGTACTTATGACTCAACAGCGCAACATGATACCAAATTTGGTTCAAATCAGCTCATCAGTTCAAAAATATAAATTTTGGGCAGGGTAAAAAATCTTGCCCTCTCATTACGATGGCAAATATTGCTCCATGAACTGCATTTGAACAAACTTGATTCTATCCCTCAAAAGGAAGCACAGTACCTGGTTCATGAGATTTTTTTAAAATTTGGGAGCAGGTCATCTCTAAGTCAGAATGTACTGTAACTCGGGTTTAGAAAATGCAGTCAAACTGAAAACTACACTTGCACACGTTCTCATGATGGTTAACTTATGTGCCAAGTTTGAAAAAAATTGGACAATATAATATCATTATGGCTGAGAAATACTCCAGACAAAAATCAATCCGACCAGAGGGCCGATGGATGGACAACCCTTTTACATAATACAACCATTTTTTCAAACAAGCGCATAAAAATGAGTTGCGTATTGTTATCAAAACAGTCATCTGACACTTTGCTGATTTTGCTTCACTAATTTCTTTTTGCTAATTTATATACAATTGGCAGTATTGGACTGTATGAAAATTTGTAGGCGTGTTTTATCCATAATTCTTGACAAATGACAGCTGAAGTTACAAGTGCGGTATACTATGCGCTGCACATGTGTAATAAATTTCCTTTTTTTTTACAACAGTAATGGGGTTACAAAAGATCACTGAACAATGATTTGTTTTACTTTGGTAATAAAATAACAAAAAGAGTGAGAATGTTGGGCAAAAAAGATAATATAGTACCGTATTTCAAAACAAAGACGATCCCAGCATTAAAATTTTAGCCCAAGGGAAGCTTAAATGATCCCCAAGAATTGTCCCCATGATCATGAGGGAGTGAGACAGGTCCATATAACATGAGCATACTGCCAAAATCCTGGGAGTTAACAGGTCTGAAATTTGGGTGCGATTGTTATATCATTTGCGGCTTTGGGTGAATGCAGTGTGATTCGCCTAATTTCGATTCGTGTTGAAAATTCTGAACAAACAGAAACAGACTCATCAGATGATAAAAATCTGTAAAGTGAGTGACTGACCAACCATCCATGACTGAACTATAATTCAAGTTGTCTTGTCTTTGTTTTACATCAGGGAGAGAAAAACCAAATCACAAAAGCAATTGTGAGATCTGTGCACATGTTACTAAAGGTTGGGGAAGACTGAACCATCCATAAAGGAAATATGGATCTACTGTCTTTGATTTACAGCCAAGAAATCCCCCTCTCCCACCCCACCAACCCCAGTGTTAACTGTGAAGGCACAAACACCTGTGACCAAAATCTGGTCACAATCGGACCATACACCTAAGAGGAGATACAGAGCAAACACATATTGTCACATTTTGGGGGAAAATGGCAATGTTTGTTCTCCTTTGTTTCACTGCAGGGCCATAAAATCCAAAATGGCAGTGCCAAATATGATGTCCACATACAGATGTGCAAAGTTTGGTGATGATCAGACCACCTGGGAGAAGATGTTAAACAAGAGGCCTGCATTGCCAAGCACTGCTAATCCGCTCGCACCCCCTCCCACCCCCAATTGGGAAGGGGAGCATAGGTGGGTTTTTCCCCACATAAAATCACTCTAAATCTGGCCAAACCCATCTTGGGGCAAAAAAACTTTTTTGTGGCCTAACTGACCAGACAGGGGGAGAGGGGTTGGGGGTGGGGGTTGGGGGAGGGGGGGTGTGGTGTCATAGGAGTAAATTTTTTTTCTGCATGTAATCACACTAAATCCTTCAAAATGCATTTTTGAACAAAGAAAAAAAAGCCTAATTTGGGGGGGTCATAGGAGTAAAAAAAGATTTCCGCATGTAAGCACTCTAAATCCTTCAAAATGCATTTTGGAGCAAAGAAAATGAAAGTGTCAATGACACTGTAGGTCAATTGTTTAAGACATGTACATGTATAGTATGTGACACAGCAATGACAAACATCTAGGTAATGACCTGATAACAAAGGTACATGTAAAGTATTGTAACAGTCTGTACATAAATACTGACCATAGCCTGTAACAAATGCGTAGGTAAAGTATTGTAAAGGTGGGCGACAGTTAGATGCTAAACTAGAAAGGAAATCTTTGAGCTCCAGGGTGGGTCTTACTGAACCCAAAAATATTTGTTCTCATAGAACAGTCATAACAAAGGCACCCAAAAACATTTGTTCCTGTCACAAGGTGATAACAAAGGTACCCCAAGAAGTTTCGTGAAGATCAGTTTATAAATACAGACTCTAGCCCAAGCCGTATTGACATGTGCACTTACTGTGTATAAGTAGCACTGAACAAATCAAAGTTCATCTAATTTGCATAATTTCTGCACGAGAAAAAAACCTGTATTATATGTGAAGTATTCCACGTTACTAAACATTCCTACAAAATTTATTCAAATCAGAACTTTCATTCAGAAGTTCTGTACAAAAAACTGATTGCACTAATTTTGGTACAAAAAGGTTGCTGGTGACCATCTTGAATTTTGGACCACACCCAAAAACACTCGTCCGATGGTGATAACAAAGGTACCCAAGAAGTTTCGTAAAGATCGGTTCATTAATACAGCCTCTAGCCTGAGCCATATAGAAGTTGTGTTCAAAAAACTGATTGGACCTAATTTCGGTACAAAATGGCCACTGGCAGCCATCTTGGATTTTGGACCGCACCCAGAAACACTCGTTTTCATCCCAAAGCGATAACAAAGGTACCCAAGAAGTTTCGTGAAGATCAGTTCATAAATACAGACTTTAGCCCAAGCCGTATTGACATGTGCACTTACTGTTTATAAGTAGCACTGAACAAAAAGTTCATCTAAATTGCATAATTTTTGCACGAGAAAAAAACCTGTATTATATGTGATGTATTCCATGTTACTAAACATTCATACAGAAATTTATTCAAATCCTAACTTTCATACAGAAGTTCTATACAAAAAACTGATTGCACCAATTTTGGTACAAAATGGCTGCCGGCAGCCATCCTGAATTTCGGACTACACCCAAAAACACTCGTTCTCGTGTCACGCTGATAACAAAGGTACCCAAGAAGTTTTGTAAAGATCGGTTCATAAATATGGCCTCTAGCCCGAGCCGTGTGTACAGCGCAACGGACGGACAGACGGACGGATGAAAGGCCATGGCAATACCTCAAATTTTGAGCTAAAAATTGCCTAATTGGCACCAGAGAGGGGATTTATAGGAGTCAATTGTTTTCCACATGTAGTCACTCTAAAGCCTTCATCATGCATTTTGGAGCAAAGAAAATGAAAGTGTCAATGACACTGTAGGTCAATTGTTTAAGACATGTACATGTATAGTATGTGACACAGCAATGACAAACATCTAGGTAATGACCTGATAACAAAGGTACATGTAAAGTATTGTAACAGTCTGTACATAAATACTGACCATAGCCTGTAACAAATGCGTAGGTAAAGTATTGTAAAGGTGGGCGACAGTTAGATGCTAAACTAGAAAGGAAATCTTTGAGCTCCAGGGTGGGTCTTACTGAACCCAAAAATATTTGTTCTCATAGAACAGTCATAACAAAGGCACCCAAAAACATTTGTTCCTGTCACAAGGTGATAACAAAGGTACCCCAAGAAGTTTCGTGAAGATCAGTTTATAAATACAGACTCTAGCCCAAGCCGTATTGACATGTGCACTTACTGTGTATAAGTAGCACTGAACAAATCAAAGTTCATCTAATTTGCATAATTTCTGCACGAGAAAAAAACCTGTATTATATGTGAAGTATTCCATGTTACTAAACATTCCTACAAAATTTATTCAAATCAGAACTTTCATTCAGAAGTTCTGTACAAAAAACTGATTGCACTGATTTTGGTACAAAAAGGTTGCTGGTGACCATCTTGAATTTTGGACCACACCCAAAAACACTCGTCCGATGGTGATAACAAAGGTACCCAAGAAGTTTCGTAAAGATCGGTTCATTAATACAGCCTCTAGCCTGAGCCATATAGAAGTTGTGTTCAAAAAACTGATTGGACCTAATTTCGGTACAAAATGGCCACTGGCAGCCATCTTGGATTTTGGACCGCACCCAGAAACACTCGTTTTCATCCCAAAGCGATAACAAAGGTACCCAAGAAGTTTCGTGAAGATCAGTTCATAAATACAGACTTTAGCCCAAGCCGTATTGACATGTGCACTTACTGTTTATAAGTAGCACTGAACAAAAAGTTCATCTAAATTGCATAATTTTTGCACGAGAAAAAAACCTGTATTATATGTGATGTATTCCATGTTACTAAACATTCATACAGAAATTTATTCAAATCAGAACTTTCATACAAAAGTTCTGTACAAAAAACTGATTGCACCAATTTTGGTACAAAATGGCTGCCGGCAGCCATCCTGAATTTCGGACTACACCCAAAAACACTCGTTCTCGTGTCACGCTGATAACAAAGGTACCCAAGAAGTTTTGTAAAGATCGGTTCATAAATATGGCCTCTAGCCCGAGCCGTGTGTACAGCGCAACGGACGGACAGACGGACGGATGACAGGCCATGGCAATACCTCAAATTTTGAGCTAAAAATTGCCTAATTGGCACCAGAGAGGGGGTTTATAGGAGTCAATTGTTTTCCACATGTAGTCACTCTAAAGCCTTCATCAGGCATTTTGGAGCAAAGAACAAAAAATTGCCTAATTGGCACTGGAGGGGGGGGGGGGGGGTTCGGGGGGGGGGGGGGGGAGGAGGCAGTAACTCTAACAATTTTCATTGGATAATGTTGGTCATCAAACTTGAGATATTGAGGTAGACATTGTCCCCAAAGTGTTATATACCCCCAAAAATACTTCAAGCCTTGCATGTAATCCAGTATACACCAATCCTCTTCGCAATTGGAGGTATAATTATGATTCAGTCAGGCATCATACTTTATTTGCATCACTCCAGGAATGACAGCAACCCTCCATTTCAGGTTGCTAATTGCATGTCTGGCTGCTGATCATTTCCGCCAGATCACTAAACTGTAATTTCAAAATCACGACGTATGTTACTATGTGGCCTTCTGTGGGATAGTAGAACCTAATTTTGCACAGCCCATTGCTTTCTGCAGCATTATAATTTTGTCCAAGGCTGGATAAAACCTGTTACCGAGACAAGATGAAAAGGGGCATAAAGGGTATGTATGAATCAAGAGTGGTTTTTCATGATCTGAAACAATGCATTCCCGTTGTTTAACAGTTATTCTTGTTAGTTATGTTACCAGAATGTGATGCTTGTGTAAAAGATGCGGGAGTATTTTGTACTGGACTGTTTAACCCTTTACCTAATGAATCGGAGGTATCCGGTCATGTAAATTACAAATTAAGAAGTCAAAATACAAATTTTACAAAAATGTCAACAAAACCATTTCATGTGATCCTTCATTGAGCTCGTTCCAATGATGGGTCACATGTTATGGTTCTGTTGAATTTTTGGTAAAATTTGAAAAAAATATAATTAAAACCATAAATTTCAAAAATGTGGGGTACAGGGTTAAACATCATCATGATTGTACATCCCAATTCAACTTTCATGGGTACATTTTGTAGCAATGAAACTTCAGGAGAGAACACCTACCCTCAGACTCCCTTCACAAGCCATTCACGTGGCCTGGAAGTGCCAGGTTGCTTTGTAATATAATTCCCATACTTCATGTGAGATTCATTTCATGAGAATGTAAAATGATTTGCCCAAAACTTTGAGAAAACTGGACAGTGTATTAACCCTTTACCTAACCTGAAAAGCAGACGACACTTGCAAAAATAATTCTTGAATAACTAATTTTTTTCATTTTCATTGTCTCAAAAACATAGGTTATGACCCATCATTGGAACGAGCTCGACGAGCTCGTTCCAACAAGGGGTCATAACCTATGTTTTTGAGACAAAAAATGAAAAAAATAATGAAAATTAATTGGCGATTTTTGAGAATAGCGCTGGCCAATTTTGACCGTTACGTTAGGTAAAGGGTTAACATTATTCAAGGATTCTCAAAATTCATTGCACCCAATTCTTATAATGAAAGAGTCTATAAATACCTCAGAAAATCGAAATATTGAGTTTGAATTGTTTCTGGAGCGTAAACTCCTTGTGAAGACTTGGCTTAAACTTGTACTCATTCTTGGAGATCAAGCAGATTACAAATGTTTCAGGTGAGATGATCTGAAAGCAACAAACAGAAAACATTAACACCAAGTGTTCATCAAATCAAAATCAGGCTTTGAAAGTATCAGCATGCATTGTAACTAGAGATTGGCGGTTTTCAAATTTCTTGTCAGTTTCGGTTTCATTCAAAGAGTCGGGTTTTCGGTTTCGGTTTTTATTGTACAAACATAACAATATATTGCATTTGCATGTAAGAAGATGTATTTGGTGCCAGTCTGTGTCAATGCGACTCCCTTTCTAGTTCAACTCACCTGTGTAATATCCTATACCAGTACTCTGACTTCCTGAGCACAATGTATTTGCATATATTATCTCAAGAGTTTCACGTTTGAGAACAATGATTTTTGCCTCGAGTCTGTTGCAAAATTAGCCCCTCTTGCCAAATACCTGTGTTTAGGGTAACCCGACACACCCTAAAATATTATGCCGACCATAAAAATTTTATCGAGTAAAAGTCGCTCATAAGCCTCATAGAGGTCATTGTAATCCGAAATTTCCATCCAACTTCAACTGTGATTTTGACCCTGGCTTTGGAGTTCATGGTTTTAAAATTACATATAGAAATAAATATATTTGCCATTATAAATGTGGAACAAGTGACAAGTTTCAGTTCAGCAAAGGAAATCGCAGTTGATAAACAGATGAATGTTTAAAACACGATGCGTAAGAAGTAATTTTGTCACCTATTTTCGTGGTAAATGCCATGCTCGAACGCAATACCAATTACTGCAGCTGTTCTGAAAATGGGGTATCGTGACTCTGAAGTTTGAAAATAGGTTAATTTTAGGTTGTTTATCTCTTTATTCTGAGAATTGAAGACCGGATTAGAGTTTTTCAACACTGAAGTTTAAAATCGCGACGACGGTTTTCTGTAATTGTTTTGGTCTCGGTTTTGGTTTTGATTACAAAATCGAAACCGAACCGAATTTTCGGTTAACCCTTTACCTAATGAAACGGCCAAAACCGGCCAGCGCTAATCTAAAAAATCGCCAATTAATTTACATTATTTTTTAATTTTTTGTCTCTAAAACATAGGTTACGACCCCTCATTGGAACAAGCTTGTCGAGCTCGTTCCAATGAGGTGTCATAACTTATGTTTTTGAGACATAAAATGAAAATAATAGTTATTCAAAAATTTTTGTTGCAAGTGTCGTCTGCTTTTCATGTTAGGTAAAGGGTTAACCACCCATCTCTAATTGTAACAAATCAGGGTGTACTGCTTGGGCCACACAAAATAAATTGATTCCCAGGCAATTTTTTTTCTAATCAGTGAGGAAGGGAAGGTTTTATTTTTATTTATTTATTTTTCTTGAATATAATGAGAATGGATTGAGAGGCTTTCCCTGTCTTTCCTGACACAGAATATACAGAAAGTGCATAATTATACAAATTAACTCATTTAATTTAAATTTAACAGCCTAATTCCAACTTTGAACACTTTTTACTGCAGATGAACAGCTGGCTGGCCCAACATGATGTCTCTGAGGAAGCTTGCAAGTTACATTGTAAGTGCCTTGGCAGTCATTTTAAGGCAACTCATGGCTGCCCATAAAGGCAGCCAAGACTTGTGTAGAAACAATTGCAAAGCTACATAATACTCTTGTGTACATGTATCTTTATTAATTTTGTGGAATTTATCCACCCTGTATGCACCTTATTTGGGCCTGTATGTTTATTAAAATTGCCCTTCCAGGGAGTGGGAGATCTTCAGATCAGTAAATCTTCACTAGATGATGTGATATTCGTTTGTTTAGCACAGTACATGTATATTCATTGCTGTAATCATGATGCATGAACACCTCGTCCCCTGAGTTCCAATGAGGTTCTATGTGCCAGTAGGCATATAGAACACATTGGAATTCAGGGGATGACCTATCAGTTTTCTTCAATAAAACTAACTGTGATACTAGAAAATAAGTTGGCTTTTAGATAAAACAAGAGCTCACGTATCACTGAAGCAATACAATGTCCCCTACCGGACTAATGAGCATTAATAATTATACAAATGTTATAACCTGGATGTGATCAGCATGAATTCCTGGATATTGAAGCGTTTCCAAAAAAGTCTGAAAAGTTAAAAAATTTATAGTAATTTATATATTTTTTATACTTACCAATGACCCAGACATAGCTGGTGCAACTCTTAAAATATAGGGCCAAACACAAATTTTGCCCCCCAATCCCCAAAATTTGCATGTAAAACCAAAGAAAACATGTCCTGAATGGCCCTCCACACTTCACCTCTACTGCGCATGCGCAGTGTCAAGGACGTTCCGAAATTGGCGCCATTAATCATTCTTATAACCAGTGCCTGGTAAGCGCTATGTACTCAGCGGGGAGGTATGAGTTCCCAACTCCTGGGAGGGCCATCCCCGTCTGGGTCATTGGTAAGTATAAAAAATATATTAATTACTATAAATTTTTTAACATTTTTATACTGTACCAATGACCCAGACATAGCTGAATAGTAAAAAGGCTGGAGGGCCTAGGACATAGAGCAAGTTGGAATATGCTCAATTATATAAAATAGAGTCATCCCCTCTAGGGAAAAAGAAGTATTAGGCCTTACATGTATCTTTCTTATTTATGATAAATGAGAAAGATACAACACCTTCCAAAATTGAGCATCATACATCCATGTACTCTATTAATATCTAGTATAATCCTTATACTAATAATTTTTAAAGTAAGCCAATAAATAAAGTAAGTCTAGAGAATAGAGACTCTTTATACTCGTTAAAAGTGTCTGAGGATTGTATAATAACGTCCGTTTGACACATGCTATATTCAAAAGCTATACTTTAAAAACTAAGACCTACCTGAATGAATTTTTAAAACATAAACTTCTCACTAAAAAACCATCCCAATAACAGCTCAGAATTACTAACTCCGGAGGAGGTATCCCCTTGTTTTCATAGTAAAACAGGTGACCCAAGGGAACACCCTCCCCCCCCCCCCTTTTTCTTGCCCTGGGTCAAATAGCCCAGAGCGAAGAGGGCAGCAGAACGGAGTCACTGCCGAAACAGACAGCCTACCTAGCTATAGTAGCAACTGTTAAGTGAATGACATTCTGAGCAGTAGATAATAGACCTAACAATAGAGGCCTCCAGAAATGGACTCGATATTTCTGAGATAAAAATTCATGAATCTGGATGGCTGAGCACAATGAGCAGCCTTCAAAAATCTATAATAGCGACACTATTAATGTAAGCCCAAGATGTAGAAGAACTCTTACTTCATGAGCCGAAATCTCAAGCACAACTGCTGAGTCAATGATATACCATAAGCAGTATCGATAGTTAATTGAATCCATTAGCAATAGAATGGAGCGTAACGTCCTTCTATTAGGCATCAAAGACAGAAGAAGCTTACGCCCGTAGTAATAAACAGATATCTGTTTATAAATACGTAAACTCTAACCAGACAGAGTAAAGGCCTATGCCCGTACGAAGACGGAAGGACCTTAATAACAAAAGGTTCCGGATATTTATTAGGAGCCTGACTCTTATGCAAAAATCCAACCTAAATAGTAAAGGAAGTAGTGATTCCGAAACTACGAAAGTGAGAATCATCCACCGATAGTGCATGAAGCTCACTGACTCTACAGTAAAAGAGAAGCCAACAGAATTACTGTCTAAAAGGTCAGAATTTGAAAACTACTGTTTCCAGAGGCTCAAATGATTACTTAGCTAAATAAGAACCGAAGTTAAATTCCGTATAGAAATTTAATCTAATGATTCTAAGTCTATTTATCGAAAAGTTACTAACTGACTTAGATAAAGAGACATAAGACTCAATTGTAAACTATCATAGAGTGCATAGGTATGAGATAACATAAACCTATAACCTTAATAGTAACAGGCTGCAGTAGATTTTGTCAAACAAGTATACTAGAAAGTTGCAATGACTAGTATGGAGGGATCAACAATATCAACATAGTGATCCCTACACCAACGACGGAAAAGCCTCCACTTTAGCCGCATAGTATAGCGAAGAAGAGGTTCTCCTACAGTAAGAAATCGCGTCCAAAGCTCGTCCAGTACAATGCTTACAATGCAATAAGGACCACACAACGGAATACGTGAAGGTTGAGACCTTGCGGGTTGTGATGAAGATGACACGATTTTTCCCAGCGAAAAAAGATCCTCTCATGGAGGAAGTTTTCTGTCACACATTTTTCCTCTCCTCCTTCTATATCCTCCTTAGAATCACCATTTCACTAATATTTATGTGTCTGGCATCATTTAAACTGAGATTTACAAGCACAAAGATCAGTCAAATGTTAACTGATGAAGGGCCAAACTAAGAATGATTAATGGTGCCAATTTCGGAACGTCCTTGACACTGCGCATGCGCAGTAGAGGTGAAGTGTGGAGGGCCATTCAGGATATGTTTTCTTTGGTTTTAGATGCAAATTTTGGGGATTGGGGGGCAAAATTTGTGTTTGGCCCTATATTTTAAGAGTTAGCACCAGCTATGTCTGGGTCATTGGTACAGTATAAAAATACTGATATTTTGACGCTTTTCCATATTTCCAAAGGCCATAACTCACACAAGAATAATGCAATCAGCATGAAACACAACCTTGATCTGTAAGTCAGTGTTCTATAGTAGGTTACCAAGAATGAAATCATTTGGTTGAAGCATTTCCAAAAAAAGTCCGGAAAACTAAAGTGTGACTGGCAGACTGACGGATGGACAGAGTGCAAATGAAACTTGATCTGTAAGTCATCGTTCTATAGTAAGTTACCAAACATGAAATCATTCTGTTGAAGCGTTTCCAAAAAAAGTCCGGAAAACTGATAGTTTGGCACTTTTCCATATTTCCAAGGGCCTTAACTCACACAAGAATAATGCAATCAGCATGAAACTCAAACTTGATCTTTATTCCTACCTGTACTTTTATTTGGAACACAATAGTAGACTATCTTTAGTTATGCCCTTCAGATTTCAGTTACCGGGTACATGCATCAATCAAGAAAAAATTTTAAGTTTTGAGTTTCCCGATTTTATAGTAATATTGGAAAACACCAAAAAGCAATAAAAACATCCAATGAAGGGGTTTAATTTCAACAAGGGACTGCCTGAGAATTTATTTATTTATTGGAGTTTAATCCAATTCAATGTTTGACAGCAAGGGTCATCTCCTGTCGTTTTACGGGTGGAGGAAGCTGGAGTACCTGGAGAGAACCACTGAGTGTTGGACAGTAACTGTTAGTCTCCCGAACTCCACACAGGAAGGGTTAACACTAATTGAATACAGGCTCACCATCAGTGTGCAGTATGCCTTAGTACACAGTGTAGGGCCCTGCGAATCGGGTTTTTTAGCTCAAATCAAATCTCGAGCCGAATCACCTTCGTGGTATCAAATCAAGCCAAATCTTGAACCTTGATATGCGTAAAACAAGCATGTTCTGAACTGTTAGACGCATACTACGTTAAACTTTCAGATATAATCTCCTCTGTGGAGTCAGCTGTATGACTGATAAGACCCTTTACCTTCAAGATTCACCAGTCAGGCAGCGTTTTCTGAATGCCCAGCCATTAGAGATGTAGTACAGTGTTAGAACAAGAAAGTTTGCATTATCTTCGACTTCCAATGGTGAGACGTAATTGAAGGCTTAGTGTCACCCTTCTCATCCCTGATGCGAGATCTGAGATCTCCCTATTTTTTAGATAAAGTAGTCGGATGTGGAGGTACATACAGTTAAAATTGGAAGTCCTGTCATAAAATACACATAAATAGCATGTTGATCTGCACGTTAATCTATGCGTTATGACCATAGTAAGGCTATCAAATTCTGTACATATGGCCTGTGCACAAGCAATGTTTCAGCCAATGGACCTCCGGGTAACCCGGAGGACCATTGGCAGAAACATTGCCTGTGTTTGCTATGAGTAACTAGGAGAACCTGCCGTGCTTTGGATGCCATTCGATATGGCAATTGCGTGCAATTCCTACGTGCAATTAAGCCAAGAAAAGCGCACAGTTCGTGACATGACTTCTAGTTTTATCTGTACGCCCATTTGTTAAAATGTTGCACAAATTTATCAATCCCTTCCCATCTGCAAGCGTCAATAAATCTGAGCACTGCATTATCGTACTGTTGACGCATCTCTGGCCTAAGACGTGTTGCCTTTCAGGGGGCCAATATTGGTTATAACAGCCTGTCGCTTCTCATTGCTAGGACCTAAAATTGCTGAATCGAGAGAGTCTGTCTCGATTTTTCTCTTGACATCATATTTGTTTACCTTTTCTTTAACCCTGTCAAGAAGTTCTTTATGCTTTCTTTGTAAATGACACCAAAGATGTGATGTAGACCATTCTTTGTACTGCAAAGACTGACATTCCCAGATTTACAGATATACTTCTCCTGGTTCAAATCAAAATATTTCGAACAATTCGAAGGATCCTTGTTATGGTGTGGAAATATTATTGATATTGGTAACAGAAAGAAATCTTAGAATCAGCAACAATAACTATGAATTTAATTATTCTGAAATTTAATTAAAAAAAACTGATATAAAAAAATGATACAAAGATCTTTTACACTAATTGGTTTACAGAAAATAAAAACAGTGGTACTTATCAATTATTGAATTAGTCCAAAATACAGTTTGACAGAATCCAGTAATCCAGTGGTGAAGAAATTTGTGAAGATATTTTCCAGCATGTAGTATTAAATCAAAGAATGTGTCTTCAGAAACAGTATCCCGTATATTTGTAATAAAATGTTCACTTAGAAATTTCAGCAGTCTCCAATAAAATATAATAGAATGCTCTGCAAAATTCAAATGGAGTAAAAATCCAAGAAGTATTGGCACCACAGGTAATTTCCAAATAATCCAGTAGAATCCTGGCTTTTCACAAAATAAAATTATTCTGTTTCACAGAAAGTATAAATTCTCTTTTCCAAGACGAATAGATCCTCTTCAAAATTCTCTTTTGGAATCAATCTTCCAAATTTACAAAGAAGCACTGCTTCTATAACAAGAGGGATATTACATCCCATCGCTCACCTACATTCGCGCTTGATAATGTCGTTCCAATGTAACATGCCTAATAGTAATATTTAGTTAACATAAATCATTAACTAGGCATCAAATGATTAATGTGGTTTATGTGATGGCTTTTGGAAAGTCTATATTTCTGCATTTATTATATATCAATTCAACATAGAATCATTGGATATAAAAGCATTTTTTTCTTTTAGAAATGTTTATGATTAAGAATATGAATCATGAGGCCAGATAGTAAATCATAGATAAGAATTAGGAAAGGCTTTCATAAATTTATTTTTTACAAAATAAAAATACATCAGATCAAAAAAAAATAAAATAGGAGGTGCAAAATGCCATTATGTAATAAAGAATCACTGAAATTGTAATTGAAGTACATTCATTGGTTAAAGAGGTGTTGCGGAAAAACATTCGTTCAAGAAAGTGACTATAAGTCCCAACAAAAATACATCACATCAACAATTAAAATAAGCCTTAATGTTACTAGTAACAAGTATGAGAAAGTATTAAATAAAAAAAAAAAGTTGAAAAAAATTTTTTTTAAAGAAAGTGAATATAAGTCCCAAAAATCCCCCTCAAATTCCTCAAATATGCATGTAATGAGGGCGCAATGTAGTTCAGTAACCCATGTGTACAATATCAATTGCCTGGAAAGTCACATAGAAACAGAACTCTCCTTAACACAAACTTTTAGAACTTAAAATGGAGTAAGTCAGAGAAAAACGTGAACATTGTGACTGAAAAAAAGAGAAGAAATCAGTTAAATTTCTGCATACAGTAGGGTTAATACCTACAGTTGTTATTGAAATGAGAAAATAAACAGTAATGAGAGGTGAAGGCACCACAATCTGCACAAAAGCTGACTTTAACGCAAATTCTTACAACACCTAAACGCTAATTCTTACAACAAGTTTTGGCAGAAAATCAGCCTCAAATTCCTCAAATATGCATGTAATGAGGGTTAAATATTACTGCAATGGAGTTCAGTAACCCAAGTGTAGAATATTAATCGCCTGGAAAGACACATAGAAACACAAATCACCTAAACACAAAGTTTATAAAGTTTTACAACTTAAAATTTACTAAGTCCGAGAAAAACATGAAAATTTTGACTGAAAAAAAGAAAATTTCCATTAAATTTCTGCATACAGTAGGGTTAATACCTACAGTTGTTATTGAAATATGAAAATCAACAGTAATGAGAAGTTAAAGCAGCACATTCTGCACAAAAGCTGACTTTAACGCAAATTCTTACAACACCTAAACACAAATTTTTACAACAAGTTTTGGCAGAAAATTTTAGGTGAAATTTGGAAAAAAGTCGTAGTATCAGGGTTAAATACTGTTCTGATAGTCTCCTACAACCTACATATGCAATATCAAAGGCCTGAGCCCACTGAAGAATCACTGAAATTGTAATTGAAGTACATTCATTGGTTAAAGAGGAGTTGTGGAAAAACATTCGTTCAAGAAAGTGACTGTAAGTCCCCAAAAAAATACATCACATCAACAACTAAAATAAGCCTTAATGTTACTAGTAACAAGTATGAGAAAGTATTAAATAAAAAAAAAAAGTTAAAAAAAATTTTTTTTAAAGAAAGTGAATATAAGTCCCAAAAATCCCCCTCAAATTCCTCAAATATGCATGTAATGAGGGTGCAATGTAGTTCAGTAACCCATGTGTACAATATCAATTGCCTGGAAAGACACATAGAAACAGAACTCACCTTAACACAAACTTTTAGAACTTAAAACTGAGTAAGTCAGAGAAAAACGTGAACATTGTGACTGAAAAAAAAGAGAAGAAATCAGTTAAATTTCTGCATACAGTAGGGTTAATACCTAAAGTAGTTATTGAAATGAGAAAATAAACAGTAACGAGAGGTGAAGGCACCACAATCTGCACAAAAGCTGACTTTAACGCAAATTCTTACAACACCTAAACGCTAATTCTTACAACAAGTTTTGGCAGAAAATCGGCCTCAAATTCCTCAAATATGCAAGTAATGAGGGTTAAATATTACTGCAATGGAGTTCAGTAACCCAAGTGTAGAATATTAATCGCCTGGAAAGACACATAGAAACACAACTCACCTAAACACAAAGTTTACAAAGTTTTACAACTTAAAATTTACAAAGTCCGAGAAAAACATGAAAATTTTGACTGAAAAAAAAGAAAATTTCCATTAAATTTCTGCATACAGTAGGGTTAATACCTACAGTTGTTATTGAAATATGAAAATCAACAGTAATGAGAAGTTAAAGCAGCACAATGTGCACAAAAGCTAACTTTAACGCAAATTCTTACTACACCTAAATGCAAATTCTTACAAGTTTTGGCAGAAAATTTTAGATGAAATTTGGAAAAAAGTCGTAGTATCAGGGTTAAATACTGTTCTGATAGTCCCCTACAACCTGCATATGCAATATCAAAGGCCTGAGCCCACTGATCTTTGAGAAATTAACCTTAACATTAAATCTTACAATATTAGACACGCCGGACGCCGACGGTAACGCCCGAGGTCATGACAATAGCTCACCACTTCAATAGAAGTAGGTCAGCTAATAAATGCACTGTTCTGAAACAATAATAATCTCCAATGGAAACAACTGAAGTGAGTCTTTCTGAAATGGCTTTCTAAAAATGAGATTCTGAATTCCGTTGACAAACCTTTACATATGTAGTACCCAGATAGAATGTCCTAGAAGAATGTCCAAAGTTCTGTTTTCTATCAGTTTCTAGGTGATTCTGTCATAATTTAAGTAAAAAGGTCCTTGACCTACTTAAACAATCAACAGCTATATGTACAATAGATTAGTTTAACAAAGATGTAAACAAAGGTTACTCAGTGCAAATGAGTCAGACAAGTCAGAAAATGCAGAAAAATATCAATCTCGTAGAATTATCAACTAAGGATATATCAATCTCAATATAATATGGGGGGCTACAACAACCCAAACATAGCTTCACCGTGCCTCCCGTGTGGGCAATCAGGATTAAGTGCTTTGCCCAAGGACACAACAAGTTTCTCCTGGCAGGGATCAAACCTTGGTCCTCTCGGCTTGAAGGATCAAAATATGGGGTTTTTTGGACTGGACCTTTAAATTCCCCCAAATCAGAGATAGTAAACACTGTGCCCAATTGGCCATATAGTGGAAACTGTGCACAAATTGAGGAAAATGTATCCAACTTATGCAGTGCTCAAACACATTTTGACAAGTTTTGCAGTGTTTCATCCATAATTTGGTCATGTTCCCAAACTATGCAAAATAGTTTCGTGCGTACATGTGGCTGTCAAAAGAAAGAAAACAACAGATAAGTCCCTTTTAAACAAGAGTACCACCAAGTGGGGCTTCAAACACCGGTTATATATCACTTGGTGGGAGGCCATGGATGTGCAAGCTGATTCCATGGGTTGAAATCTTGACCGTGACTTTTGTAGGTTGGTCGTGAATTTTGTACAGGCCACATCACCTAATGGTGGTCCATATGTTGTGGACAGGACAGAATAATAAAGGAATAATGGGAAATCAATTTTTGTTGCCGTTATTTTCAGCTATGGATAATGACTAGTAACTAACTTCCGGTTCTGTGAATTTTTTGCATTGGTAATGATTGGCAAAATAGTTAAAAACAATTGATTCACTAACTCAGCATACTGGTCAGGCACACAGAGGTTAAAATATGTTCTGGAATGTGTTAGACATGAATAAACACACCTTCGTAAAGTCGGGACATCATCCACCATATAAGCATGCATAAACAAGAGGTCAGTCCTGTGGGACCTGAGGTGCTCACCTGACAAATTTGTTTAGGATGTTGTATACCAAATATCGAAAGATTCTGACTGGTGGTTCTGGAGAAGAAAATATTTAAAGAAAATTCCCATATTGCATTGCGTTAAAGTTCAAGCTCTTGTATTGAGTCCAAACCTGAACTCCAGGACTTCATTTAAACAAACTTGAATCTGACTTCCTTAAGGATTTATTTATTTATTTATTTATTAGAGTTGTAACGACTCTTTCAACAGTCAGGGGCACCTCGTGTCGGACAGTTTTGCGGGTGGAGGAAGCCGGAGTACCCGGAGAGCACCACCAGGCAATGGTGATCAACTGTCAGATTCCTCAATGTACTAACTCCACACAAGCAGGGTTAGCATTGGTTGAAGAGAAGTGTACCATCAACGTGCAGTATGCCTTAGTACACAACACCAACTTGCCCCCACGTGGGCAATTGGGATTATTAACTGTCTTGCCCAAGGACACAATGCGGTTGAGGCAGGTGGGATTCGAACAGAGGACCTCTCAGCTTGCAGTCTGCATCTCTACCTACTGAGCCTAGTGATGAACAGATAATTGCAATCGGCAATCGGAACCGGTCGGTTATGGGGAATCGGCCGATTATGACAACCGGCAGTTTCCAGTTATTCTATATTTAACACTGACTATTAAAAATCCCTTTGATATCAGGCCATTCCAATAAAGTTTCCCAATTAAAAACGTGTGTAGTGCACAGCAGAAAATTTAGGGATTAGCAGAGTCGAAATATTATGGAATTTACCAACCGCAATCAGTGCGAGAAACTGCCCCACCTAAGGATGCTGTATACCCCAAACCCAAAGATTCTAGCAGGTGGTTCTGGAGAAATGGATTTTTAAAAAATATTCTACATTTTACACGGAGGTAATTTGGGATTTTAACAACATTTTCGACAGCCAGGGGCACCTCGTGTCGAACAGTTTTAAAGGAGGAAGCCAGAGTACCTGGAGAGAACCACCGAGCAATGGTGAGTAACCATTAAGACCCCCCAACGTATTAACTCCACACAAGCAGGGTTAGCATTGGTTGAAGACAAGTGCACCATCCACGTGCAGTGAGCCTTAGTACACAATACCACTGTGCCCCCCCTCCCCCCCCCCCCCCCCCCCCCCCCACACATGGGCAACTGGAATTAAGTGTCTTGTCCAAGGACACAACATGGTTGTCACAGGTGGGATTCAAACTGAGGACCTCTCAGTTTGCAGTCTGCATCTCTACCTACTGAGTCACTGCACTCCCCCTCCTCAAGGATGCTTTATACCAAATATCAACATATTTTAACTGGTGTATCTGAAGACAATTTTTAAAGATTCTTCGTTATACTACCTGTACACTAAGTTAAAAATTGTCCTCCAACAGGGAGCCCAAATATTAAATAGGGGGACTTGATATGAACAAACTTGAATCTGACCCCCACTTAAGGATGCTATATACCCCAAACCCAAATATTCCAGCAGGTAGTTCCGGAGAAATAGATTTTTAAAGAATATTCCACATTTTACTCTAAGATAAGATTTAGGCTCCCATGGGGGATCAAATATTAACAGCGGACATGATCTGTACTCGAGTGAATCTGACTCACCTAAGGATCGGGTATAACAAACTCGAACTACCACTGAAGGTGTTAATATCATCACTTCTGGCTTACTATACTACTGAAAGTTTGCTAAGCACCAAGTATATCCAACTACCTGTTTTACGTTTTAGTTGAAATATTGTAATGAAATTATATTTTGTTTGTGTTTCACATTATTTTTTAGCTTTTGAATACGATAACCATGAAAAATCGATATTATTGGTAAAAGAGGAGATTTTTCAATATGCCAAAAAGTTGAGGGCGCGAACTGGTATGGGTTCAATTACTTCAATATCGAGTATGAGACCCATTACTGTTAATTACAGCTTGACAATGCCTTCTCATGTTCCCAATCAGGTTCCTGGTGGTCCTTTGTGAGATGCTGTTCCATTCTTGGACCAGCATGGCACCAGGCTCCTGGACACTTCTTGGCTGGACTGGATCGGCTGAAATTGCAAGCTGCAACTCATTCCAGGCATGTTCGATTGGACTGAGGTCGGGGGATCTGGCTCAATCCCCTCCCTCTGTCAGCACTCCCCGACAGCATGGGCAACATGAGGACGGGCATTATCTTCCATCAGAATGAATCTACCACCCACTGCACCTGCATACAATCTGACGTGGACATCCAGGATCTCATCAATATACCGCTGTGCAGTCAATGTACCACGTTCAAGGACACAGAGTTCTGTATGTCCATCCCTGCTGATGCCGCCCCCAAACCATGCTTGACCCTGCATCATAGCGGTCATGCTCACCAATGTTGGCTGCATGGAAGCACTCTCCTGGTCTTCTCCATACCCTAGAACACCTATCTGTGTGGTCTAGGCAGTACCTTGACTCATCTGTAAAAAGGACAGGTCGCAATCTTCTCTGGCCTATCCAACGTGGCCCGTGGCCCATGGCCCATTCATATCATGCCTGGCGGTGGTTTTGGGACAGCAGAAGGCGAATACGTGGACTTCTTGATCAGAGATCACCTTCGTGTAACCTTGTCCGGATAGTCTGTGTTGAAACATTTACCCCGGGTGCATTCTGAAGGTCACTGCAAAGCTAGGTTGCTGTGGCAAAAGCGGTTCCTATGGGCCTGAATTATCAAAAAACGGTCTTCAGCTGCAGATGTTGCCCTGTCTCTGCCACCACCATGACATCTTATTGGTGTGCCATACTGCTGAAATCTTGCCCAGACTCTGGTGATCACCATATGGTGCACACCAAGGGCTTCACCAACCTTGCTCCACCATCCCTACAGCCCGCCACATTTCTGCTTCAGACAAATGTCTTCTTACATTTGCATTTGTCATATTCAATCATTAAATCACAGGGGTTTGTGTTGAAATGAAGACTGAATACCTTATGCATGCCATGTACATGTAGACAGTACATGAAAACATCATGAAAATCAAGGGGTACATGCTTTCCATGACTGTCACGAAAAGTCTGCCTGACAAGATAGCTAATGTAAACACTGGGGACCATCTCAATGCATCCCTCAATCATATCCACCAAAAATATCGCAAAAAAATCACAAGCAAATTTCACAATGATGTGTCAAATATTTGGTGCTTAGCAAACTTTTAGTATATAATGCACCTCTGTCGAGCTTGAAAAAACAATAATAAATCCAAGTTCATGGGAAACAACTTGGTTAAAATTGCCGCAGATCAAAAATGTTGGAATATACATATGCCCATTCATTAGTCATATCTGAGAAGTTTGATCAAAATTGGTTCATTAATGACGGAGGTGTTCCACACACAAAAATCTTGTGAACAAATCTATATCACATCTTCTCAGTTGAAGGGGAGATAACCTGGTAAAAATTGCGACAGATGGGATTAGTGCCCTGCGAATCGGGAAATTTTTGTTCGAATCGAATCTCGAATCGAATCGGGACTGATGTCGACATCGAATCGAATCTCGAATCGAATCTCGAATCGAATCAGGATAAACTCGGGAAATATCTATAACTGGCATTATCTTGTGCAGTAATGTCCGGAAAGCACTGCGAGAAGAGATCGTTGACATAAGCTGACAACTTGGAGTTGTTTTAAATTTCTTTCTCGTTGAATGGCCATTCAGATATTCACTTGGCCCGACAATAAATTCAAGACATAAATATGGACAGAAATTATGGTGTTACTGCCCAGAGTCATTTGAGACAAACCACTAAATTGAAACATGAGAATTAAAAGCACAAATGTAATACAAGTGGCACATTAATTCCCATGGGTTGAAGTCTGCTACAACCGCTAACTTCACGTACGTTAGCGTGGCTACATACATGTACATCTTATAGGAACCTCATTATTGTAATGTTTGGTTGTTTTTGTATTATCAGGATTCGTGTCTTGTAGATTTCGGTCCGTTCTTAACTCAATAACTCCGTATACATAAAAAGCAGCGAAGGCGTTAAACCGTGTTAGTTTCTGCATTAGTTAACTCGAATATTGACGCAGTGCTCATTCACACAAATTGCTTTTACTTCTTTCCAACTTCCAAGTACCAACGCCGAACAATGCAAAGAAACTACAGAGGTTTTCCTCCCACAGTTTTCTAACATAATAATGGGAGCGCTCCAGGCGACATGCCCCCATTATTGTGTTAGAAGATTCTGGGACTGGGAACGGGCCTTAGGCCCATAACTGGCTATTTCAGTTGTATAGATGAGGCGTGAACAGGTTACAAGTTAAAACAGCTCCAATTTGCAAAAGTCAAAAAAAGAACGTTTAATTTCCCGTTCTAAAGACTCAAAATATACAATGTCGAACACCGATTCGTTTTCCTCGAAGCTTCGTTTGACTAACGAATCGGCAAACTATTCGAGATCGATATACGAATACCAAAGTGATGTCGACATCGAATCGAATTTTCGAAGCTTCGCAGGGCCCTAGATGGGATATTTGGAAATATGCGCATGTTCACTCAATAGTGACCATGTTTAAGAAGATTCATCAAAATCGGTTCAATAATGTAGGAGTTGCGCATAGAAGAATCTCATTGAAAATCCATAATAAATCTAAGTTCAGGGGAAAAAACCTGGCTAAAATTGTTGCAGACGAAAAATTTTACATTACGTGCATGTTCACTTGTTAGTCATAATGTTTGAGACTGCTGATCAAAATTGGTTAATAAATATAGTTTGCATGCACAAAAATCTTGTATACAAATCTATATCAAATCTTCTAAGATGAAGGGTAGATAACCTAGTAAGAATCATCACAGATGGAAAATGTGGAAATATGCGCATGTTCACTCATTAGTCACCATGTTTAAGAAGTTTCATCAAAATCTGTTCAATAATGTAGGCGTTGCACACATAAGAATATCATTTGAAAATCCATAATGAAACTAAGTTCAGGGGAGATAACCTGGTTAAAATTGCCACAAATGAAAATTTTTAGAACAAGCATAAGTTCAGTTGCTGGTCATTATGTTCAAAATTGCTTAAAACATGTTGGAGTTGTTACATGTACAAAAATCTCATATACAAATCTATATTAAATCTTCTAAGTTGAAGGGGAGATAACCTAGTAAAAATCATCATAGAAGGAAATATGGAAAATATGGAAATATGCGCACTCATGCTTTCCTAAGGATGGTGTATACTGTATATCAAATGACTTTGATTGGAGGTTTGTGAGAGGATGATTTTTTAATATTCCTCATCTTGCACCAAATTAAAATTGGGATCCAGTAGGGAGCCCAAATATTAATTGAGGAACTTGATTTGAACAATTATGAATCTGAGCCCCATAAGGGTGATGTAAACTACATACCGTACTGACTCGCGTTGAAGCCCAGGGGGCGCTTGCAGTGGATAAATTTCAAAGTGTGGGGGGGGGGGGGGAAGGGGGGCTTTGGGACGAGTAATCGTGCTTGCAAATCGAGTTGGGATGCGTCGGAAATTGACGATATAAGACAAGTAAGTATCCACTGGGTATGTTACGTTTCTTTGGAAACCGCCCACCAATTTTATACAATTTGCTTTAAAAATTCCCATAATTATCTTGTACATACATTTCATTTTCAGATTTCGGGTTTTAATCCTCAATTTAATGAATAAAACAAACAGAAAACCATGCGGTGTTGTTTTCATTTTTTTTGTACAGGTAATTCTCGAAGCCAGAAATGGACTTAAGTATGTCAATCAACACTGCAAACCACCCCCTTGAAAACAAGACAAACATAGTCTGTTTAAAAACAGCTGGGTTTTTTAATATGTACATTTATTATGAATAAAACAAAATATAGCTTCACACAAAATCAATAAAAAAAATCACAATATGAAGACCAGATAAAATTTACACAGCGGAATATGAATAACAAAATAGTTGCCGTCCTTGGCAACATTCAAAAAATTGATTTTACACTGAAAGTCATAACTTCACATGTTGCAGAGCATGATGAAATGATAAATGAGCATGTTTTATTGAACCAATAAGTCATAAATCATATCCCTGGTTATATTGTTATATAATTCTCAAATACCAGAGTCGAAATTATTTTTTATTTTTAATTACCACTTTCTCATTAATTTCTGAACACCCATTTTGGGCTCGGGACAAGTCGCCATTGGACAGCGAGTTATCCCGATTTTTACGGCGAGTTGTCCCAGGTTTTTTTTTTTTCATAAAATGTAATTTAATCTTAATTTAATCTATTGAAATACTGTTAATTTTATCATTTACTTACCTGTAGAGTATTTTTACAAATAAATCCAAGCTCCGTGAAATGAAAAAAAAACAGAATTAAATCCACTTAAATACATGTTTTATGAAAGTACCAAAGTTGAACTAAACTGTTCATTACAACATTTTCAGAAAAATGAGATTGCAGAAAATAAAATCGTCAGCTTTCACATTGTTTTTTTTTTACAAAGAGTGTCTTAACATTGGTATTGTTTTGAGTAACTTGTGTTCTCGATTGTCGGTTGCTACAGAAGACAGATTACTGAAAAGTTAGGCCTAAGCGAGTTGTGTGTTGTAATTACAGTGTGTTTTTAGAATGTTGTTTTTATCACTGATATAAAGTGATTGATTCTTAATTGTCGGCTACTACAGTATTGTTTCTTTAATGATTTTGTTTTGGTTGGGTGATGGCTTCTCAATTATCCATGATCACAGTTATCACAGAGTATGGCAACAGTTGGTACATCGGAATCGACGGCTTCAGATATTCTCCAAGATGAGCCAATGAATGTATCAGACGATGACCAGATTGATCAGCAGAATGTTGAAATTCTACAACAATTGATGGAAGAAACTACACAGACCCACGATGCCTCTACAGTATTAGCTTTGAGCGATACTTTTGACCTTCCGCATAGAAACAATGACAACCCGCAAGAAGCAATGGAAATGTCAATGGAGGATCGAGATCTACCCAAGGATAATGAACTGCCCACAGATTTTACAATCTGGTACAAGATATACAAAATATACGAAGATGGCCCAAAGAATACAGAAATATTGGGATGCCTATTTGTCAGATCCACCTTCATTGTCTACTGCAGCCTTTTTAAAGAAATGTTCAGCTGTCTATGTAAAGTAGTTCTACCATAATGGATATCAAACATACATTTGTACTTCAATCTTTATATATTTTTGTATAAATTATATCTTTTGTGAATTATAGTAATTTTCAAATAATATAGAATTCTATAAATTTATTTTATATCTGTGAATTCACATGAAAATGGTCTTTTCGGACCACTTTCATGCTGTACCTCTTTGTCTAAGCACGATCTGTAAAGATTAATTTGCTTGAAAATGTATTAATTATTGTCATTGATTTCAACGAATCGTCTGTCATTCTGATTAACCTTATGTTAGTAACTATTATTTTATATGTTATATTATTATATGTTGAATTGAACCTGTCTTGTTATATAAGTCATGAGTATTAATAAAGATAATTTAATCCTCTGCCGCTTGTTACTTATCAGTTACTACTCCTCGGCAACTTGTCCCGACGGCCACTCGTCCCACCTCGGGTATGGTGAGTTGTCCCGTTCCCCCGTTTTCACAATGAGTTGTGCACCGCTAGAAAGTGGCAGTGTTCAATCAGTATCTTTCTGATGATGTTCAACCACTGTGAAAACTATATGTCGTGGACGTGTTTAAGACAACTATTGAAAGCAGCGTGCACACTCATTTGACACAAGTGACAGCTTCCAAAAACGAGGTCGACAAAAAAATAAACAAGTCAATTTTGCTTGGGATATATAATTTTTTAATAAAGACTTATTACACTGAACACAGACATAATGTATTACACAAAAGACGAATTTAACAACACAAAAATCTCAACTCCAAAAAGTTAAAAAATTTATAGTAATTTATATATTTTTTATACTTACCAATGACCCAGACATAGCTGGTGCTAACTCTTAAAATATAGGGCCAAACACAAATTTTGCCCCCCAATCCCCAAAATTTGCATCTAAAACTAAAGAAAACATGTCCTGAAAGGCCCTCCACACTTCGCCCCTACTGCGCATGCGCAGTGTCAAGGACGTTCCGAAATTGGCGCCATTAATCATTCTAATAACCAGTGCCTGGTAAGCGCTATGTACTCAGCGGGGAGGCAAGAGTTCCCAACTCCTGGGAGGGCCATCCCCGTCTGGGTCATTGGTAAGTATAAAAAATATATAAATTACTATAAATTTTTTAACATTTTTATACTGTACCAATGACCCAGACATAGCTGAATAGTAAAAAGGCTGGAGGGCCAAGGACATAGAGCAAAATGGAATACGCTCAATAAAATAAAATAGAGTCATCCCCTGTAGGGAAAAAGAAGTAATAGGCCTTACATGTATCCTTCTTATTTATGATAAATTAGAAGATACAACACCTTCCAAAATTGAGCTTCATACATCCATGTACTCTATTAATATCCAATATAATCCTTATACTAATAATTTTTAAAGTAAGCCAATAAATAAAGTAAGTCTAGAGAATAGAGACTCTTATACTCCTAAAAGTGTCTGAGGATTGCATAATCATGTCCGTTGACATATGCAATATTCAAAAGCTATACTTTAAAAACTAAGACTTGAATGAATTTTAAAAACCTAAACTTCTCACTAAACAACCATCCCAATAACAGCTCAGAATTACTAACTCCGGAGGAGGTATCCCCTTGTTTTCATAGTAAAACAGGTGACCCAAGGGAACACCCTCCCCCCCCCCCTTTTTCTTGCCCTGGGTCAAATAGCCCAGAGCGAAGAGGGCAGCCGAACGGAGACACTGCCGAAACAGACAGCCTACCTAGCTATAGTAGCAACTGTTAAGTGAATGACATTCTGAGCAGTAGATAATAGACCTAACAATAGAGGCCTCCAGAAATGGACTCGATATTTCTAAGATAAAATTCATGAATGTGGATGGCTGAGCGCAATGAGCGGCCTTCAAAAATCTATAATAGCGACACTATTAATGTAAGCCCAAGAAGTAGAAGAACTCTTACTTCATGAGCCGAAATCTTAAGCACAACTGGTAAGTCAATGATATACCATAAGCAGTACCGATAGTTAATAGAATCCATTAACAATAAAATGGAGCGTAACGTCCTTCTACTAGACATCAAAGACAGAAGAAGCTTACGCCCCTTGTAATAAACAGATATCTGTTTATAAATACATAAACTGTACCCGGAAAGAGTAAAGGCCTATGCCCATACGAAGACGGAAGGACCTTAAAATAATAGGTTCCGGATAATAGGAGCCTAACTCTTATGCAACAATCCAACCTAAATAGTAACGGAAGTATTGATTCCGAAACTATGAAAGTGAAAATCATCCATCGATAGTGCATGAAACTCACTGACTCTACAGTAAAAGAGAAACCAACAGAATTACTGTCTAAAAGGTCAGAATTTGAAAACTACTGTTTCCAGAGGCTCAAATGATTACTTAGCTAAATAAGAACCGAAGTTAAAATCCGTATAGGAATTTAATCTAAAGATTCTAAGTCCATTTATCAAAAAGTTACTAACTGACTTAGATAAAGAGACAAAAGACTCAATTGTAAACTATCGTAGAGTGCATAGGTATGAGGTAACATAAACCTATAACCTAAATAATAACAGGCTGCAGTAGATCTTGTGAAACAAGTATACTAAAAAATAGCAATGAGTAGTATGGAGGGATCAACAATATGAACATAATGATCCCTACACCACGACGGAAGAGCCTCCACTTTAGCCGCATAGAATAGCGAAGAAGAGGATCTCCTATAGTAAGAAATCGCGTCCAAAGCTCGTCCAGTACAGTGCTTACAATGCAATACGGACCACACAACGGAATACATGAAGGTTGCGACCTTGCTGGTTGTGATAAAGATGACACGATTTACCCAGTGAAAAAGATCCTCACATAGAGGAAGATTTCACGTTAAGACCCACAGTAGACAAGAGAGTAAATTACTCATGATCTCTGTGAAGATAGAGATGCTATCAACAGAAATGTATTGTGGTTGTTTATCTTAGCAATACCTGCTAAAACAACAGCGCCGGAGGATACGCGTATCCTATCATTCAGTCCTATAGATCAATAGAGCGTTAACAATATTAGCTCAGAGATCTGGACAAGCCAACACATACGTCTGCAATTGATTAGCAAGCTGTGTCATAAATAAATCATCATTGGGCGCTCCCATAGATAGCAAATCTGATTGAATACTTGTTTGTTGAGAGTCCATTCTGACAGCAACAAGCGACCCGTAAGAGAACGGGAGTCTGATAAAACAATCAGACGACCCGGAATATGACGGACCAAAACTGAACTTGGTGTACTATAACCAACAGACGGATTCTTTCCATTAAATTGAATAACGGAAACGAAAGAGTGCCTCCCTGGTTCCGGAGATAGGCCACTACTGTCGAATTAAAGGAGAGGAATTTGGGCATGCGTTTCTGAATAATGTTCATGCAATGACATAAAGCAAGCCTAAAAAACATTATTCCGCGGAAGTTAAACTGATTGCTAAAAGACTGCGGAACCCAAAGACCCTGGCACTTCGAATCCGTAGGGATCAGTATTATATCCCAATCTGTTTGACTGGCAACCGTCATAACAGCCACACTCGGGTCCGGCAACTGCGGCGGCAGTCTCTGAGTCAACCACCGAATGTTTGCCCCAGTCTGAATCTCTTGTAACACTAGATAGACAAGAGAACGTATAAATCGAGCAATTCATGGATTGCCGAAAAGTTGCCGTCGAAGAGAAGCTCCTCCGAGAACGAAGCGACTCTGAGAGAGTTCTTAACCTTACTATCCACGCGTGTGGATGTAGCTAGGGCTGCGTCACGTCTAACTAACTCCAATCAGCCACTGAAGGGCGGAGTTATACGTGAACAAACTACTGCCCTCAAAAGAAATTACATTGAGAATAATATCCCGTAAATCTTTTCTTGAAGACGTAATGATAACGCCTCAGTAAGGCGGATTACGTATAATAAAGCGTCTAAGTTAAGTCTACTATACATAATGTCGTTCCCAACATTGAAATTGGAAAAGACATAAACGGCGAAAAAGAATATATGCAGTCTTTAATCACACCGTCTAGACGCATATGAACTCTCGGTATGCCCTGCTCTGCCAAAATAAACTATTTGTATAAATGATAAAATGGCAGAAATGAGCAACGCGGACAAGAAACTAAACTATCATGCTTAGTAGCAGGCTTGTATATATATATATATAGCGTCGAAAAATAAAACACATGTTGTAATGACAATATTGGACTGCGTCGGTAAGTCAGGGACAATGTCCCTGAACCGATCGAAAAATCCGAGTCCAATGACGCTATAAGTCTCTTATCCAAGATCGCAGCAATGAAGTCCGAAATAATAATCACTGGAAGATAATGCCAGAAGATATGAAAGGCATCTTCCGATACTACTAAAGGGAAAACTCGAAATCTTTCGAATCCCTTTCGCCATCCTGTCGGACCCTATAAAGCGTTCGGTCGTCCGTAGCTGATGCAACCGCGGACCGCACCGACCCAGCGCCGTCGGATAATTCCTGATTCGACCGAGAAACTGTCAATTGCTGGGATGCTGCGAAACAACTGTGCTAACTCGGATAGCACGTCCGTCACTGAGGCCTGAGGAGAAGCGGTCTTACGATGCATTGCCGCTGGAAGCTCCGTGATCGTTACCCCGTGCATACTACCAATATGCGAGCGAATGGAGTGTATAGGCCTCGTGTCCCTTGGCTACCGGATGGCGCGACCTATTCGCCGTGGAATCACTGAATGCCGAAACTGATCGGATACTCGAGGTCACGTAGCCAATGTGCGGTCGTGTGCCCTGCTGTGAGGATGAGGAAGCATTAAAGACAGTCTCTCGGACTGTCAATATAACGGAGCGTCCCGACCAACGGACATATGCTCCGAATGTAAAATATCTGAACCACAACATGCGGTCCCCTATGTTGTTGGGCGAGAGAGGGACCTCTCTCGCTCACAGCCCGGACGGACCTGGACAAGCCAGGAACCGGACTAACAGGCTTCCTCCGATCTGTCCTCAATCTGCCGTCACTGGGTGAGTACTAAAGTAATTAAAGTGCTCGCATCACCCAAATCTCCTTCCTAGACCGCAACGGACGAACCCGGCAGCCGAACCATTCGATGAATGTACGCTACACCGGGTGAGCTAGCGAATGTCACTCCGTAGGCGATAGACATATTCCATGAGCACTTATTGCCGCTAACTCTTCATTAACAATGACGACAGAGGCACACTTTTGAAAGACATCTCCATAACTCTTCGAACAAGAAACCAGAAATGCTTGGATAGCAAGCATAAAATAATAATATATATAGCGTCGTTCAATAATTCGAAAGTTTGTGTGACATTATTGGACTATGTCGGAACTGAGGGACGATGTCCCTGAACCGAACCAAAAATTTCTAAGTCCACCGACGCTATCAGTTTCTTATCCGGCATCGCAGCATTCTGGTCCGACGAAAGAAGCTGTAGAAGACCAAGTCAGATGACATACACAACAGCATATTTTGTTCCGAAAGGGAAAGCTCGAAATCCTCCGAATCCCTTTCGGTATCCCGTCGGACCGGATGAAACTTTCGGACGTCCGTACCCGCTTCCGCGGAGCGTCCCGACCCAGCATCGTCAGATAAAATATATGCGACAGATTCAGTTGATGCTGGGATGCTGCGATAAACTGTGCTATTAAGGAAAGCACATCCGTTCCCGAGGCCTGTGCAGTAGCGGTCTTACGATGCATTGCCGCCGGAAGCTCCGTGTACGTTGACTCCCGCACACTTCCTATGCGAACGTCCGGAGTCTGCAGGCCTCGTGTCCCTGGCTACCGGATGGTGTGACCTGGTCGCCGAAGAATCCTTGATCGGCGAAGCTGGTAATATATCGGCGGTCACGTAGCCAAGGTGCGGTCGTGTGCGCTGACGAGAAGAGGAAGCCTTAGCAGTCTCAGCGGACTGCCTATACAACGGAGCGTCCCGAGCGACGGACGTATGCTCCGCTTGCGACACATTTTGTACCACAACATCTGGGGCCAGATGTTGTTGAACGAGAGAGGGGCCTCTCTCGCTTGCCGTCCGGATGGACCGGAACGAGCTATGAACCGGACTAAAAGGCTTCCTGCGTTCTCCCTCCGATCCGCCGTCACTGGGTGTGCATTAAGTTAATTTATAGTGCTCGCATCACCCCAAAATTCCTTCTAGACCGCAACGGACGAACCCGGCTGCCGAACCATTTGGTGAATGGACGCTACACCGGGCGAGCTAGCGGACGTCAAAGGCCGTCGAACCTACTAGGGTCCTCTTAGGCAATTGGCGTATTTACATGAGCACTTTTCCGCTAGCCCTTCATTAATTGTGACGACGGAGGCACACTGTTGGAAGACATCACAGATACATCACCCTAATCTTGATCGTCTGAAATAGAAATTGATAAAGTAGAGTGACCCTGCGGGGAAAGGACCGGAGTGTCCAAATCCCCAACAACATACCGTGACATACGCTTCCCATATTGTCATCGAAATCATACGATACAGAACAGGAGTTAATGCGAGTACACTGACCACATATAGAATGATAATAAAGTCAGAGGAAGACTTCCTCTTAAAACAATTGATCAATATCCTTTCAATGTGAAAAGAAAACAAGTCCTGGTACTCGCACTAACCCCTGGCAATCAAAATACATAATAATAATATGATCCATTAATATAGAAAAAATAAGTGAAATCAAAATATTTTGAAAAAATATTTTTTCAGAACAGCCCAAGTTTCTGAAAAGTAACGTTGAGCCCCAATGGATCCCAAGCCTAAGTGTGGACAAAAATTTTAAAAATATTTTAAACAATTTGTTCAACACTTACGAACAATAATAATGTATCTAGTTATGATTAAAATAACATAAAGATATTATTTTTTAGAAATCCCCCCCTCACACAGAGGGCTGTTGTAAATGTAAACAATGAGTGTAAAAACACTAAAATAAGACTCCAGGCACCCAGGCCCGAAATCAGTTACCAAAAATACACTATCTGATGCAAAACAGAGACTTCCAGGGAAGAAACTGCAGAACATCAGATGGTAGATGCAGAACACAACGCCTAACCACCCGTAGGTGAAGACGTAAACATGGGGAAAGAACAGAATTCATTCTGTTATTCAGCTAAAACTCCCAAGAAATTTTAGTAATAATAATTACAGAAACTATGCCAAAAGCATGGGAGAATAGCAAGGGGGAACTTAAAGGACAGGGAGAGAGGAAAACACTTAAAAAACAGTGTAACTAAATAATCAGAATGACAACAAAATGGCTGCTGCCTTGAAAATAGGTAACTTAACATAATTTCATTAAAAAATTTTAAGTTACAGCCCTGATAATATTCTGTCACACATTCCTTTCCTCTCCTCCTTCTCTATCCTCCTTAGAATCACCATTTCACTAATATTTATGTGTCTGGCATCATTTAAACTGAGATTTATAAGCACAAAGATCAGTCAGATGTTAACTGATGAAGGGCCAAACTTAGAAATGATTAATGGCGCCAATTTCGGAACGTCCTTGACACTGCGTATGCGCAGTAGGGGCGAAGTGTGGAGGGCCTTTCAGGACATGTTTTCTTTAGTTTTAGATGCAAATTTTGGGGATTGGGGGGCAAAATTTGTGTTTGGCCCCATATTTTAAGAGTTAGCACCAGCTATGTCTGGGTCATTGGTACAGTATAAAAATATATACATATTACAGTTCTATTTGGTAAGTGCAGTGTTGCAACAAGTCACCTGTTTTTCCATTTGATGTCTGTAAATTTGACGTCTTGTCTCAAACAACTTTCGTCCAAGTTGAAACTTGGGGGTGGGCTTTGACTCGAGTAGGGCACCCTGGTTGACAAATCTGAAAAAGCGGGGGGGGAGGGGGTTTGGGGGGCTTAATCACGAATATGGGCTTCGACATAGGTCAGTATGGTATGAAAAAATTCTGGTTGGGGGTTCATGAAAAGATGATTTTTAAAGAATATATTCCTCATATTGCAAACGAATATGGATAACCATTTCATGATCATCGTTAATGCACTAATTACCATAATGAACCTCCTCCATTTTACCCAACCATGTATAAACAAACAATAGGTCACCCGCCAAAAAAAGAATCTAAAGTAATAAACAAATTTTTGTTGGGTAACCCACCACCCACAGGCATTTGGTAACCTGTCAACCACAATTACTAAGGTCACCGACTGAAAAAGGCAGACCAGTCACCTGCCAAACGTCAAAATATAAAAGGGGAAGAGCCCTCTCCCCAATTTTGCCTCTGATGAGTACAAATCAGTTTGAAACCGGTCAGGCTTGTATTAACAACCAGGGCACATAGCCACAGGAAATAGGCCCTCTTGGACTTTTGTCATTTTATTATACCAATAATATGATTTTGGAGGGTGATACAGTTTATTAACGGTCCAACAGGAATGATTAACAGCCAGAGGGTCCATTAACAGCCCGAGACGAAGTCGAGGGCTGTTAACAGCCCAAAGGCTGTTAATCATTCCTGGGAGGCCATTAATAAACAGGGATGGCCAACAGATTCTTGTTATTACTATTATTACCACTTCTATAATGGTTAAATTCAAAGGTTCTTCATCAAGTTCACTTGATTGTGACATCCCAAGTTTTTGCAATGACATTTAACCAAAACACGTGTCGTCTGTTTCAACTTTCTAGAAAAACAAAACATCATGTGGTCAATCACATGATAGCTTAATTTAAATATTTTTGTTTGCCACGAAAAATTGGCCTTCTCCCTAAATCTACTAATAAAAACCTACCGTAATGAATTAATTACACACTCACCTTGACAATTTGAATGCTTCATCACCGAAGTAATGGGGAAATCACACAAATTTCACGTTTTTTTAACATTCATTGCAGTTAAGCACGTTTCATCACCTCGGAACCAGTGGCACGTTTGGTATGACGAATTATATAAACTGTAACCAGAGCCGAGGCTGTTAACGAAACATTCAGCAGGAAACAGGCTGTTAACCACGTTAACACACAACTTCTGGTTTGAGCCTGTGCATTATGCCCTTTTACCATAAAAGTAAAATTGTGTTAATATACTAGAGAACGCACGCTAAAGTGGTAATAATGTGAGATAAGTGAAATCATTAACCCTTTACCCAATGAATCGCCTGCATCCGCCCGTGTAATATGCAAATTCAACAGCTGAAAAAATATTATTTTTCGAAATATTTCCACGAGCTCGTTCTAAAGAGGGGTCACGATATGGTTTTGTTGAAATTTTTTTTTTAAATTTGAAAAACGATATTTAAAATAATAAATTTTGAAATCGTCTGTGTTGGGTAAAGGATTGACCAAAATATTTGTGGTTTTGTTCACATCTTTCATTGACTGCCTATCAGAATGGATTCAATCAACAAATAAGCAATTATTGTTGCAAAATCAGCTCATTCTAATGACGACCTACCTTCCCATAATTGGGAATGGCAGTTGTCATAAACACCAGAAAGGACCCAAAAGTAATGATGCCAAATAAATCAATCAATCAAAAAGGGCATTTTTTATCACTACTAGTAGTTTATCAATGAAATCACTTGTCAATTTGCCAAGAATATTAAACCACTTTAAATTGATTTATGAGGTATAATTCATTCAAAGTGTTCCAATTACACACTTTTCATTTTTCATTCATGAAGTTGGGTATGTAGATATATGTACCATGGGTTGGAATTTAGTTTTACTTTTCATTCTTCTCGTGGATGACAAAAAGATTTCTCAGAGTCTGTACTAGAAGGCTTGTAAAATACAGCCATTCCATTGTTTTAAGGCAGTTTATTGTCAAAATTTTGTTCTCTTACTTTTGCCATAGCAGACTTTCAGGCAGTGCTATCTATCACATGGCATACATTCCATGGCTAAGTTCAGTTTCCACATGTTCTATCTTTCTTTCCAAATATTGTGGTATATAATATACTGGGGTTATTTCTTTCTAGCCATTTTTGGACTCGAGAGAAAATTTGCTGAAATTTCACCAAAGTTTGGTTTGACATCCCTGCAATGATCACAACAATTTCTAGTGCAGTGATCTGAACTTATGGCTACGCTGTCTATGTTCAGATTCCTCTCATTCAAATCTGCGGTAAATTTCACCATCAAGTTTTAATGGGAACTCAAAACTTGAAAATACGAATATATATCAGGTTTTGCCGCTATCACCGACTGCATTCAATACTACGCATATTTCCTTACATTTGTGCAGAGTAAATTGAACCAAACTATATGTTATCCTTTATTTATTGAGATATCAGGGCTTATATTTCGACGAGAATCCAAGAATCGATTCGCATAAAGATTTGCGCAATAAAACCGGCGAGAATCCATATGGATTCTTGCTGCACCTCTGATAGGATTCGTGTGACAAAAATTAAGTCAATTTAACCCTTTAACACAGTGGCAACAATTTAACCAATAGAAAGTCTAACATGACCTGAAATATCCTGACACTTTGCCAATAAAATCCTACAAATATGGCTGTCATTGGAACCGGCTCATTGAGCCGGTTCCAACGACAGCCATATTTGTAAGATTTTATTGGTAAATACTGTTCATTTAATTATTTTATCATTTATTTATTATTTATTGTTTAAAAATTATCAAATTTAGTTTTAAAAAATTAAAAAGGTGTGTTCGGTAAAAGGTTAACATGTGTTATCAGTATACAACAGTAGTTCAACCATGGTGGCCTCATGGGATCCTGGGACACTCATAGTAGGTATGGATTCTCGCAACCATTTTCATGAGAATCCAAATGGATTCTCACAAATTTAGACGAAATATAAACCCTGGATATGAACACAGGAGAACTGTCAACAATAACTTCATTGTCGTCCATGTAACTTTTCGCCTGTATCGGCTCTAAAATAATAACCCAGAGTTGTGCCTAAACAGATATCAATGCAGAAACAGAAATACGGTCGCATTCGCGCAGAGGAGAACAATTATGCAGGCCTGGAAATAAGGAATGAGTTTCGCAACCTGTTTACAGGTTATGCCTAATTGATCGTCGTAACCTGTATAAAGTTGTTGGGCGACCAATGGTCGTCGGTACAACAGATCGACCATGGTTCGACGTGTGTTAGGAAAATTTTGAATTCCTGGGTTCAAAAATCTCCATTTCCTTGCATCTGAGTGCCTCAGCGGCCATATTTCATCTAAATATCAGATCACAATTTTTTTTCTTTAGATATCCAAAAATATCAAAAATTTTAAAAAATTGCCCAATGCCAAAAACAGGTTGGTAAATATTCAGTGTACATAGCTTACTTCAAAAATAAGAAATTATGGCTGTAGAAAACTGCGCAAATTGCGGCACTGTCATTATGTGGGAGTATATTTCATTATCGAAAAATAAAATTCACAGCATTCCAAATGAAACAATAAAACTAGAGAGTGTGTGTCATCCGCTGATGACACATAAAGATACCCCCGCTCTTCGGCCCAACTGAATCCTCTTCCATCAATATATCCCAAATGAAAACAGAAGAATGTTAAAAAATCTAAGTTAAAAACAAGACTTTATACATGTTGCACATCTTCATTGTGTGTATGATGTATTTATTGGACACGAAGTCATTTGTGTCTTCTCTGAATTAATTTCACCACACTAGTCACAACATTTACAGTGGAAAGAAGTGAAAACGAAGTGGATCAAATACAGTAGTTTTGCATTAATTTTCTAAAAATAGTTAAACTTGAGCATTGGTTCAATACGTTTTACTGCGCATGTCTGACAGTGACCCGGTATTGACAACTCGACTCGCTGTTAAAACGGAATAAATATATCACGATGCCCGATATTTATCCCAATTATTTTATCGTGAATTTGAAGCGTATACAAACTTGTTCAAATTATAATACTTACATTCACAACCTTGATATTTCTCTTTCCCGTAGGAGAGATGAAAACTTTGTTTTTGCGGTTTCGCGTGTCGAAATTTTCTACCGGCGCACATTCAGTCTTTTTTAAAAAAATCGCTTTTGTCAACAAAAAACAACAATGAACTCGCAAAACTTTCGAAGACAACAGGCAACATATTACTTCACAAACCTGGAATAAAATTTTAGTTTCAAATGCTCTTCAAATTCGATTTTTTCAAGGCTCAACATTGCCTGACCCGTTAGTTTACTGCCTGTGACCCATTAGGCATTACTGACTGATTGACTGTACTAGAAAGATGCTATGCAATTTTTAAAAAATGCTGTGCAATTTTCGAAATTGTGTCGCATTTTGCTATGCATTGAATAAAAATTATTCTATAATTTGAAGTTTAATAGATGTTTGCTTGGAAAGAAATCGAATTTCTCAAACTGCGGTGTGAGTTCATTTTTAAAAATTTTAAAACCAAGCAAACATCTATTTAACTTCAAACTATGGAATGACTCGAAAGCCAAACAATTAACCCCACTGCAAATTAGTTTTTGAAAAAGGAGCGTTCTAGTCTTGGCCTTCCTTCCGTTTAGCACATGCAGAATTTGGACACTTTCTTAATCGTTCAAAGTATAATTATAGATACGCTCTCTCTCTCGGCGATCCGCCTTCGGCAGCTGTATACACTTTTTAGTGTTAATTTCTGTATATACCTTCCCGGACTCGGCTGTTGATGATTTTCGCCTCAGGTGCTTCAATCGATAGTAAATCGATAAATAAGTTGTGTACAACATTAAAATTTGGACACACGTCAGAAATATACGAAACAAAATTACTACCGAAGTTTGCGTTTGTAACTCGTGCCAGTTTCCTTCCAGAACTTGCCGAAAATATAAGATTCATAACACGACTCGGACTCGGTAATAATCCTAGTCAAAACGTCCCCAAACCAAAACGTCCCCAAATGTTTGGGACGAAACGTCCCCAAATAGTTGGTCAAAACATCCCCAAAAATTAGTCAAAACGCCCCCAACAGTTGGTCAAAACGTCCCCAATAGTTGGTCAAAACGTCCCCTTTGTTGTTTCTTGACGGAGACCATTGAAAAAACTTGTGATGTTATTTTAAAACAAATTTATTGTTTTACAAAACATTAATTAAAAATATCCCCGCTTCTGTAAGGCTGATATTTATGCGTGCCTCCCCTAATTTCGCGCGTGTCTTATGAATAGAAAACACTAATTAATACCAGTGCCAGGGAAATGGAAATTTGGACCCAAGGGTTAATTCTGTCAGGGGTCTCCTAAACTCTCCTTTCAAAAGTGTCGGGATACTGATGCAGATGCCAAAGGCAGGCACAAGCATTGATTGTGTTGGACGCGAGTAACGATCGACGATAGGGGTGTGGTGCCCCCCCCCCCCCCCTCCAAAAAAAAAAATTAAATCTGTTATAAATGGAGACTTCTGGCGGGTTTCGGTACCCAAAAATCACGTTTTTTTGGGGGGGGGCCGTCATTTTTAGCAGCATGTTTTGAATTCTCAAGTTCATCGGTGAGTATCCAGTGATCTAGAATTATAGCTTTTAACTGCACAGTTCTTGATGTGATAACTTTATTACGTCAAGTTGATTTAATAAAGTTATTACTTAAAGAATCACGCAGTCACAAATTACAACTGTTGATCAAGTGCAGAGCTCCATTCAGGATGCAGCCCCCTTCTTAGCCGTTAGCACAGGGGTCAGAAACTTGGAGGAGGGTGGGCTAGTCGAAAATGGCCTGAAAGCCCGTATTTTAAGTTTCGTTTGGTACGTCCTTTGAAAGACGTACCAAGCTCAAAAAATAAAAATACATTATTTGAGGTTATTTTGGGACTGGAGGAGAGGCAGGCCTAAACCATTTGTAAATAGGGCCTATTAGCATCTCAGTAAATAAGTGCGAAATAATTCTACCATGCAGCCTACTATGGCTTACACTACTACACTTCGACACAACCTGAAATTATTTCGCAAGTATTTATTGAAAAGCACCGCCCATTTATGCACAATTAACTCAGTTTTTTTCACCAGACTTGCGAATGGTGAAATGCTTAATAGGGTCACTCACCAGAATTTATGTTGGTCATAATTTAATGAAATAATTTCAACGAATTTTAAAGCACACACATACAGTCAACACATTTAATTGACCATCCCGGTTTTTAACACTATCTTTGACACGAACCAATGAAATAATTGTATAGGGATCAAAGAAGGCATAGAACAAGAGACTACTATTACCAGTATATGACAATCACATGACTCGTGGAATAGCCAATCGGAATCAACACGATGAAGCGTTTATTTAAATTATTAAGAAAAAGTTGTGACAAATAGGTGTGACGATAATTTTTTTCTTGTTTGTTTGTGGATTTTATGCAGCGTCATCTGGTAATACTATTATGAAAACGTTAACTGATTTTTCCAGCTGGTAGGAATATTTAGTTGAATTTTTCCCTGGATGAAATTAATTGCAAAAGGACTAAAAAATATCATTGGTTTATGTCACCGATATTGTAAGTGGGAGTGGCCTGTTACTTTATTTTTTCTGTCCAGATTTGTCATTTGTTAATTCAGAATAATTGTGGGATAATTCTGGCATGGTGGAAACACATCGCAGTTTGTATGAATATTAGTTACAGTGTAAGTCACCAAAGTGTTTAAAAAAAAACAAGGGCTTACGGTAACAAAAACAGTTGATATGTTGAACTATCGCAGCTCTCAGACGAGAAACGCATGTTGCCAAATTTTGGGGATGTAATAAAAGTCACAGAAAATTAATAGAATTAAAGTGCGTGGAGTCAGTGAGGATTGCCTCGCCACGTGGGAAACCATGCACTAAGCAAGGATTGAAACAAACTTGCCTGGCTGGGACCAGTGTACATTTTAAATAAATAAACATATGATTAAAGATATAACAACCCTTTAAGCGTTTTTAAGTGTATGCCTGTGAGTGGGGATTTTTTTGTCTTTGTGGGGGGGGGGGGGGGGGGGGGGAGGGGGGGGTCGTCTACCATCACCCCGTCATCCGTTCCCCTGAGGGCAGACCAGATGGCCAAGGCTCAGCGTCCACTCCCATCTTTCAATAAGACAATAACACATATTGGTACAATTTTTCCTTTTTTATAAACGTTATGGATAATATGTGCTGAGGCAACTCCCGAACGACTGTTTGGATTTCTTTTTCTTTTCTTTTTTCTAAGACAACCATCAAAGTGCGGTTTCAGTATTACCATCCATATAAATATGCCCATGCTTCTAAGTAAAATACAGAGCAGAATCTCGTGGTTATGCGTAATTCCAAGTCACACCTTCCAGTCCAGTTCAAGGTTATCGGGGGTGGGGGGCTGACCCCAGTACCTTACTGTCTGTGTGCACACTCAAACCAAGAAGATTATTGACCCTCACTTCTGACCCTTGTGGATCCATAAGCAAGTACAGTACGCACAGAGTGTAACTGTACTCAAACACCCATTGGGTGGACTGACACCGGCGCCGTCACCCATTGGTCCCGTGGAAACACGGGCTGTCGCCTGTGTACTTATAATTAATAGTCCACCGGCTGATCGCGGTTGACTTGAGTGGACAGGATTAATAAACAACGATGCATTGTCGCGTTTACGACGTTGGTCGAATTAAGCTTAATCCTTCCCACTGGGCGAGCCGGGTGGTGGCAGATAAGCGAAAGTAATTTATAAACTGTGCGACAAAATAAGAATTACCTTCACAACGGGACATTGGCGTGAGAAACAGAAGAATGGTACATACATGTCTATATCGTCTGCAAGCTAAAGTCGACCGACAGTCAACACTGTATTCAATGTATGGAATATGGAGATCACTGTCGCAAACTTATTTTCATGAGATCGGTCCAACTCCTGAAGATGGGGTCGTTTCAAATGACTGATGGCAGATAATTTATTAACTGAAGATGCACGAGACAAATCTGTTCTCCTGTCGCAAATAACTCAATATGCTATCTTGCTGAATGAACAGTTTACATGTATATCAACACCATCAAGGACAGATGAACAGGGCGGAAGGTAATCAAAACCTCCACTCCTCCCCAAATACAGACGCCATTGACATGTTTTTGTTTTGGGCAAATAAACACAAGAGCGATTATTCCGAATAATAGGTTGTAACTAATGGGGCTAATATGCACATTGAAAATATGTCCATCAAACAAAACCGAAAACAATGAAAAGGAAAACCCCGCTCATTATTGGGTTAAAAAGCAAAACAAAAGTTTCACCTTATAGGCATCTGAAGGTAATCCTAAAGCCCAGCAGGTAAACCATGTCTGGTGTTCAAAACGAAATAATAAAAATTAACCGTCTTATGACTGCCTGGGAAGATCCATTTTGCGTGGGTACAACCTGTAGTGAGGAGTCAACAGAGATATTAGGAAATGGGATGGAACAAAGTGAAGAATATTCGGGTATTTTGGTATTATACCCCAATTTATGATCGTCTAAAAGCATACATGCTTGAGCTGTCCTGGGACACATTCAATACAACGTACGTCATTCGCTTGATCTGTGACAGTTGATGACTCGTTTCTCATGGACCCTACACCCCCAACAAAAACCAAATTATACAGACAAAAACTTCGTTCCCAGAAAGAGACGTTATATCTGTCATAACTGCATGTGTGTAATAAGCCTGCACTAATAATTAGTATAATTAGGCCTATAAGCGCACAGAAACTGCAGCACCCCCCCCCCCCCCACACTCCATTAATTATCATTTCAAGGGCTTAATAATAAACATTAAAATATTTAAAAAGCTCCAAAGCTATGCAACAGGGAGAGTGATTATGCAAAATATAGAGTATCTGAACAAGTGGTGCCTCCCCCGCCCCTCACTCCCATCGCTGGGCATTGATCAAAGTAATAAATTGAAAATTTTAAATAAGTAAAATAAATAAATAACCACAGCAATGTCAATCAGACATGTAGTTCTCGCGTTCAGTTGTCCTGGAAAATTAGGCTGTTTACCTATGGAGTTGCAGCAAAAAAAAATTCAGTGAAAAGTCGCTTTGGTGGTTGGACGTTCACTCACCAGAGAGGCGGTTGTTTTGGGTGAATCGTTTGCATGCATGTGTTACTGAACAAAATTCGTAAAGGAAAGCCTGTTGAAATGACAAATAAAAGCAACGGGTGTGTATTTTATCTATTTATTCATCAATGACGTTTGAAAGAATATAGCAGGAAGCATGTTAGTCCACAGGGACAAACTTTTTCCCCAACATTCAAACACGTGCTCGCGTTTTAGAATTTTTATAACAGAGGGTATTGGAATTTTCGTTCCTAATACAACTCGACCCATCTCTTTTTTTCAATTAAAACTTGTCTTGTTCTGTAGACAAACCAAATTTTGTCTGCAGTTGTTCAGTAACCGAATGCACGCTCAAACTCAGTACGTGGATAGCGGATGCATTTGGAAACACCCACCGAGTGGAAATTCAACTCGGGATAACTCAAGTACTGTGAAACTACGGAGAAAGGTTCATGTACCTAAACAACGTACATGGTTGGTACTCTCCATTGCCTGACTGTCGAAGTGATTGAAAAAAAGAAAATCTTGGCGATGTATCTCAGAACTCCTATTTTCTCCGTACTCTTTCTTTGGTTGGTAAATGGTTCCTTTAATATATGGCTGAGTATGATAGATAACAGCCTTGTTACGATAACGCAGACAGCTGAAATCCAGAACGAGTTCTTTATTTTTTAAATTTTTTTTTTTGTAACTCAAGAAACAATATCATAGAATTCAGACAGCTGACAATTTTGACACTCACCCCAAGAAAAATGACTGTGGATACCATACATATAAGTTGCATGTCAGTATGTCTATCGAGCTTGCACAGATGACTATTAATAACAACAGTTTATTCGGAAATTAAAACCAGTGTCAATAAGCTTTTAAAGAGACAGTCGCCACACTGGGATTAGTTTCCAGGAAAGAATCAAACAGCTACCGATAATTATATAAGCCTCCCGATGTTCCCAATAGTACATTCATTTCACACCTTGGATTCAGAGGTGGCAACACAGAACAATGTTTACAGGGAGCAGGCAATAAAAAAATATCAGTGGCTTGAGTTATGTGGCTTTTGAAAGTGAATAGTTTTAATTTCAGGCCAATCTGGCTCGGTAGATTTTCGATAGGTCGGTGGTCCTAGTGGGTCGATCCACTCCATAGTTCTGAGTCACTTCTCAAGTTGATTATATGTTCCTTTAGTTCATGGTCTTCAAATTGTGGTTTACCACTGGGGGTGGGGGTGGGGGGAGGGGGCATCCATTCCACTCTTGAGTCCATGATACAATCGCTAATAAGTGTCGGTGTTTACATCGTTTAAAAGAGTAATGTGAAGCACAGTGCAGCCTTCCTCTCCTCAAGTTAGTCCCTAACCCTTCCCACATTCCGGTGCCATTGCACCCCCCCTCCCCCTCCCCCACCCAATTTGTAAATACATTTCTAAAAGAAACTACACCAAGTCGCCTCTAACGTCACATGTACATTACTGCTCCCCTGGCACTCAGGAGCATTTGGTTTGTTTTTTTTTGGGGTGGGGGGGGAATATATGTTTATAATTTTTTTTTAAATTAACCCAGGCACTCAATATGATAGGTGCCAGTATCAAACTGAGATGGGAAGAATTTGTTTCCGATTTCGGGTATTCAGCAGCCGAATGAAATTTGATTGTTGTTTCGTGTGATTTTTATCACTTGGCGATGCTTTTTGTGTACCCACCGCACAAAATTACTACAATCAAAATATCTATTCACTAATGTCCGAAATGGCCATGTCAAGCGGTAACTGACCTCGCCTGAAGCCCCCCCCCCCCCCCCCCCCCCCCACACACACACTTGTATCGAATCATTTGTGCTTAAGAGTACGTGAACATGCCTGACTAATTTTTTATAAAATCCCTGATTGTTGAAAGTAGATACATGTAGTTGGGGGGGGGGGGGGGGGAGGGGGGGCTAAGGGTAGTTTTTTTTAGAATCCTTTCCTATCGTATCCTTTCTGCTCTTTCCTCCAAACCAAAAGGTTAATATACATTTTTCATGAGTACTAATACCGGAAATTCGAAACCAATTGGAACATGCATGGGCCGGCCCTGGGTTGGCTGCTGATCTCTCGCCATTTTCACAGTAAATCAGTTTTCGTTTTCATACTCTTAAAATGTCGGGGGTGGGGGGGGTGGGGGGTGGGAGGGGGGGGCTCTGTTGCCGCGTTTTATGTGTTTTGATTCCAATGTAACGAGTTGCATGATCGTTTATTATGTCTATATTATTATTAAATATTCGTACATGCGAGAAACAAACTTAAAAATTCATTTCAGCAACAGAAAAAAAACAATAAACGCGTTTCTGGAAAGTTCACGACTGCGTTTCAATTCCCGATTTTTCGCTTGTCGTGATTATTCCTACAGCTGCCTCTCACTTGCAGTGTACATGTACATATCTTTTGAATGCTCACCCACAGGCATATACGATTATCTATTCGATTCATTCAGGTGTTTTCATAGTTGCCCGTCACGGTCGCCTTTCCTTGGTTACTTTATCCCTTACTCTCGTGAGTGCGATGACTTTCCAGAGATTTTAAAAGCAACTTGTCATTGGAACATCGCTGTGATATTCAACTATGCTTCGGGTGATGGTGGAAGAAAATATCGCTGCACGAGCGATTTGCTTTTTATCCGCTCTTCGAGTACTGTATATTCAGCAGTGTTATTTATTTAAAAAAATATATATACAAACGAAGCGTTTTTTTTTGTTTGTTTTGAAATTCTAGTCAGAGAGTTGAATTGTGATCATACGTGTATGTAGGCCTGCATTGTACGCAGCGGAAATATCATAACTCCGATTTTATTACCAAGAGTCAATCTTGAATACTGTGTTGATAATGCTAATTAAGAAATTAATCCCGTCCGCTCGTTCTGCCGGTGTGTCCACTCGAATGATGACACTTAGCAAATAACTTAATCCTGTCCACTCAGCGAGCCGGTGGCAGAGACTTCTGACAATTTGTACCACCGTGGACCATTAATCCCCTCCACCTGACGCCCACCAACACCGTGGCGGGTGGATGAGTACCAATACACTCTGTGCGTACTGTAAATATATTCGGGTTGAAGGGGATTTCAATCCCACATCGTCCCAGTGCGCTTTCGGCACCCTGAAACTTTTCATTTATTCATTCATTCGATAATTCCAGTCTGTTCAAGCCCTGTTCATGCCCAGCCGAGAGCAGAGTATTGGTACAATTGACTTAGAATCCTAGATTATATAATAGTATAAACATTGCTAAATTAAATATGAAACTACGAAAGAAGGGTAAATGACCAACTCTTGGGGACGTTTAGTTCAGCGATCTGAACGTAGTGGCTACCCCTCTACGTTCAGATTCTTCCCATTCAATCCTATAGAAAAAGTTCCCATCAAGTTTTTATGGGAACTCAAAACTCGAAATTAGGAAAATATATCAAGCTTTCGCCCTTATTACCGGCTGCAATCGATAGTACACGTATTTCCTTACATTTGGGAAGAGTTTATTAATCCAAACTAGGTTTTATCCTTTAAATGTCGTCATTTGTGTACTCGTGAGGCGGCGACGGAGATTTCAAAATCGGCCATGTTGTTATTTAAATATAAAACAGTAAAAACGATAACCCGGTAATGGCGCCGAAACGAATAGACCTTTTCATCGATGCGGAATAGGAAATTCGATCACAATTGTGCAGAATGGGTTTGATAATCTGCTCTGTGCGAATGCGACCGAGTTTGATGGCCTCCTCTGCGCGAATGAGATCGAATTTCCTATTCCGCATCGATGAAAAGGTCTATTCGTTTCGGCGCCATTACCGGGTTATCGTTTTTACTGTTTTATATTTAAACAACAACATGGCCGATTTTGAAATCTCCGTCGCCACCTCACGAGTACACAAATGACGACATTTAAAGGATAAAACCTAGTTTGGATTAATAAACTCTTCCCAAATGTAAGGAAATACGTTGTACTATCGATTGCAGCCGGTAATAAGGGCGAAAGCTTGATATATTTTCCTAATTTCGAGTTTTGAGTTCCCATAAAAACTTGATGGGAACTTTTTCTATAGGATTGAATGGGAAGAATCTGAACGTAGAGGGGTAGCCACTACGTTCAGATCGCTGAACTAGGGGTAGTCCAATAATATTAGCCTTCGCCTGTGCTCCGAATTTATTATTTTTTGATTTTTAATATGTCGCACCGTCGAAGTCTAATCTGATCTTTCGTTTTTCCAGCAGCAAAGTACGAAATTAGGCGACATAATACTAATATGATGAATACTCATTCTCCATACATGTTCCCACATTCGACAAGAATAATATGCCTTCACATTCATATTAGATGTATAAATTTCCTATACTTACTGTCGAATTACGTATTAAATACCAATAATTAAATAAAAACATTTTTTCAAGCGGTAATGTTACAGCGGTTGGAAAATTGTTAAAAATCGTATCCCATTTCCGGGAACGGACCTCAGCAGTTTCGAACAAATCGAGATGTATTGCAACGACTGCAGCGTCGTTTGTTTGGTGTGCACTACATTATCGGTATTCCGCTTTTCACTCTGCGTTTTCCTATCAACCCATCCTCTGGTTCAACAGTTTGTTTCGAGTTGAAAAAATTGCAGTGCAAATGACGCCAAATAATTCAAAATATCGATTTATTTGCAAGAAAATGACCACCAGAATGAAGAAAAATGTGTTTTACACAACTGTCAATCGGAAGTAGGAACCAGGTGGGGAAATTTGATCTTTAATCGAGGTCCAACCGTTCAGCGAGAGTCTCTCGCTGAACTTTGCTGCTGGAAAAACGCAAGATCAGATTAGACTTCGACGGTGCGACATATTAAAAATCAAAAAATAATAAACTCGGAGCACAGGCGAAGGCTAATATTATTGGACTAAACTAGGGGACGTTTTGACCAACTCTTGGGGACGTTTTGACCAACTCTTGGGGACGTTTTGACCAACTATTAGGGACGTTTTGACTAACTGTTGGGGACGTTTTGACCAAAAAAAATTAGGGGACGTTTTGGTTTGGGGATGTTTTGACCAGCACCCCTCGGTATACACTCTTTAGTGATAGCCCCATTTCGGTATTTGGTTACCAATTCAGTGTCGACTGAAAAGTTTGAATCGAATTAAAAACTGTCAATCAAAGAATTGTGAAGAAAATTAAACTATTGTGATGCAATTACAACCCTATGTTCATCAAATATTCAGTGATGAAGAAACATACTTAAGTTCCTCGCAGTTTCTGCTACAAAAAGCCAACATCTTTCACATGCTTTTTGGGGTGACCTCGAAGACCTTGAACGAAACTGCGAAATGAAAAATAAAATCGCTCGGTCATACTAAAAGACGACCTATACAAACGTAGATGACCGTCGAAAAAAAGTATTTCGAAGCAGTTTCGAAATGCGAAAAAATCGAAGAGTGGAAAACGAGTGATACAGTAGATTTTCCGATGGGGTAAATTTCCATGAATCAGGGAAACCCGCCCCAGGGACAACCCGCCCCAGGCCTATTTTTGGGGCGGGTTGTCCCACTTTTTTGGGCTTTTTTTTTTGATATTTGACAAAAAATTTTGGGGGGACAGTAATATATAAAAAAGATTTCTGCTCACTTTTTTATCGAAAATTACCAAATTTAATCGAAAAGTTGTCCAGGGGCGGGTTGTCCCACCTGGCTTGTCGCGTTCCCAATTTCCATATGATCTTTCTCGCTTATGAGTCATATTTCACTGATGTAATAGTTTATATACATTTACCAAAATACTCATCAGAAGTGGTTAAAATTTCACATACGAGTAAAACATACCTGTACACACATCCTCTACCCCTTTTAAACTTTTATTAGCCTATATTATGCCATTTTTACTTGTTTTCGTTTGTGTTCGTTTATGTTCGTTTGTTTTCGTTATTTAGTAGCACCGCATTTAGAAGCGTATTGAGTTGCTGTTCAAACCATAATTGTTTGCCCGAACCGTAAAATCTACCGTCTACCTGAAAAATTGCTGGAAAGTAGTATTATTACACGCAGATACTGACCTCGTTAACATCTTGGGGGAAAAATAGTGATTGGGGAGCGATGATGAATGAAAAGTTTCAGCTTGCCGATGGCGCACAGGGAAAAATATCTTGAACACAATCTTTTTGCCGGTAAAAAGTGCGATAAGTGTATAAAAACTACATTTTAAAGTCCTAAATGTACCTCTGAATGTGTGAAGTGATAAGAGAAGAAATAAAATGTTTTTTGCGCGCCAAAGGCGCGCAGGGACGATGAGAGACAAGCCCCTTTCGACCCTCTCTAGCTGTGTGATAGTGTCTTGTCTGGCAGTCACGTGGTAAAGGAGAAGAGGCTGTGGGTACGTAGTTAGCGGCGCTTGTGTCATTTGTGTTTTTTCTTCTGAGGAGGTGGTCCAGATGGGGAGACCGTGACAGCTGGCGTTGTTGGAGGACTGCTTGCGGATGACAGGCTTGGGTCGTATGCTCTGGTCCTTGCCGAGTCTGGTGTTACGATCGGAGGTGTCTGAGGCTGTGGTTGGAATCTTGCCTCAGCCAGTCTGGCGACTTCTTCGATTTGCCGGGTTAACTTTTCATGTTTCTCATCCATTGCCTTTCTGTGGCGATCCCGTTCTTCCTGATATTTCTGGCTATCGAAAACTACTCTCTCCAGCCGTTTGTTCGGGTCCTGACCTTTAGGTTCCGAAGGAAGAGGCGAGTGGGGAGCAGGAAGTGGCGAGAGGGCGACTTCCAGTTCCACCTCAGTCTCCACAGACTCATCCACATCCGATAACTCCGGCTGGGGATCCGGCAGTAGGATGGGTTTGTCTGTGGTAGTGGGAGGGGCAGTGGCAGTGGAGGCGGCCTCTGGCTCTTTCTTTTCCTCACCGTTCTCTCTCTTCTTCTCAAAAAACGCATCCATGCGTCGGGCGTTCCTTCGCTTGGTGGATGGGCTCTTTCTTCTATCTATTCTTCTCTTTTCAGGGCCTCCAGATCCCCTAGGGTGAGGACCAGTGTGAGAGGGGGTCCTCTCACCAAAGGTGCTACCTCTACCCATGGGGGTCGGTGTGGTGCTCTCATTAGAGCTGCTAGTAAATTCCAAAGTCAGATAGCTTCTCTCTCATATCTCCTGGACAGTCCAGGTGGTGGGACGAGAGACGCCCAGAGCTGAGATGGTCTTCTGAAGTGTTGCAGGTAAATCCAGTGCTCCCACGTTGTTTCAATTAAGGTGTTTTTGTGAAGTGATAATTTTCGAATTGAATGGTTTCGCGCGCCGAAGGAGCGCAGGGACGGTTTGGGGCAAGCCCCTTTCGACCCTCTCTGACAATGTTAGCGGCGTTTATGTCGCTGGTTTTTCTTTTCGGGTGGAGGTGACTGTGATGGAGAGACTGAAGTGGTTGTTGGTGTAGCCGGGCTGTTGATGTTTTTAGAGGACTGACTGGGATCGAATGGTCGAATCCTGGCTGCTTTAGGAGTGCTGTAGCTGGTGCGCTGTTCCAGGAGTGCCATCGTTCTGTTGTTGTTGTCAGCTGACTCCTTTAGGGTATTGCTGACATCTTCCCGCATGCTATTTACTTCTGCCATCATATCAAGTAGAGCTTGTTTCAGTTCCAGTTCCTGATCCGGATGGAGGGGAGAGATTGGAGTAGGAGACTTCAGAGAGCCAGTTTCCATTTCCGTCTCCACCTCACTCATGACGTCGCCATCCTCCAGGTTTCTCTTCAAAGGAGAGGCAGCTGGGGGGTGGATGGGAGTCACAGGACATGGAGAGGGGGAATGGTATTGGCCTCCTCTGTTTTCTCTTCCACCTTCTCTTACTTCTTCCTTTTCAGGAACGTTTCCAACCGCCGGGCATCGCGGCGCCTAATGGATGGGCTCTTCTTCCTTTTGCTCTTCTTTTCAGGGCCAGGTCCAGGCTTCTTCGAGTGAGGACCAGTGTGAGAGGGGTTCCTCTTACAAAAGGTGCTACCTCTCCCCGAAAAAGGTGTGGTGGTGTTCTCCTCTGTGTCAAACTCCAGCGTCAGGTGGACGCTCTTGCCTATCGTCTGGAGAGTCCAGTTGAGAGGACAAGAGACACCCAGAGCTGACAAGGCTTTCTGTAGGTTAATAGGAATGTCCAAATTAGCCACCGTGGTTGCTTTGTGATTGTCCAGATGGTGTTCACACTCTGAAGTCAGAGGTGCGAATGGTGGTGTGGAAGTGATAATTTAATGAAGTGTACGCAATATAAAACGAAGATTAAGTATGGTTTGTTTTAATGAAGACTATTTTCAAATTATAAATGGTTTCTCTCCAAAAAACTTTGTGTTAAATCCTCTGGACCGCTGAATGTGTGAAGTGACAATTTAATGAAGCTTAGGCAATATATAACGAAGATTAAGTATTGTGTGTTTTATTGAAGACTATTTTCAAATTATAAATGGTTTAAATCCCCTCGTAGCAAAACTAAAAAACCTATTCACCTGCCTGAAAACCTAGAACCACTGCACCCTCGGAGAGAGGTAGTACCTTTGTGAGAGGACCCAATCTCCCACACTGGTCCTAACCCGAGAGTTCAACCGAGATATGTCAAGGAAGCCATCACACCGCAACCAGAGACCTCTGCTGAGTACCTGAACCTTTTCCCCCTTCAACACGCCCAGACATGTGAAAATTACCCATATAGTGTCACTGAGGGTCGAAAGGGGCTTGCTCCCCAAAACCGTCCCTGCGAGCCTTCGGCGCGTGAAACCATTCTGTCCGCAGCAAACAGAAAGATCTAAATGTTACGCACACGAATTAGTTACATCTCTGCCGAGCAAGTATATGATAATATTCACCCCGTCTTGCACCTCAGCTAATTCGTTGTTTTCCTTGCACAAAATGGCGTGCCGATAGCGAAATAATCTAATTTCTCTTGAAAATAATCTACAATAAAACAAACAATACTTAATCTTCGTTATATATATTTATTATTGCGTACGCTTTATTAAATTGTCACTTTTCACACATTCAGAGGTACATTTAGTACTCTAAAACGTAGTTTTACACACTTACCGTCCTTTTTACCGGATACCGTCCTTTTTACCAGTAAAAAGTACGTCCCGCATATTATCCATAGCGGTAATAAAAAGTAGCCCCAGCATATTATCCATAACGGTTATAAAAAAATGGGTAGTGACCAAGATCAATGGAAGGCGCGTGGGGCCTATGCGGGGCAAGCCCTTTTCGACCATCTTTTACTGTATATTTGTAGTTTCAGTGGTGGTGGTTGTTGTTCTGTTTCCCTTCCTCTGGTGTGGACCAGAGCCGGCTGGCCCGCAAAAGGTGCTATCACTCCCAGATGTGGGTTTCATCCGATATTTGACGGTGAGCTGAACGCAGACACTCTCAACATGGACGGGTATAGTCTGCTAGTTACAAGGTAATCTAGTCGTGTACGGCCATCATTGGCAAGTATAGCCTGCCTCAGGCAATTCGTGGAAGTTGAGTTGGCTTCTGTGTGGACTTCTACTTACAGGAGTTGATTGGATCGACGAGAAAAACAACGGACCCTTTCGGGGATCACCCAGAGAAAGACCTGAACTTTCCTGGTTCGGGGGCAGGCCTGTATGGTAACCTATTTGGCCGGGACCTGAAGGCGCACTACTGGTGTTTCCAAAAAGGGCTAGAAGTGGGACACAGGACCAACGCTCGCCTCCCCGGAGGCGGATGGCCACTTTTAGGGATGGAGTGAAGGATGTTCAAAGTTCATAGTGGTTACTAAGATCCATAGCGGTTAGAGTAAATTCATAGCGGTTATTGGGGAGTGGAGGATCAAAAACATTTGTGGGTACCTGCTTAAAATAGAAAGAAAGGAATTAGTAGGTTGTACACAATAAAGTAAATATGCTATAGTTACTTGGCAGAACCTCTGTGGTTCTGACCTGACAAGTGGATTAACAGTAACCTTGAATAAGTAAGTGGTTTTGATTGCTTGCTAGGCGAAGGCAGCCAGTAGTATGTCAGGTCGAGATCTACCCTTTTTACCAGGAACCCGGGGTCAGACCATGATTGGGGTCATTGACCCCGGCGCCCAAATCCGTTAGGCCTCCCCACCCCCTCTCCCTCCCGGCTCCACACTAGGCCTAGGCTATTTTTAGGCGCCCCCTCCCCTACCCGCCCTGTATGTACCCTATCTTTTAGGCTATCCTTCCCCAAAGCCCATTTTAGGACCCTCTAAAGGGACCCAGGCTGTGTATAGCCCATTTAATCTTTCCCCACATTGTTTTGGCTTTCCCCGTATGTGGGCTCCCCTTCCCCAAAACCCAGTCCCTCCCCAACAAAGTCCCGGATTGTTCCTTCCCTTTCCAAAGGCTAGCCCAAAGCTGAGGGACTTCCAAACTGAGGCGTCCATTGAGTACTAACAAAAGAGTACCACCATCCCCTATCCCTCCCCCTTCCCCCACGTAAATTTCAAGCTCTGTTGGTGTATCTAAGGTAAATGTTGTCAAGGACATGAACACGTAACTACAAAGATTAATTTGAAGACTACCTGGTTTGTTTAGAAAACGTCATAAAGGAATTATGATAGAGAACACCTGGTCTTTGTCAATGCATAGATAATGGTGATTAAGATAGAGGGAAACATTGTTTATAAGAAGATATGATAGTGTCACGTTGTATAATTATGCAAATAGGTAAGGGACAACTGGTATGTTTGATTATGTCATAGATAAAGGTATTATGATAAAGGGCTCCTTTGTTTATAAGAAGCTTAATATGATGAAGACCATGTACACTGTTTGATTATGTCATAGATAAGATGGTGTCACGTCTCAGGTGTTAGATAACTCAGTAAGATTGCAGCGGTGTCTCATTGGTCAAACAGTTGTCCAATCAGATCATACCACACGGCGGTATGTTCCATGAGACCAACAGATAAGCGTGTTGTAAAATTATCCCACGCAGGCGTTCTCTGATTGATCAAACAACTGTCCAATCAGATCGTGCCATGCAGTATTTTATGCGTGGAGAATAGATGAGTGATCTGGAATGTTGCAGTAAACTACTTTCGCATGCTCAACTCATAGGTAAGCTGAAAAGGAATGAACAACTCTAAATTTTCTCTCTATTAAATTCTATTTTCACATAAAATCAGTTTTACAAGTAATTAATTAGTTTTACAATAGTCAAAATGGATTTGCAATCAGCCTTACAAATTTACAAGTAATTTTTATAAAACGAAAATGGATTTGCAATCAGACTTAAAAATTTACAAGTCATTTTTTCAAAGTGAAAATGGTTTTAAATGAATTTGCAAACAGTTAAAATGAATTTGCAATCAGTCAAAATGGATTTTACAGTTTTACAATTAGTAATTTTTACAACAATAAGTAATTTCTACAATAAGTAGTTTTACAATACTTTTACAAGCATACAGTAAATACTTTTTAGTATTCGGTAACTGTCTTTTGTCCCTGAAACGGGGCAGTTTTTGTTGTTGTCGTTCTTCTGGACTTTCTCTAGTTATGATCCCAAGCTGTCTGCACATCCAGAAAACGTGTATTTTCTTAATAATGGATCAAACAAGTATTTTCGTTTCTCAATTGCGAATTTTTCAGCTTCGTTCATTCCGTAACCTTCCTCATCTCGAAGTCGCTAAGCAGTTTTTCTAATTTTTCCGTAGACCGGATGTTGTCTGAAGTGCCTTACTCGACTCATTGCCTTAAATAATCTTCTACAGAGGGAAGCTCTCACGCTGTCTCTAAGAGCTTCCCTGGGCGATTTGGTGGCCTCGTCTGTAGGCAAGCCATTTTCTATGTACGACACTTTCAATCTCTGAAATTTAGCTGTATTATCTTCATATGCTCTTGTCATTAAAGTGTCTATTATGTTCGTTTCGCAATCTTCCTCTTCTGAATATTCACTTTCAGTGGTTGTATCACTATCGTCTGACTCAGAATATGTGCTCTCATCAGAATCAGACAAGTTATAATCTTCGTTTAACTGTTTGCCTTCACCCGTCATCCCAAACCTCTTGAGGCAGTAACCATCTTCGTGTCTGTTGCGTGTAAAGGCTCTTGAGAATGCTTTCCTACAGAATTTACAGTTGTGGCTCTTTGAGAAATGAAATGGTTTTCTGTAAACAGTTTAATACCTCCGCGGTTTGATTCCTACTTGGGTTTATAAGGATCGTCTCTTTAATTAGGTAGGTTGAGATCAGGATTAAGATTGAGGGAGGAAAGCAGGCCAAGACGATCATGTGCCACACCGTTTTTCCTGCTCATTTCCTTCGCGTTTCGTTATTTACTAGTGATTAAAGGGGTCTTTGCCATTAGATTAGTTGAGATTAATATTATTGGACGAGAGCAGACTATCACGCTTATATGCCACACCCGGAGGTGTTTCCTGCTATTCACCTCCGCGCTTTCATTTCTACTAACGCGGTGATTAGTTTGTGTCATTTTTAGGTTTTTGCCAGCTGGTACAAATGTCCTGGAGTTCGAAAATTAGGTTACTTTCGGTTAGGCGATCGCGTTTTTTTGCGGCTAGGGGAGGGGGGGGGGGGGGGGCTAGGCGGTCTTCAATAGTTGGAATTCCGGCTCTGTCGTGGAATAGTTTGTTGGGTGTGTCCCAGGGGGCACGGAGGACGGCCCTGAGCGCGTGGTTCTGAACTTTTTGGAGTTTCCCCATATTAGTTTTATTTAAGTCGGTTAGGACGAGTGCCCCGTACCCGAGTACTGGGCGCACGAATGCCTTGTATAGTTGAAGTAGGATGGTCTGATTGGCTCCCCAAGATATGCCTCGTAGCATATTTAGCAGATTAACGCGTCTTGTGGCTTTGGTAGCGAAATCGTTGGTGTGTTTATTGAAGGATAACCTTTGGGCAATGGATATGAAAGAAATTTCGCTTCGGTGCATTCCGGGAGCGCTTTGTCCAGGAGTTTTAGGTCAAAGTCGCGATTTTTTTTCTTCAGGGTGAACGTGATTCTTTGGGTTTTATCAGCGTTCACCCTGATTCTCCATGTAGCACACTATTGCTCCAGGTCATCGACAGCGCGGTGAAGGGATTTTTGAACAAGATCGGCGGTGTTATTAGAGTCCCATAGTCCCTTATCGTCCGCAAATTGTGAGATTTTGACGCTATTATCGAAGTAGGGTACTGAAGGGTGCGTAACCGATTTTATACTGGAAAAGGTGGAGTAGTGCTAAAAATTTAAGGTCATTCTTTTGTGTCGTACTTAAAAACGACAGTGAAAGTGCGTTGTTAATTTAGTGGCGTAATCTGCAGTCGTCATCACGAGCATAACTGCGTGGCAACATAATATTGTCAGTAAATCAACACTTTAGTACACCGCGAAAGAATGTGCTGTCAATCTGAGAACTGCCAGTGTATCATCAACAAAGTTAGGTGCCTTTTCATTACCTGCTCTTGCTCCGAAAAGACAAAACAAGGGCGGGACAGAACAAGAAAGTATTTCTTTGTAGTCGAGTGGTAGTAGAAATGCTCACACCTCTCAGGTATATCTTGGAGAGAGATTACTTATTTACACAATTTCACCCACTACCCTATTACCCACCCACTACCCCACTTCCCATCCACTATCCCACTTCCTGTTATGGGACAGAAGGAATCGAAGAGTCAATCGAGCAGAGACTGGAAAAAAATGTGTTCTGATCGAGCATTTCGTCCCCTAAGTTCCAGTGTGTTCTATGTGCCAGTAGGCTGCCGGTTGGCACATAGAATACATTGGAACTTACGGTTGGCAAATGAATTTCCAGAAATGCGCAACTTCTTTAACCCTTTACCCAACGTAACGGCCAAAACTGGCCAGCGCAAAACTCAAAAATCACCAATTAATTTTCATTATTTTTTTCATTTTTTGTCTCAAAAACATAGGTTATGACCCTTCGTTGGAACGAGCTCGTTCAAACGAGGGGTCATAACCTATGTTTTTGAGACAAAAAATGAAAAAAATTAGTTATTCAAGAATTTTTGTGGCAAGTGTCGCTTGCTTCTCATGTTAGGTAAAGGGTTAGTTCAGGCTGACGAACAACTGGCAATAATTTCAACAGTGAATGGACGAGTTGTCAAGGAAGTGGAGAAAAAAAACCCGACCGAACACGAATGTTCTGACGAAATCATCAGTAGGTGAAGAGGGGCAGAGGAAATGGTTTCGCGCGCCAAAGGCGCACAGGAACGTTTTGGGGCAAGCCCCTTTCGACCATCATTAACAGTAGAATATATATAGTTTCAAGCAGCATGTCCAGGCGCGTCAAAGGAGGAAAAGGAGGGGGGGGGGGGTACTCAGCAGATATCCGGGATTGTAGTGTTCTTGGGAGCTGTGGTGGTCTTTTGATGTTCTGTTGATGTAAACCCTCGGGTGAGGACCAGTGCGAGAGGGGATCCTCTCAGCAAAGGAGCTACCTCTCCCTGAGAGTGCAGTGATGATATATCGTGCCACTTATAGGATGGTCTTGTTGTGGTGGGCCATCATTGGCAAGTATAGTCTGCCCCAGGCAATCGATGGTTGCTGAGTTGGCTTCTTTGTTGGTTCTGCTTTTAGTATTGCATCAGATCGTGGTGGAGAAAAAACAACAACGGCCCTTTCGGAGACCACCCAGAGAAAGATCCGAACTTCCCTAGTTCTGGGGCAGGCCTGCATGGTAACCTATTTGGCCGGGGCAAGAATGCGCACTAATGACGCTTATAAAAAGGAGCAATAAGTGGGACGCAGGACCAACGCTCGCCTTCCAGAAGGTGGATGACCACTTCTTGGGATGGAGTGAAAGATGTTCAAAGTCCATAGCGGTTACTATGTTCCAGAGCGGTAAGAGTTAATCCATAGCGGTTATTGGAGGGTGGATGATTCAAAGAAACACATCTGTCGGTACTTGCTTAAAACAGAAAAAAAACAGAATTGGTAGGTTGTATATAGTAGACTATAGTGCAAACACAGTAATTGGGTAGAGTAGTTTGTTTTTAAGTTAAAAGGAGCGACACCCGAGGGTGTTATTCCTGCTCTTTACCCCCCCCCCCCCCCGGTTTGATTCCTACTTGAGTTAATATGGGACGTTTTAATTAGATAGGTTGAGATCAAGATTAAGATTAAGGGAGGGAAGCAGCCCATACGATCATGTGCCACACCCAAGGGTGTTATTCCTGCTCTTTACCTCCCCGGTTTGATTCCCACTCGAGTTAATATGGGACGTTTTGATTAGATAGGTTGAGATTCCAGATTGCCTACATGGGGGCACGATGATGCTGTGTACTGAGGCGTACTGCACGTCGATGGTGCGCATGTCTTCAACCAATCTAACCCTGCCTGTGCTGCGGTGCAGAGTTCAGAGTTACGATGTTGGAGAGCTGACAGCTGCTCGTCGTTGCTCGGTGGTTCTCTCCGGGTACTCCGGCTTCCTCCACCCGTAAAACTGTCACGGTCACGATTAGCCATTGTGCATAAGTATGTGACCTTAAACACCAATAAATAAATAAATAAATATAGGTTGAGATTGAGATTAAGGGAGGGAAGCAGGCCATACGATCATGTGCCACACCCAAGGGTGTTATTCCTGCTCTTTACCTCCCCGGTTTGATTCCCACTCGAGTTAATATGGGACGTTTTGATTAGATAGGTTGAGATTGAGATTAAGGGAGGGAAGCAGGCCATACGATCATGTGCCATACCCGAGGGTGTTATTTCTGCTCTTTACCTCCCCGGTTTGATTCCTACTTGAGTTTATATTGGATGTTTTAGTTCGATAGGTTGAGATCAAGATTAGGATTAAGAGAGGAAAGCAGGCCATACGATCACGTGCCACACCCGAGGGTGTTATTCCTGCTCTTTCCCTCTCCGGTTTGGTTCCTAATTACGGCGTGATTATTTTATGGCATTTTTAGCTTTCCGACAGGCGCAAATGTACTGTAGTTCGGATATTAGGTTACTTTCAGTGAGGCGGTCTCGATTTTTCGCGGCCAGGGCGGCCAGACGGCCTTCTATGGTTGGAATACCGGTTCTGTCGTGGAATAATTTGATAGGGGTATCCCGGGGGCACGGAGGGCGATTCGAGCGCATGGTTCTGAACTTTCTGGAGTTCCCCATATTGATTTTATTTACGTAGGTGAGGACGAGTGCCCCATACTCAAGGACTGAGCACACGAAAGCTTTGTATAATTTTAGTAGGGTTGTCTGATTGGCTCCTCAGGAAGTACCTCTTAGCATTTTTATCAGGTTAATGCGTCTAGTGGCTGTAGTGGCGATATCGTTGGTGTGTTTATTAAAGGATAGGTTTTGGTCAATGGTTGTGCCAAGGAATTTCGCTTCGGTGCATTCTGGAAGGACTTTGTCTAGGAGTTTTAGGTCAAAGTCGCGATTCTTTTTTACCGGTGAACGTGATTCTTTGGGTTTTATTGGCGTTCAGCTTAATTCTCCATTTAGTACCCCAAAGCTCCAGGTCTTCGAGGGCGCGTGAAGGGATTTTCGAACTACGTTGACGGTGTTATTAGAATCCCATAGTCCCTTATTGTCCGAAAATTGTGAGATTTGAACGATATTATCGGAGATTTTGAGGTCATTGACGTAGATGATGTATAGGAGGTGGCTGAGAACAGATCCTTGGGGGTGCCTGCTTGGAGGGGAACACTCTTGGGCATTTCGTTGTTGACTCTGATTTTTATTTCGCGGTCGTTAAGGAAGGAGGAGAGAAATCTAAGGAATTTCATGGGGAGATTCTTTCTGGATAATTTTAGGCACATTCTGTTATGCCAAAAAGAATCGAACGCCTTTTTTACGTCTGGCAGGATTGCCCCGCCTATTTGTTGGTTATTGATCGCGGTTTTTTTGTTCCACGAGGTGGTAGACGTGCTCAATTCCTTCTTTGCGGTTCCTATAGGCTCTTTGCCATCTATTGAAGAAGTCCGTTTCTTCAAGGTGCTCCCTCAGTCGATTGGTAATGATTCTTTCGAATACCTTCCCAGTGCAACCGAGGAGACTGATTGGGCGGTAGTTGGCTGGATTGGAGAGGTCTTTATCTGGTTTGGGTATCATGACCCCAATGGCTGATTTCCAACATTTTGGAAAGTAACCATGGGTGAGGCATGCATTGAATAGGCTCTTGAGTCTAGTAATTGGGGAATTTGGGCTTTGTTTCAGAATCTTGTAGCTAACCTCGCCGGGCGAGGAACAGTTTTTGCACTTTTTATGATATTGATGATTTCGTGATTAGTGGTGGGAATGACGAGGTCATCCTCGTCCCCGTCTTCTGGATCGGTGTCAAATTTTTGATCACGGTAGATATCGGGGTGTTCATTGATGAAGTTTTTGGGGCCTTCGTATGGGCGGTGAGTTTTCCTGAGGAGGTCGGCGAAAGTGTCGACCTTGTCTTTGTCGGTACGCGCGAAGGAGCCATCTTCCATTTTAAGGGGTTCGGCTGCTGCTTTATTGCCTCATTCTTTTTACCAGTTAGAAGTTGGAAAGAGTTTCAGAATGTTTTGGCTTCCCTGACCTCGTTGAGTTGAGGTTGGCAGTGGCTTTTCCCAGTTGGCTTGTTTTTCAGCTTGGAAGGTTTTCTTAACTTGGCCATGAAGGCGGTTATAAGTTTGTTTGAGGTCTACTCCTTTGAGTGGGTCACTTATGCTTTAAGGGCACGAAGAGCTTTTCGTTTGGATTTGATTAGTGAAAGTGTGTCACTCGAGATAGTACTTCTCCAAAGGCGCACTTCTTCTTTTGGGCATATTTCATTTAAGGTTGAGTTGATAATGTTTTCTGTGTTTCTCAAAAATCGGCTATTGTTTCGGCCTTTATTGCCTGCTTATGATTTCATTGTATTATAAGTAATTAAACATTTTTTGTTTGTTTCGTCATCGATCTCGCCCTTCTCAGCTTAAGAGTAATGGCTGTTCTTCACAATTAGAAGACGTTTTTTGCTGCCAGATTTTTAGTCAACAGAAATATTTCGGTGCCATAGCAAAATTTTTAGTGCAGTTGCTAAATTGATACACGGTCTGTGAAAGGGATTATGTAAGCAGTATTCTGTTGGATTCTATCTCACTTTAGCTACCACAACCAGACTTGTCATCCCTAGTCTACAAGTGCATTAACACTATAACTGGTTTCGGTGATACTATTACAGCTGGGAACTTGGAAGAGCCAAATAGCAACGAGAAGAATCGAAGCTTATGAAGCTATTGAGCAGATTTTCTTAAGAGTAATGGTTCGAAACAGTGACCCCGCGTAGAATCTTCGGCTAATCTCATAAGGTGGATGGGGGTGCGAAATGCTAGCCGAGTATGGAGTACCAAAGGTGGTGGTGTCGGGAAAAGTAGTGGGTGGTTTTGTCAAAAGAGTTAAGCGAGCAGTGACAGCAATGTGGTATACTCGGACATGAGGGATTCTAAAGACCTCATAAAAACGATGCATGGCTTCGGAGTAGTAGGTCTCGCACGTTTCACTCCTCACCATCCGGATCTCATGCCGGATCTCATGAAACGTCATAGTCACGTGACCCAGTGGCGCCATGTTGTGTGTGGTAACCCGCGTGTGCGGCTATCTTGTGACATCATCCCCATAGTGATAAGTGGTGATAGTGCGCATGCGCAGCGCGTGTTGTTAGTGTATTACGTGTTTCCCTCGTCCATTTTGTATACTGGTGGCTGCCATCTTGGTTTCAATGGTAGCACGTGGTTGCTATGTTACCCACACGTTTATAATAGGATAGGTGTGTGTTCGGAGGGTGTGTTCGAATGACTTTTATTGGATATGAAACCCCAGACTGGCCATATAATAGTAGGACGTAGTACCGAGGGGCCCTCGGGGTAAGTTTGATTGAACTAGAGTAGTTTTCTGGCTCGAATTTCTCCCAGAATCCATATTTACTTCGTACAATTACCACAAACAACCCAATGATTGTTTACTTGGCAGTGATTTCCCAGTAAATTCTCGGTTTCTACCTATGTATCTACAAGCTCTGCTATGACTTCTTTGTTCTATTTATTCTGACTTCCCTAAACAAGTTTATGCCATGTGTATACATTACATGTAGCACATAGGCATATGTTGGATGTGCCGATATGTGCTTATGTGAAAAGGCACAATGTGGCACATTGTGCACTAGCACATAGGCACATGCTGGATGTACCGATATGTGCTTATGTGAAAAGGCACAAGGTGACACATTGTGCACTAGCACATGGGAACATGCGACCAAAAGGGAATTCTGTAACCACCGACGTTTCCTCAAAAATGGATTCCATAAAGGGATTCCATTAGTGGGATTCCAAGCTCCTATACAGGTAGTCTTGCCATCTTATCTCCAACTATCTGTCCTATGATTTGGCTCTATTGTAGACATCCAATACTATTGTAGACATCCAATACTAGGTCTTCTAACACCCAAGGGTCTTCTAACAACCTTGCAGTCTTGTGCCTTTACTACCTTGTTCCATAAGTATTCCGACGACCTGTTTATGTCATGTGTGCACATTATAGGCAGCACATAGGCACATTCTGTATGTGCTGATATGTGCTTATGTGAAAATGCACAATGTGATACATTGTGCACTAGCACATAGGCACATACTACCAAAAAGGAATTCTGTGGCCACAGACATATCCTAAAAAGGGATTCTATAAGGATTCCAAAAAAGGGAGAAGGTCCACTCAACACGGGATCTACGGCAATCATGCAGAAGAGAAGAACGCAAAAGAGTAAACCAAGTTGAACCAATGGAACTGTCAAAACCATACAAGGTGAATAACAATGAACCAGTTAGAAACCTGTGGTTACCAATACCACCAACAGAAATACATCGGGCAGTAATGACCGGAACAGGGGAGAAACAAGAACCAGAGCATAATCCAACAATGAAAGGACAAGAAGAGAAGGATTACGGATTGGTCGAACCCAGTCTACTGGAAAATTTACTAGATCGACAGCATTTGGTGCTCAGAAAACCCAACGAGCTTGCCGCGATGGACCTGGATAGAGAAATGAGAGAGGTCATAGAATCCCGAACCACGAACGAGACCCAGAAGATTCTTCAATACAACCAGATTTTACAGATATACAGAGAATTTTACAAATAAAACTTTTCAACTAACGGAGAGAACAAAGTGAACGAGAAATGAAGTGATCGAACACAACGAAGATAAAGGAACAAACAGAACAAATATTGAACTATATAACAGTGTACAGAAAAGATAATAAAAATGTTAACTATGACAAAAGTTCTTGTTTCTTTTCTTCTTAATAGTGGGGAAGGGGAATACCCTCGAGATTTTATATCAAATCACGAAACATCATTTTGCGGAGTCGTCTAGGAGTCCCATTTACGGAATCCCTTTTTAAGAATCCCTTTTCGGAAAACACCTGTGACTATGAAATCCCTTTTTCCCGAAATGGGGCTAAGAGTCGTATGTGCGTGTCACTCGATCGAGCAATTGCTCTAAAGCACGTTTGCTCGGTGGGATTCGAGTCGTTCGAGCAGTACGTGTAGTCGCTCGAGGTAAGACGGAATCCCACTTATGGAATCCCCTTTTTGGAATCCTTATAGAATACCTTTTTAGGATATGTCTGCTGCTACAGAATCCCTTTTTGGTCGTATGTGCCTATGTGCTAGTGCACAATAAGCACATATCAGCACATGTGAATGTGCCTATGTGTTGCCTATAATGTGCACACATGACATAAACAGGTCGTCGGAAGACTTATGGAATGGCACAAGACTGCAAGAGTGTTTGAAGACTATGTAGTATTGGATGTCTACAATAGAGCCAAATCATAGGACAGATAGTTGGAGATAAGATGGCAAGACTACCTGTATGTGAGCTTGGAATCTCACTTTTGGAATCTCTTTCTGGAATCCCTATTTTCGAGGAAACGTCGGTGGTTATAGAGTCCCCTTTTGGTCGCATATTCCCATGGGCTAGTGCACAATGTGTCACATTGTGCCTTTTCACATAAGCACATATCGGCACATCCAGCATGTGCCTATGTGCTACATGTAATGTGTACACATGAGATAAACATGTTTAGGGAAGTCAGAATAAACAGAACAAAGAAGTCATAACGGAGCTTGTAGATAACATAGGTAGAAACCGGCAATTTACTGGGAAATCAGAGCCAAGTGAACAATCATGGGGTTGTTTGTGGTAATTGTACGAAGTAAATATGGATTCTGGGAGAAATTCGAGCCAGAAATCTACTCTAGTTCAATCAAACTTACCTCCGGGGGGGGGGGGGGGCTCGGTGCTACGTGCTACTATTATATACCCAATGTGGGGTTTCATATCAAATAAAAGTGGATGTTCGTGTTTTGGAGGGATTGTCGGGTTTATTTTGGTATTTAGATTTACTCCTAGTTATTCGAACTCAACCTCCGAACATACCCCTGCCCGATTATAAGCCTTTGGGTAACATAGCAACCATGCGCAACCATAGAAACCACGATGGCGGCCTCCAGTATACAAAATGGACGACGGAAACACGAAATACCCTAACAACACGCGCTGCGCATGCGCAATAACACCACTTATCACTATGGGATTACGTCACAAGATTGCCGCTCACGTGGGTTACCATGACAATACAACATGGCGTCACTGTGTCACGTGACTATGACGTCACATGAGATTCGGCTGATGAGGGGTGAAACATGCGAGACATGCTACTTCGGAGTAACATACGCCTATGATGAATTGTTGCGTTTCGAGAATACGGCAGTGTGCAATGTTGACTTCACACCAATATCTAGTTCAGGCGGTGGGCTAATACGGGTAGTGATAGATAATTTCGATGCTGACATTGCATCTCAAAATTCGGGCTGCGACACATTTGGGAGTCTGTTCGGGATAGTCCCCCAAAGCGGAGCTTCGTTGAAATCTTTGGGTGAGGAAAACGCTGAGTGGTCAAATGTATCCGATCAAGCAACCCAATCCATTTGTCTCTGAACCAGTTCCAAGTAACCACATCAATGACAGATGTACGTATTGATGCGTGGTTTTCGAAAACCGGGAATCTCAAGGACCCTAATGCACTGAAACTTTGTTATCTGACTTCTACCACAGCAGCATTCGGAGAAAATATTAAAAAGAACACCTCCAGACATGTGTGTGGAAGAACGCCCTTCAACCGAGAACCCTAAATTTAGATCCTATCAAATATAGCTTCGAGAAGGAACTTGAGACTAAGTCGCTCCAGCCCATAATAGTTCGTCCGATTTTGCTCTGACCCCAGATGAAGTATTTAAGTTAATAAAATGCTCTTGCTCCAGGCAGACATCGTGCAGTACAAACAGTGCAAATGTAATACCGCTAAAATGGCGTGCACATTTTTTTGCTCTTGCAACGCCACTCTAGTGTTGCAATGAACAAATAAGGTTAGCAGATACATCAGCTATGAATAGCACTGATGAAGGGAATTACCAAACACCCAAAACATCCCTTAAAATGTATATTGGCTCGGATGCAACCTCTGGTATGCGCCCGGAATGTTGTATTAGCCGCCGTTAAACATTGCATTCCGCGAAATGACAATGCCACCCCAAACGTGGATATTTCAAATTCCTCAAGACTGGCAGACGTCCAGTGATGATACTCTTACACATTCCATCGAAAAAAAACCTTGGACGCCACTCTAAGGTTCAGTGCTCTGCCATCGGACTATACTACGCGAAGTTAGGGTTAACTTCTGTAAATTGTGTACAGAGAAGTGAGCTGTAGTGTACTGTACTGTGATAATTGTGGTGAGTAAAAGATTAACTCAAGACATTAAAACAAACCCGTGTATAGTAGCTTCTAGTTGGGTTGAATTATCCCATTTTCGAGGGAAAATTCTCTTTGTGTGGAAATGCATCTGTGCAGTTGGTGGTAAATGCATAAAATTAATGGAAACAAAATCTCTCTCTTCTGTCTACACCGGTAAAGAATGTTTAGATCGACTTCCGGGTAAACAATACGTCCCCTGAGTTCCTGTGTGTAGGCACATAGAACATATTGGAACTTAGGGGGCGAATTTCAGTTGTGTCTAAGCAATACGATTCAATAATTAGTCTGTGTGAAACAAAACACATAAACTATTGTTTTTGTAAGATTTCTTTTTCTTTCTCTTTTTTTTTTTCTTCTTGGGATGTCCCTAGAGGTGTTTTGAAAGTGTGTCATGCTCATATCTCAAACATGACATGACCTATGGCACTGGGACCAACACCAAATGACTCGAAACATAATGGGGATTCAATATGTGGGCCAAGGTCACCGAAATCACAGGAGTCATTAAGTACATTTTTTCAAAATTGCCGAAAATTGCATTTTATGACCCCCTAAAGCATTTTAGAAGTTCATACATGTAATGCTACACTCAAAAGTGAGCGGGTGTATTTCATTACTCCAAACAGTGGGCGGAGCAAAAAAGTTTGAAAGTGGGTCACGCTCATATCTCAAGTATTTTTTTTTTCGTATTTTTTTATTCAGACATTAAAGTTATGTTAACAGAAAAGCTTATCTTTACATATAGTACGTATACATAGTCTAATGAAACAAGCAAAGCGTCAGTAGTCGAAGCTATTTGTACCTGTATAGTTACCGTTCCCTTGGGACGTTCTGTAAATGGGGTACAGGGTCACATTGCACTTAAGGTGAAGAATTTTTCTTGTAACAGGAGTTACGAGTTGTAAATTGCTAGCTATACTCACGGTACACGTGCGTTATTTGTTTGGCTATGGCAGTTTTGTTGCAACTTAATTTGTCCTAGAGAAGACCAAATTATAATTAAATGCCTGAAATTAAACTAAATATTCAATTAATGCCCATCTCTCTGTTATCTGATTTGCCTTGTTGATGGGATAAGAAAAGATGGACATCAATTCAAGATCTTTATAACTCTTTAATTGTTTTATGAAACCCGCATAGGTTGGCTGGCTTTTTCTCACTTCGCAAGAATAAATTATTGTTTGTTTGAAAACTAACATATAAAAAACAATGGTGTTCATAAATGGAGAAACAACATTGTTGTATCCTAGGATAACGTATCCGTGGGTCATTGGGAACCGAACACTACATTTTCCATGTAACTGCTCTAGAAAGTTCGGAAAAACAGTTTTTATAATGGAACATTCAAAGAACAAATTCGAAATTGTTTCCTTCGTATTATTATTATTATTATTATTATTATTATTATTATTATTATTATTATTATTATTATTATTATTTATTTATTTCGTTTGACCATTTCTGATCATAAACCACAAATCAAATATACAAATATTTCATCGACATTCACATTTTGTCGCTATACCTGGGTATACACAGTTTCAGTCTTTCTAGGGCTTTCATGATATACCTACATAAATTGTTTAAGATATTCTTATTACGCGACTGCAAGAGGCGCTGATTAGTTTCGTCATGCTAGGTCTTAAAATATAGTGACGTCTTATATAATACTGCCGAAGCTGGTTATAACAAGGACAAACAAGGAAGAAGTGATACTCATCCTCTTCATCATTTAATGGGCAAAACTGGTAAACACGTTCATTATGCGGTAGTCTCCCTTGGCCATATCGGCCCGTTTCAACTCTTAAACTATGCGAAGACAATCGTAAACGCGTTAAAGCATATCGGAGTTTCTTACTTGTTATCGAATCTAAATACTTTTCATACCCAAAATCGACTTTTATACTTTTGTAAAGATACAATGATTGATTATTTCCCATTACTGTGAGCCACTTTTGTATAGCTAGATCCAAAGCAAGTCTTTTGAATAAGACAAAAAACTCTTCGGGGACCACCATAAATGGATTTTCCCAAACAAATCCGAAACCCATGTCCAATAATAGCTTTTTAATTTTTGATGCCTAACAAACCACACCCCGATCACAAAGTTCAACTTGCGTTGTGCAAGTTGCACGAAGAATATAATTATCAGAGTTCAATAATTCAAACCAATATTTAATTATTTTCAAAAAGCGAACTACATACAATGGGTACCTAGAGAATTCTCCGTACATAAAGTCATTACAGGTTGAAATTTTTACACCCAATATTCGTTTGCAAAACTTTAAATGTATTCTTTCAATTTCCTTGCAAATACTGAACCCCCAGATTTCAGAACCGTAACTTAATATAGAACCAACAAAGGAATCAAATAGCCCACATAGGGTTTTAGGTGTAAACGGATAATTCCTAACATTATATAACAACACATTCATCGCTTTTAAACTTTTACCAACCAACGCCTTGTTTTATCTGTGTTAACCTTGAGGCCCCATTTGTTACAATATATCAACAAACTATCCAAACCAAATTGAAGATCATCATTACAGAAGGTACAGTATTCCGTTTCCGAAAGATTGCACTTATGAAGCTTTGCATTTGTAAAAACAATTCGTTGAGAAATTTTATACTGTAAGTTTTGCAGATATGTGTCATCTGTGGACGAAAATGGAATTCTGTATAAAGGTTTCCAGTTGGTAGGCTGTAGGTTTTTGTCTAGAATGTGGTTCCATTTTCTATGGGTACTCGAAGGGGATATCATGAACCTTTGAAGGGAATGTCTATAGTATACCTGGCATATCCTATGTGTATGCTCCAACCAGTCAATTTTTCCATTCATAGGAGTGGGGGCTTTTTGTTCTCTTTTAATGTAAGTTCCCAAGGCTTTGGTACTGCATTAATAACTCCCTGGTAGAGCGAGAATGGTTTTTTAAATTGTATTTGTTGGAGAAGTTAGAATAGGTTAGGAAGCCTTTGGTCTCGCACCATTTGTTATCAAAGGAAAGTTTGTTGTTGATTACTATATGATCGTTACTGATAAAAAATGGTTTCTCCAAATACCTCCACTGGGGATATGGTGCTTTCATCATCTACTAGTGACCAAGCGAATAATACGTTGTCCCAAGATGGTTTCATATGTTGTCCTATTATTTTTAACCCCTCCTTATGTAAGTACCAGAGTTTAAAACTACCAAAAGGCTCAAAATCATCCAATACAACTGTCTTCCATGGAGCCAAAATGGCGGGGTCCCGAACTGTTTTATCCATATTAATTTTAGAGCATAACTAAATGTCTGAACGTGTGGAAATTTTATTGCGCCATTTTCGATTAACCCTTTACCCAACGTAACGGCCAAAAACGGCCAGCGCTATTCTCAAAAATCTCCAATTAATTTTCATTATATTTTAAGTTTTTGTCTCACAAACATAGGTTATGACCCCTCTTTGGAACGAGCTCGTCGAGCTCGTTCCAATGAGGGGTTATAACCTATGTTTTTGAGACAAAAATGAAAAAAAATCAGTTATTCAAGAATTTTGTTTGCAAGTGATGTCTGCTTTTCATGTTAGGTAAAGGGTTTTAAAGTTTCCCAAAACAATTGATTATTAATCCTGAACTCCCTTTCGATATCACTATTCTTTGTGGAATTGTCGGTATTATTACCCGTATACTGATCCACGGTATCTGTGATCATCTGTTTAGCTGCACTTATGTACTCCGGATCACTCGGTAAACTATTATTGAACTTCCACATACGGTACCTTTTCCTCTCGGTTGATCGTGGAATGATAGAGTAACACTTAATCGGGGTATGGTCGCTGTGGTATCTAGTATGAATATCAGCTTCCCGGAGGAACATGTGTAAGTCGGACGACATGAGAAAATAATCAAGTCTTGCCATTTTATTTTCGGGCCCCCTCCATGTGTGCCGCCTTTCTTCTGGATTTTCACTACGCCACACATCGTTTAAGTCGTATTTTTCCATTAAGGATAGCATTTTTTTATTAGCTTTTGTATTATTTTTGTGTCTATAATTGCGAGTATCTTTCTCGTAGTCTTGTGGTACGTTCCAGTCGCCACCTATAAGCACTGACTCGTTGCCTGCATTTTCTATTTTTGAAAATAGCTCATCGTAAAATTGCATATCTCAAGTATGGTATAACCTGTAGACCTGGGACCAACACAAAATGAGTAGAAATTAAGAGAAGGTTGGAAAAATGGGCCACGGTCAACCGGGGGAGGGGGGGGGGGGGCAGTTCATTGAGAGCATTTCATCGGAAATTCTGGAAATTGTATTTTATGACCCCTGTGCACTCCCGACATTTTTACATTTTTTTCTTCACTCAAAAAAGTTAGCGGGTGTTTTTCATCATTCCATCGTTTCTTCTCCATCAGTTATGAAAAACTCTGGTCTAATTCTTAGAAAGCTCTCACGAGGAGTGTTTCAAAAATAGCGTCAGGCCGCTGGTGAGAACCCTGGGATGTGGAGTAGTGCTTGCTTGCTGCGGTAAACAAGATCTGTTTCACTGGAAAATAGATTTATAACCTACACAAAGCATTGCACATAACGGGATGCTCTTTAAATTTTAGATTGATTAAAAATAATTCAGAATCAACTGGATTTTACCAGTCACATTTCCAAACACTGCGTCTGATTAAGCAAAATAGAATAAATTTGGTCTGCCAGAGAAAAAGAGTCTATCACAAAATGACATGATTCGTGGTCTGGGACAATTCTAGATAGCTTTTCTGTCTGAGGAGCAACAAACGTTTGAAATCAAATATTTAGGTGGGTGAAATTGGATGGAACAAAATAGCAAATTAGGGTGGTTGGGTGCCAAAAAATGGTGATTTAAAAAAAAATTAAACCTAATGTCTTGCACCCCCCTCCCTCCCGAGTAGGCACCAGCAAAATATGAATTGAATCCACTGCTTCTTACCTGTCTTGGGTAGCTCTGAAGTGGTTATGCCTTTTCACTGAATTATGTAATCTGGAATAAAAAAGATACTAAGATAAGCTCGAATAGGAAGTACGTCAATCACGTGACTGCATTTTATTTAAAAAATGCGAAGATAAGATTAAACGGTCTTTTTGTTATCGAACATGTTGCTCCGTTCCCACTTGAGAAATGATAAATCAACTCGTGCCAGGCACACTTAATGGACAAGTACTCTCCAAAGGCAAAATTAGTCATTATGATTTGTTCACACGTTGTAGTTTTGTTTTTGTACAAAATAAATAATTAAATATCCAATTGCCTGTGAAAAATATTTAATAAACAGGAGTATTCAATTAACAAAAAATTGTAATTTTCTTGCATTCCTGTAATAAATTGAACATTTGTTCAATTACATCTTGCTTGATCGAGCTCTGTCAAAGAAGATTTAATAGATTACATGTTTACATGTACATATTGGATATTTTGAGACCAAAAATCTGTCAATAAACACAGGGAATTCATTTGTTGTGAGAGAACGATAGATCAAAAGAGGTTTTAATTCAATTATCATGAATCTAATCTATAAGCTATATGCAACTGAAAGGTCAAATTTGTAGACACGGTATGTTAACCTTTTACCTAATGAATCGCCCACATCCGCCCGCGTAATTTGTAAACTGAGCAGTTGAAAAAAGTTAAAGTTTCAAAATATTTCAACAAAGCTATATCATGTGACCCCTCATTGGAACGAACTCGATGAGCTCGTTCCAATGAGTGGTCACATGATATGGTTTTGTTGAAGTTTTTGTGGAAAATTTAAAAAAATAATATTTAATATAATAAATTTTGATATTCTATGTGTTGGGTAAAGGGTTAAGCGGTTTGGTGTTTAGAAGTAATATTCAATTAACAGGACTATTTAGTTGAGAACTATTCAATTAAGTAGGCACTACTGTATTCACAAAAGAATGAAATTTGGGGAAAAAAAATCATAATAGGAGACCACATATTCACTGAAAACGTAAATAGTGATCGGTTCATGATACGGTTAATATGGTATGACGGGAATCTACAATAGGATGTATACTCCTTGTATAAATGTCAAAACTTTCAAATGAAGAATGGCGTCAAGGGTAATTCTTCAAATCTGCACGTTACAGTTCTGTTAACTAGTAACCTGTGAGGTCTTCGCGATTCACCAACCAATTACATTCCTTAAATTTACTTTATCTTAATACCCTGTTCAGTGTCAGCCTGTCTAAGTCATCTGGCAGCCTTGCACCTCGAGTTCGCGAAGATTAATAGGAGAGCGTCGTCGTTGTCGGAAACCTCTTCCGGTGATGTCACATTTGTGTTCTGTGGTTGAATGGCCCGGTGTCAAACCTGATCATTGCAGCGTCACGTATTCTGCTACTGCTGGTAGTCAGTTACACGATCCCTCGGGGGGGGGGGGGGGGGTTGTTGTCATGATAGAACACAAAACGTCGACCAATGCGACATGCTGACGCCTCAACAATCGAGCAAAAACAGAGATATAGGAAGTATAACGAATTTAGTGGGCACCATCATGGAAGAACAACCACACATTGATATATATCATCGGTGGCCCATATGCGTTGAGGGCGTGGAGCGGGGCTGGAGAAAGCAATACAGAAAGCTTCGGTCGGGCCAGACAGACCTCTTGGGACAAGAGAATTGCACATACTTGGCGACGTATTTAATAAATGTCCCCGCCGGTCCTAACTGGGTCGTGCCCTGCCATGGTCGGCCCGGTGGGGCATAGTATTAAATATATAACCCAGAATAAGCAATTTCCTCAGTTCTATTCATGGTAGACATAAATCACTACGAGGCAGCCTTGGCATTGTAAGACCAAAGAGTAAGAGCACCCCTTCCTGGGCACTAATTCTCACTATTAATGCAATTGTGGGGATCCAAAGAGAAAGACGACCATCAGGTGACAACATTTTAGCCCTGTGGAACCTCTAATTGTTTGTCACTGTGATGGTGGTATGTGATATGATGTAAAATACTCTCTCTCTCTCTCTCTCTCTCTCTCTCTCTCTCTCTCTCTTCCGATTAATTTATGAAAAACAAAAATAGTTAGGTACATCTATACCTCCTCTGCTCCCTCTTTCTACGTCATTGTGGAGCAAGGGTGTTGTCACAGCAGTACTGACTTGTGACCGACCCACAATATTTAATATGGTGTAGGGTGTTTGAAATTGATTATTCACTCTCGTGCTACGCCACACTATCACCGCACCACCTCTGTAACAGACATATCAGGACGCTGGCGCTAATAAAGCGCTCAGTGCTACTAACCTACATATGATCACGTCTATTATGGAAGCCGTCTGGGAACACAACATTTGCCAAATGTCTGTTGTCGCTGTGTTGACGTTGGCGTCTCTATTAACGGCCCTTGTAAACAGTGACGCTGGGCCTTATTCCGAACGGGAGGCGTCGAATCTCTTGCTGTTGATCGATGGGGCGAGTGAGAGCTGAAAGTTAACAACTTGATTTAAGAAAAGAAAGTGACCAATGTCTCCTCCGTAGAAGAAGAGCGATGGATCGTACCAATTCTAGAGGATCTAGTGGGAGGCATACGAAATGAGGTCATAGGCACGTGAGTCAGTGACGTCATGTTGGGTTGTCATGGTACCTCGCGTGAGCGGCTATGTTGTGACGTTCTCGCGTGGCATTTTGTTTACTGGAGGCCGATAACTTGGTTTCTATGGTGGCACGCGATTGCGATGCAACAGAAAGTTGCCAAATAGAAGAGGGTTGAGTTCTGATGGTATGTTAACTGGAGTAGAGAATCCTCGTTTATTATTTATTTGTGTTTAACGCTACACCAGCAACCAGGGCTATATCGTTAGAGAAAACGATAGAAACTAAAACAATGTTTTTTCATAACTACTTTGATGTCACGTGGTTACTCTGGGACAAGAAGAGTTCCAGTCGGGCCGAGAGGTCTGCAGAGGATGCACAACATAGCCTCTGTAAGACGGCTATATACTGTCACTTCGCTACCCTGGCCCCACTGTTGGGGAAATACTATAGCGTCACCACTGTATATGAAATTATAAGTAACTGATCCCATTGTAGCTAACGATATTTACTGCTTTCTTATCATGCAGTGCAGTGTGGAATACTAACTGAGGTGTACCTTTTAATATGTGTTTGGTTGGAGAAAGAGACGGGTAGGGGAGTGGTAAGCTCGGTGATTTTGTTGGGTCAAATCGATCGCTGGCGTGGGAAACCGTGGAATTGACTGATAAAACGGGACACAGTGAGAGTGGAACTTAAGGGTTGTTATTCTAGATAATAAATAAATATACACTACTTTTGAGTTCATCTTGGAGAGGATTCACTGGAAATCGTATATCGTCTCCCGTTACTTTTCAGTGATACTCTGCTCCAACATCCTATGAAATGCACTTCAGACTTCTGAGGTCTAGACCCCACCCCCACCCCACATCGTATCCTAAGAGAACTTTGGCAAGCTAAAAGCTTCTTTTTACTTTATTCTTCCAACATCTAACATAACGACAACTAGGGGTGCTTCACTGGGCCGCCGCAATCACAAGAGGGTAGGGCAACCCATGCTTTCGGGGCTCTTTCCCCAGGGCAGTATGCAGCTACACTTTCCTCCCCAACCACGCCATCTCCCCGTCGGTCCTGGTCTTTCAGCAGATAGAAAGGTCAATGGTGGGGGGGGGGGGGGGGGGCGCTAGCAAATTAGTCCATTTCCGTCAGAAATCTTAGAGCTACGCATATTGCCCAGTATTCCAAATTGTCTATGGAACTTGACCTTGACGGAACCAACATTTCGACAAGGAACAGCGGGAAAACTATTTGCAGTAAACCTACAAATATAAGCTTGATTTTAGGACCATTCCATGGACAGTTTAAATCCTACTTCGATATCAGCGTTCCTTACTCTCGTCCTTTCACTGCATCGCCGCAGTATTTTACTCGAGCCGAGTACTGACGAAATGCAAGGTTGAGAGACATGTTTTCAATTTTGTTTATTCTGTATATTTCATAAAATGTGGGATATAAAAGGTCCATTTCACCTTATCTGGCTCATTTGGTCGCCTTTGTTCTAATAACAAAAATTACGCAAATTGAACGACAATCAACAGGGAAAACGAAAGTTTATTTCCCCGCTACATTTTTTTCCTCAGCTCGGGATCGGGCTTGGGGAATAGCACCCAAACCCTCCCCAAGCCGAACCGTCCCGACCTAAGCAATCCAAACCGTCCCCACCTATTTTACCCAAACCGTCCTCAATCCCCGAAACCCAAACCGTCCCCACGTCATTTTTATTATTATTATTATTATTATTATTATTATTATTATTATTATTATTATTATTATTATTATTATTTTTATACAGATTTATTTTATGCAAAAACACTTATCCAAAAGAGAATTATCAAATCCAACAAATTATAATAATGAATAAAATTATATCCGATTGTGAATTACATTACATTAAATACAGTAACTTCGCCATGTATTCAACGGGTTCGGGTCCAGTCGCCACCGGGCCAGCTCGCCACCAGTGTCGAGTTGGCCCAATATCTGGTGGCGGCTTGGGGTCCGGGTCTTTTCGGCCTCGGGAACATTCGGCCCCAGGTATTTTTCCGGGAACATTCGGCCTCAGTCGAGGCCGAATGTTCCCACTTTTGAGGCCGAATGTTCCCACTTTTGGTAAAACATTTCTGAGTTTGGGAGTTGAAAAATAACTTTAAAAGATATTTTTTTAGTTCATTTTGTTGTGTTTTTTTTTGTATATTAGGTGTTTTTCCAGAATATTTTTTTTAAAGAATAATATATATGACCTACTTTTATTCCTAAAGTCGAAATATATTAAGCACGAGACCGATCCATAATGAATAATGAAATATAAAATCCATTGTGTAAAATCCACTGTATTGAATAACAGAATGACAAGGGTACGGGACAAGTCGCCGTCGGGACAACTCGCCGTCGGACGGCGAGTTGTCCCGATTTTTACGGCGAGTTGTCCCGTTTTTTGTTTTTCAAAACATGTAATTTATTCTATTGAAATACTGTTAATTTTATCATTTACTTACTACCTGAAGAGTATATTTGGTCATACCGTCCGTACTGATAATGACATTGAAGGTAAGTTTCAAGTTTCTTTCCTAACTGTAAACTGTGAATCTCTCTCTCTCTCTCTCTCTCTCTCTCTCTCTCTCTCTCGGCCACACATCTGTGTGTGTGTGTGTGTGTGTGATGTGATTGTCACGGTAAACGGTAATTTTCAAATAATACAGAATTCTGTAAATTTATTTTATATCTGTGAATTCACATGAAAATGGTATTTTCAGACCATTTTCATGTGAATTCACAGATATAAAATAATTTCCAACGAACAGGTGCATGTTGTACCCCTTTGTCTAAGCACGATCTGTAAAAGAGTAAATTCAGACGAAACAAATAAACTCACACCAAATTAGAGAGTAGAAATATTCTCCGTTTTGGTGCGGCTTTCTTTGTCAATAATATATCCTTTCCATTTCAATTCAGTCAAAACAAAGAAACTCACACCAAATCAGAGAGTAGAAATATTCTCCGTTTTGGTGCGGCTTTCTTTGTCAATAATATATCCCGTCCCTAATCCCAGCTAAATCAATTAGTGAAGTAATTATCACCTTGATCACTGCAAGTCATACTATTAACTTCTGGTGGCGACTTGGCCCGGTGGCGAGTTGGCCCGGTGGCGACTTGGCCCAGGTGCTTGATTCGCGAGTTGGCCCGGTGGCGACTGGACCCGTTCCCTATTCAACTGGGGACGGTTTGGGTAAAATAGTGGGGACGGTTTGGGTAAAATAATGGGGACGGTTTGGGTAAAATAGTGGGGACGGTTTGGGTAAAATAATGGGGACGGTTTGGGTAAAATAGTGGGGACGGTTCGGTCATGGGTACGGTTCGGGTTACGTCGAGCAACTGGAGTAACTGACCCAGGGGACGGTTTGGGTAAAATAGTTGGGGACGGTTTGGGTACAATAGTGTGGGGACGGTTCGGCTTGGGGACGGTTTGGGTGCATCCCGGCTTGGGCTACGCTTTTTAGTGTATCCCGTGACAAAGCTGCCATATAATTGTGATGGTGTGTTTCATAAAACTGCCGTTACATGCATTCACACCTTGGACGTAAACATCTGAACAATGGAGCTCCCACTTGTTATCCAAGAAACACTACTCAGAGCCTCAGAGTGAAGACAACCCTTGCTACTATCTGGAGTATCCAGGAGTGCAAGGGAAATATTCACCTGACAGTGAATTTTGAGGAAGAAACCGAACCGACGTCCCTGCAGAGGTGTAGCACCTTTCGTGGGGATGTCCCCCCGCACTGGTCACCCTCCGAGTGACTCGGGTTTGCTGGGTGATGATCTATCCACCGGAATCCAAGAGCCACAGAGGAAGAAGAGGAAGAAGAGAAGGGACCTAGACGCCGCGATGCCCGTCGACTGGCGGATTTATTTATTTATTTATTTATTTATTTATTTATTTATTTATTTATTTATTTATTTATTAGGGTTTAACGACATATTGACACCCAAGGTCATATCGTGTCGGTGACAATTTTACGGGTGGAGAAAGCCGGAGTACCCGGAGAGAACCACCGATCAATGGCGAGCAGCTGCCAGCTCCCCAACATCGTAACACCGCACTGCAGCACAGGCAGGGTTAGATTGGTTGAAGACATGCTCACCATCGACGTGCAGTACGCCTTAGTACACGGCGTCATCGTGCCCCCATGTGGACAATCGAGGTGAAGTGCCTTGCCCAAGGACACAACGCGGGAGTCCGAATCGATCGCTCAGATGGTCACCCATCCAAAGACTAACCGGGCTCGGCGTTGCTTAAGTTCGGTGATCTGACGAGAACCGATTCCCGCAACGCCACCGCACTCCCGACTGGCGGAATTTCTGGAAAGAAAGAAGGTGGAGAAGGAAGAGAAGGAGGTAGATATGGACTTCAGAAGGGCCACACCTTGCACCCTTGAACGGTCCATGTCCAGCCCGACACACTCCTCGAAAGGGGAGCAGACGGAGGACGCTGGGTCGCCAGGGGCTAGGTCAACATCCAGCCCAATTCATCCTCCCTCGGGAAGTCAGATGGGGGAGAGCAACTATTCCTTAGTGCAGGAAGTGGTTCCGGACGCTGTCCCTCAGGCGCCCCCAACTCCTATTGAACCGTCTCTCCTATCCAGAGGACTTTCCTGGAGACGGAACATGCGACAGAGGCAACCTTTTTGGAACCTTGGGGAGATAATGGGGAGAAGCAGGGGGATCTAGGCGGGACAGGCTGCACGCAGAACTGTTGGCAATGATTAAAGAACTTCAAAGAGTCAAAATGAGCTGAGCTCGCTGAACGTTGGATCCCCAAAGAAACACCTCGTGAGGCTAGGACTCGCCCTTATCAACCAGAGCAATCCTCCAACAGCAGCAACAGCAGTCCAACCACAACAACAACTACTACGGCTTCTCCAACCCAGCCAACGCCTTCGAAGAAAAACCGACGTAGGCACAGGCGCCGCTAGGTACCCAGGCACTTTCCTCCTTTAACGCGCCCAGACAAGATGCAAAAAAACTTTATTCTATTGTAAAAGAGGGTCGAAAGGGGCCTGCCCGGCACACATTGTCCATGAGCGCCTTCTGTATCTGTATGAATAGTCGTAGAATCCTTGTTAGGCTTTAATACGACGGGAGGAGGGCGTTTTTAGTCCCGGCTGGTGGTAATTGCCTTCTTAAAAGCCTCTATGGTGTTGGATTGGACTACCTCTTCGTGTAAGTGGTTCCACTCAATCGAGGTTCTTGGGAAGAAGGAATACTTGTACTGATCTGTTTTTGGTGTTATTACAGTCACTGATTTTTAATTGTTTTTAACAAATTTATTTAGAATGTTGGAATTTTCACAGTCTGTGTAGTGTTTTACTTTTATTTGTCTTTGTTTTTTTGTGAAGTGTAAGTATTCTTCAGGAGGTATTGCTGGTATCTTCCTCTCAACCACTTTATAAAAAAAGCTAAGTCTGAGTTCTTTCCTCCGTTGTTCTAATTCAGGGAGTTCCAGCTTCTGCAACATTTCCGTCATGCATCCTGGTGTTCTGGACTTGTAGTCTTTCGTGATGAATCGGGCTCCCCTTCGTTGGATGTTCTCAAGCTTGTTGATATCTAATTTGCTATAGGAGTCCCAGATGATGGCACCGTATTCCAGTACTGACCTTACCAGTGCAATATAGGCCATTTTTCTGCACTCAATTGGGCAGTGTTGTACATTTTCTTCTTAGAAAGCCAAGTGAGGAACTGGCTTTTTTACTTGTGCTGTTAACTTGTTCTTTCCACTTCAGATCGTTTTGGATTTGTAAGCCTAGGTATGGGTTTGAAGTTACTTCCCCCAGGATGTGGTTGTTCAGGCTGTAAAATTTGCTTTTGGTCTTCTTTGTGCTGAGGATATAACATTTTTTGGCGTTGAACCTCATTCCCCAGTCATCTGCCCATTTTTTCAAGACCATGTAGATCCTGTTGTAACATATCTTGGTCTTTAGGATTATTGATTTCTCGGTACAGTAGACAGTCGTCGGCAAATAATCTGACTTTTGATTTGACAGAGTTTGGTAGGTCGTTTATATGACATAGGAAGAGGAAGGGTCCTAGTACTGTGCCTTGAGGGACACCAGATTCCACCCTTGCATCTTCGGAAAGCTCCCCTTCTAGTGCGACTCTCATGTTCCGGTTTGTAAGGAACGTCGTCAACCATGAGTGTATGCTCCCTCTAATGCCATACCTATCCAACTTGTGTAATAGTCTGTCATGCGGAACTGTATCAAAGGCTTTTGAAAAGTCAAGTATGGCGATGTCGACTTGTTTCCCTTTTTCAAAAGACTTGAGTAGATCTTGAACCGTCACTACGAGCTGCGTTTTGCAGGAGTATCCCGATCTGAAGCCATGGTTTAATGATGTAAGGATGTTATTTGATTCAAGGTGTTTAAGTAGGCGTTTACATATTATATGCTCTAGTAGTTTACAGGAGACAGATGTCAGTGAGACTGGTCTGTAATTTTCTGCTAGGTGTCTATCGCCTTTCTTAAATATACTTGATATATTGTCATTTAACCAGTCCTTTGGTAGTGCTCCATTATCGGCGCGCGTAACCATTAATCTTGCCTGCTAAAGCTGCGCTTCCATATAATTGTATGAATTTCTGGAGGTATATCACCGTAGTTGTTTTTTTTTTTAAATCTGATGGAGATATCCAAACTTCGAACTGTCCGCTCCTTTTTGAGCTTAGGGCCTTAAGATGGGGAGTTATCGGTGAAGATGGTGTTAAGAATTTCTCGTCTGCATTTTGTCAGTAATAACAAGGCAAAAGGGTTAATATTTGTCGTGGGTCGAAATCACTTTATTACTGGGTCGAAATCACTTTTGTGGGTCAAATTCCCCTTTTTGGGTCGGAATCACGTTTTTTAGGTCGAAATCACTTTGGGTTGATTTACAGTTGGATGCTGTAACTTGTATACTTTGATCCTCTCCTCAAAATATTTTTTTTAAAAATACCCCTTTTGTCGTCACTCCGATGTCTATGTTCAGCTACACAGTTTAATTTTCTCGATCGTCGTCACTGACACCGTTGTACGGTTGCATTTTTATCTTTTCATTAATTTAACTTGTTTTAATAATCGATGATCTTAGGTCTACCTTAGTATAATCCTTTCATCTGTGTGATACATCGTTCAAAAGACAATTTGTCATCGTAAAGAAACACAACTTCAGTTTGAGTATCACGTAACCTAACTTCGCGGGAAATGATGGGCTATTTAAGGGCCTATATAAGTAATGGAATTTTGTTTATTTTGAAATTCTTTCCTCTCATATTCCTTAAATTCAGATTAAATATTCACAAATTATACATCAAAATGAAGGTTGGGATGTACAGAATACGAAACACATATGTAATCAACTCATAGAGTCGACTGTAGGCACCACTGGTTCCTGGAAGTCTGCTACCGTATTCGCACCAGAACTGATAATAAAATAATATTTCATCTGAACAACTTGTGGCCAAGTGTGCTTCATGTATCCAAGAATAAACCTAGGCATTCAAAACACTTTCGAATACAGAGATAGGACTGTATTTTGGAAAAGGACAACACTGTCTGCATTTTGTATTGAAGATGGTTTCCATGCTCGACAGACATGCGCAAATCACTCGTTACCACGAATTTCCATCGAAAAACAAAATCGTAATTCTAAGAAATTTCAACAGGTATCATGATACCTTGCATTGAATATGGCAACTGTGCAATCTCTATCTAATAACAGTATACTGTATGAAGGCGATCTTTTTCATTATTTGATTTTAGACAGCGCTGTTTTTATATGCTTTTTCTGTCCGATGACGTCGACCGGAAATCGAAAGTATACTCATACGTAAACAAAAGCAAAGGCTTTGGAATTTTCCCCAATGCAGCTCTGTCGCCGTATTTTGAAGACTTTTTATCCCCTAGCTTTGTTCTTGGATATGTAAAGCACATTTGGCCACAAGTTGTTTTCGTGAAATATTATTTTATTATCAGTTCTGGTGTGAATACGGCAGCAGACTTCCAGGAACCAGTGGTGCCTACAGTCGACTCTATGAGTTGATTACACATGTGTTTCGTGTTCTATACATCCCAACCTTCATTTTGATGTACATTTTGTGTATATTTAATTTGAATTGAAGGAATATCAGAGGTGAGAATTTTCAAAATAAACAAAATTTCATTACTTATATAGGCCCTTAAGGGCCTATATAAGTAATGGAATTTCGTTTATTTTGAAATTCTCACCTCTCATATTCCTTAAATTCAGATTAAATCTGTCTCTGTATCTGTATTAGTACGGTGTAGGACCGTCTGGCATAAAGACACCGGGTGGGGGGCCGTTAGTGGCTTTTCGAGAGGGCAGATTGAAAGCCCTCCACTGTCTGCGCATGCACTATATTGTTGCCTAAGTGGTTCCAATCAACAGTGGTGCGGATAAAAAAATGAATTCTGGTATTCTACGGTTTTAGCAGTTCCGACTTTATAGGCTCTGGTATTTTTAGATGTGTGTCTATCAATGATATTTTGAGTGACACAGTCGGCTTTTAATTTGCCTTCTGTTATGCTTTTGCAGGAATTTATCTGGGGGAATGGCTGGCACTGACCCCTCAATAATCTTGTAAAATTGGGTGAGCCTTTTATGTCTGCGTCTAATCTGGAGGGCATCTAATTCCAGTTTGAGAAGCATTTTTGTGGAGGTGCCCTCATCTCTTGAATAATAGTCACCTGTGATGAATCATTATACATCAAAATGAAGGTTGGGATGTATAGAACACGAAACACATATGTAATCAACTCATAGAGTAGACTGTAGCCTAGGCACCACTGGTTCCTGGAAGTCTGCTACCGTATTCGCACCAGAACTGATAATAAAATAATATTTCATCAGAACAACTTGTGGACAAATGTGCTTCATATATCCAGGCTTTCCGCTAGGAAAAAAATGTTGAGGCCGGTAATGGGGAATCCAAGGATCCGACGGGGCGACCATGGTCGTCCTGTCAAATCCTAAGGTTCACCATTACTGGCCTCATCATCTCATCTGTCTGAAGTGCACATCTGAGATGCCCAATTGGAGTAGCTATGCCTTGTGCGTGTTAAAATGGCTGACCTCAGAGTGTACACAAAATTTACTAATGTGGGCCAATGGAACCCCACCCAAATCGTGCACATATGCCATCTACATGGGCGCATATCTCTTCCAAAAAAGTGGGAGGGACGGGCAGATGCCGAAGTCATCTGCAGCGAGTGCCGCAGGCACGAGCTGGCAAAGGGGGGTTTGGGGGGATTCTCCCCCCAAGAAAATTTTTAAATTGCGCTTTCAAATGGTGCATTCTGGTGGCCTGTGGGGTATAATTTCTCTTAATTATTTAGTAGAAAAAAATATGTTTTTCAACAGCCTGTTGTAATTTTGTCAAAATGCTTAACCATAATTGTTCCCGCTTTACCGAGCATTCCCTATTAGATTAACATAATTCAACTGTGCGGTGGATTAGCATAAGGGCCCAACAGATGGAGCGACGACGTATGTGTTGGGCCCATTAATGGATTAACAGATCCAATAACAGCCCGACACATACGTCATCAACAAGTCGCGTGAATTGAATGAATTCGATCGATAAATTTCGTTTTCAAAATGTAAACAAAGCAGACGATACTGTCTTGCACATTTTCACGAGCTCAGTACTGGCCTATTACTCTCTCTGCATAAGAATTCTGTCTGCAACATTGATATTCCGATATCAAATAGTTACTAGTATGCTGCTTATGCATTCGTGCAACCTACAGCTGTGTCTGGCTGAGTAACAACTTATTTGAAGGCACAGTGTTGAACAACTGTTCATTGAACGTTACGTCAGTCCAAACATGGACCCACAGACATAGTCTGTAATATAAGTTTTGTGGTTGATACGGCTACAGTACAGGCCGTACCAACCCCAAAATTATATTACGAACTGTGGGTCCAAGTTTGGACTAGTTGAACGTGTATCAGAAGTGAATCTCACATTAAAATTGATGAGAGGGTGCAGCAGTGGGGGAGCATAGTGGGGGACATGTCATACCATGTCCCCCCAGTGGTGGGGGGGACATGGCATACCATGTCCCCCCCCTTGATGAGATCTGGGGGGGGGGGACTCGTCCCCCCCCCCCCCCCCCCCCCCCCCCCCCATGATCTGCGCCCATGGCCATCTAACCTATCACCAGACCCTGTCGTTCCATAGTCAAGGTTATTGCAACTTGTTAAAAAAAATTGAATCTGGTTGATTTTTTGCTGTTCTTTTTTTCCCTATAATTCTCTACCTTTGATGCGAGCCTTAAGAGTGTCTGTGATGAGAGCCCTACGAGGACCTTTTGGGTAGGGGAAAGTCAACGAGGGGATTAGGGCCATTGATGGGATCCCATGTCTGTATAGCGGAAACCCTGATATATCCAAGAACAAAGCTAGGCATTCAAAACACTTTCGAATACAGCGATAGAACTGCATTTTGGAAAAGGACAACACTGCATTTTTTATTGAAGATGGTTTCCATGCTCGACAGACATGCGTAAATCACTCGTTACCACGAATTTCCATCGAAAAACAAAATCGTAATTCTAAGAAATTTCAACAGGTATCATGATACCTTGCACTGAATATGGCAACTGTGCAATCTCTATCTAATAACGGTATACTGTATGAAGGCGATCTTTTTCATCATTTGATTTTAGAGGGCGTTGTTTTTACATGCTTTTTCTGTCCGATGACGTCGACCGGAAATTGAAAGTAGACTCACACGTAAACAAAAGCAAAGGCTTTGGAATTTTCCCCAATGCAGCTCTGTCGCGGTGTTTTGAAGAATTTTTATCCCCTAGCTTTGTTCTTGGATATGTAAAGCACATTTGGCCACAAGTTGTTTTCGTGAAATATTATTTTATTATCAGTTCTGGTGTGAATACGGCAGCAGACTTCCAGGAACCAGTGGTGCCTACAGTCGACTCTATGAGTTGATTACACATGTGTTTCGTGTTCTATACATCCCAACCTTCATTTTGATGTACATTTTGTGTATATTTAATTTGAATTGAAGGAATATCAGAGGTGAGAATTTTCAAAATAAACAAAATTTCATTACTTATATAGGCCCTTAAGGGCCTATATAAGTAATGGAATTTCGTTTATTTTGAAATTCTCACCTCTCATATTCCTTAAATTCAGATTAAATCTGTCTCTGTATCTGTATTAGTACGGTGTAGGACCGTCTGGCGTAAAGACACCGGGTGGGGGGCCGTTAGTGGCTTTTCGAGAGGGCAGATTGAAAGCCCTCCACTGTCTGCGCATGCACTATATTGTTGCCTAAGTGGTTCCAATCAACAGTGGTGCGGATAAAAAAATGAATTCTGGTATTCTACGGTTTTAGCAGTTCCGACTTTATAGGCTCTGGTATTTTTAGATGTGTGTCTATCAACGATATTTTGAGTGACACAGTCGGCTTTTAATTTGCCTTCTGTTATGCTTTTGCAGGAATTTATCTGGGGGAATGGCTGGCACTGACCCCTCAATAATCTTGTAAAATTGGGTGAGCCTTTTATGTCTGCGTCTAATCTGGAGGGCATCTAATTCCAGTTTGAGAAGCATTTTTGTGGAGGTGCCCTCATCTCTTGAATGATAGTCACCTGTGATGAATCATTATACATCAAAATGAAGGTTGGGATGTTTAGAACACGAAACACATATGTAATCAACTCATAGAGTAGACTGTAGCCTAGGCACCACTGGTTCCTGGAAGTCTGCTACCGTATTCGCACCAGAACTGATAATAAAATAATATTTCATCAGAACAACTTGTGGACAAATGTGCTTCATATATCCAGGCTTTCCGCTAGGAAAAAAATGCTGAGGCCGGTAATGGGGAATCCAAGGATCCGACGGGGCGACCATGGTCGTCCTGTCAAATCCTAAGGTTCACCATTACTGGCCTCATCATCTCATCTGTCTGAAGTGCACATCTGAGATGCCCAATTGGAGTAGCTATGCCTTGTGCGTGTTAAAATGGCTGACCTCAGAGTGTACACAAAATTTACTAATGTGGGCCAATGGAACCCCACCCAAATCGTGCACATATGCCATCTACATGGGCGCATATCTCTTCCCAAAAAGTGGGGGGGACGGGCAGATGCCGAAGTCATCTGCAGCGAGTGCCGCAGGCACGAGCCGGCAAAGGGGGGTTTGGGGGGATTCTCCCCCCAAGAAAATTTTTAAATTGCGCTTTCAAATGGTGCATTCTGGTGGCCTCTGGGGTATAATTTCTCTTAATTATTTAGTAGAAAAAAATATGTTTTTCAACAGCCTGTTGTAATTTTGTCAAAATGCTTAACCATAATTGTTCCCGCTTTACCGAGCATTCCCTATTAGATTAACATAATTCAACTGTGCGGTGGATTAGCATAAGGGCCCAACAGATGGAGCGACGACGTATGTGTTGGGCCCATTAATGGATTAACAGATCCAATAACAGCCCGACACATACGTCATCAACAAGTCGCGTGAATTGAATGAATTCGATCGATAAATTTCGTTTTCAAAATGTAAACAAAGCAGACGATACTGTCTTGCACATTTTCACGAGCTCAGTACCGGCCTATTACTCTCTCTGCATAAGAATTCTGTCTGCAACATTGATATTCCGATATCAAATAGTTACTAGTATGCTGCTTATGCATTCGTGCAACCTACAGCTGTGTCTGGCTGAGTAACAACTTATTTGAAGGCACAGTGTTGAACAACTGTTCATTGAACGTTACGTCAGTCCAAACATGGACCCACAGACATAGTCTGTAATATAAGTTTTGTGGTTGATACGGCTACAGTACAGGCCGTACCAACCCCAAAATTATATTACGAACTGTGGGTCCAAGTTTGGACTAGTTGAACGTGTATCAGAAGTGAATCTCACATTAAAATTGATGAGAGGGTGCAGCAGTGGGGGAGCATAGTGGGGGACATGTCATACCATGTCCCCCCAGTGGTGGGGGGGACATGGCATACCATGTCCCCCCCTTGATGAGATCTGGGGGGGACCCGTCCCCCCCATGATCTGCGCCCATGGCCATCTAACCTATCACCAGACCCTGTCGTTCCATAGTCAAGGTTATTGCAACTTGTTAAAAAAAATTGAATCTGGTTGATTTTTTGCTGTTCTTTTTTTTCCTATAATTCTCTACCTTTGATGCGAGCCTTAAGAGTGTCTGTGATGAGAGCCCTACGAGGACCTTTTGAGTAGGGGAAAGTCAACGAGGGGATTAGGGCCATTGATGGGATCCCATGTCTGTATAGCGGAAACCCTGATATATCCAAGAACAAAGCTAGGCATTCAAAACACTTTCGAATACAGCGATAGAACTGCATTTTGGAAAAGGACAACACTGCATTTTTTATTGAAGATGGTTTCCATGCTCGACAGACATGCGCAAATCACTCGTTACCACGAATTTCCATCGAAAAACAAAATCGTAATTCTAAGAAATTTCAACAGGTATCATGATACCTTGCACTGAATATGGCAACTGTGCAATCTCTATCTAATAACAGTATACTGTATGAAGGCGATCTTTTTCATTATTTGATTTTAGAGGGCGTTGTTTTTACATGCTTTTTCTGTCCGATGACGTCGACCGGAAATTGAAAGTAGACTCACACGTAAACAAAAGCAAAGGCCTTGGAATTTTCCCTAATGCAGCTCTGTCGCCGTGTTTTGAAGAATTTTTATCCCCTAGCTTTGTTCTTGGATATGTAAAGCACATTTGGTCATGAGTTGTTTTCGTGAAATATTATTAAATTATCAGTTCTGGTGCAAATACGGCAGCAGACTTCCGGGAACCAGTGGTGCCTACAGTCGACTCTATGAGTTGGTTACACATGTTTTTCCTGTTCTATATATCCCAACCTTCATTTTGATGTACATTTTGTGTATATTGAATTTGAATTGAAGGAATATCAGAGGTGAGTATATTTAAAATAAATAAAATTTCATTACTTATATAGACCCTTAAGCCAAATTAAGGGGCTATATAACTTTAAGTAATGGTATTTTGTTTATTTTGGAATTCTCACCTCTCATATTCCTTAAATTTAGATTAAATATACACAAGTTATGGTAAAGGCCAACAATAGAGGACCGCACGTTTTTTAAGAAGATAAAACATTTTTTACAACTTTTTTGGAGTTCATTCTAAGACATGTTTTACACAAAATTAGCCCAAAACACTGATACCTGTTGACAAAAATCATCAGTTTTAACCCTTTTTATACTCTGTTAACTTTATTCTCCAAACAATTTCAACAACAAAACCTGCAGTAAACAAGTACGCGATTCTTTGTTTTTTTCCGCTATCGTATATACTTCATTTGATCGGAATATACGAGGGTGTAATTACAATGGGAGAATGAATTAGGGTCAGTTTGGGATGGATACAGGTTAGCTAACCCATACCCATCCTAAACTGACCCTAATACGCAAAGAAGGCAATGATTAGAATACGGTGACCAATGCATTAGGGTCAGTTTAGGATGGGTACGGGTTAGTTAACCCATACCAATCCTAAACTGATCCTAGGATGCAAAGACGGTAATGATTGCTCCCCTGTTACGTCACAATGAAACATCCGCAGCTCCATTTCAGAACGCAATCAGAAATTCATTTTGTTTCAAAAACCCGTCTCAGAGAAAAGGGTTGAAAGTGATGATTTTTGTGAGTGGGTATCGGTGTTTTGGGCTAATTTTGTGTAAACATGTCTTAGAATGATAAGAAACTCAAAAATTTGTGAAATATGTTTTATTTTCTTAAAAAACGCGCGGTCCTCTATTCTTGGCCTTTACCCAAGTTATACATCAAAATGAAGGTTGGGATGTATAGAACACTAAACACATATGTAATCAACTCAGAGTTGACAGCAGGCACCACTGGTTCCTGAACGTCTGCTACCGTATTCGTATCAGAACTGATAATAAAATAATATTTCATCAGAACAACTTGTGGCCAAATGTGCTTCTTACATGTATATCCAAGAACAAAGCTAGGCATTCAGAACACTTTCGAATACAGAGATAGGACTGCATTTGGGAAAATGACAACACTGTCTGCATTTTTTATTGAAGATGATTTCCATGCTCGACAGACATGCGCAAATCACTCGATACCACGAATTTCCATCGAAAAACAAAATCGTAATTCTAAGAATTTTCAACAGGTATCATGATACCCTGCATTGAATATGACAACTGTGCAATCTCTATCTAATAACAGTATACTGTATGAAGGCGATCTTTTTCATTATTTGATTTTAGACTGCATTGTTTTTACATGCTTTTTCCGTCCGATGACGTCGACCGGAAATCGAAAGTATATTCATACGTAAACAAAAGCAAAGGCTTTGGAATTTACCCCCATGCAGCTCTGTGTTTTGAAGAATTTTTATCCCCTAGCTTTGTTCTTGGACATGTAAAGCACATTTGGCCACGAGTTGTTTTCGTGAAATATTTTAAAATGATCAGTTCTGGTACGATTACGGCAGCAAACTTCCAGGAACCAGTGGTGCCTACAGTTGACTCCATGAGTTGATTACACATGTGTTTCGTGTTCTATACATCTCAATCTTCATTTTGATGTATATTTTGTGCATATTTAATTTGAATTGAAGGAATATCAGAGGTGAGGATTTTCAAAATAAACAAAAATGTCATTACTTATATAGGCCCTTAAGGTGCTGTTTAATTAATCAGGGTTTCCGCTAGGGGAAAATTTGTGGGTCCGGTAGTTTAAAGAAAGTGAAACTCAGATGCCGAAGGTGTCTGTCACACATGCCACAGACATGTGCATATAGATGGGGGGTCCTCCCCCAGGAAAATTTTTATTTTTAGGTGCTCTCTGGGGGCATTCTGATCAATAAAATGCTGAATAATTGAAGTGGAAAATATGTATTTTTTCCTCCTACAATTCTCTAAATTCCCACGGGACACACAATACTACATCTGGTCGGAGGTTTCATAAAAATACAAACCCAAAACAACACAAAATCCACGAATCCTGACCATGACTGTGATGCTTGACCTCAATTTTTTTTATGCAACCTGATCCGTGCCAACGTAAATAATTGGAAATGCAGAGAGAACGAAATATTCAAAAAAGAACCATGATGCGGACGTGTGACGTCATGCACATGCAATTACATCATTTATCGCTTGAAATAAAACCCAGTGATTTCAGACCAAACACGACAATTTGAGTCCGAAATTTTATAGGCGACGTTTAGGATTTGAACTTTGTTTCCCCCTCTCGCCTGGGGGTTATAAAGTATCAGGTTGTCACCAGTAATAGTAGGCATAGTATACAACATAATTATGCCTATATTACGTGGAACAAAGGATCCTGAGTGTCATTACGATACAGCATTGTACTCAACATTTTAACCACCAGCTTTTCTGACTGATCATAGTATGATCGGCGGGGGGAATGGGTCTGGTCGACGGACCCGCAGCCGGTCTAGCGGAAACCCTGAATTAATAGAATTTTGTTTATTTTAAAATTACCACCTCTGATATTCCTTAAATTCAAACTAAATAAACACAAATTATACATCAAAATGAAGGTTGAGATGTATAACACGAAACACATGTAATCAACTCATAGAGTCGACTGTAGGCACCACTGGTTCCTGGAAGTCTGCTGCCGTATTCGTACCAGAACTGACAATTTAAAAATATTTCACGAAAACAACTGTAATCAACTCACAAAGTTGACAGCAAGCACCACTGGTTCCTAGAAGTCTGCTATCGTATTCGCATCAGAACTGATAAGTAATTAATATTTCACGAGAATAACTTGTGGCCAAATGTGCTTCACATATCCAAGAACAAAGCTAGGCATTCAAAACACTTTCGAATGCAGCGATATGACTGCATTTGGGAAAAGGACAACACTGTCTGCATTTTTTTATTAAAGATGGTTTCCATGTTCCACAGACATGCGCAAATCACTTGATACCACGAATTTCCATTGAAAAACAAAATCTTAACTCTAAGAAATTTGAACAGGTATCATGATACTTTGCGTTGAATATGGCAACTCTGCAGTCTCTATATAATAATAGTATGCTGTATTACTGCAGTCTTTCTCATTATTTGATTTTAGACGGCGTTGTGTATTGATGCTTTTTCCGTCCGATGATGTTGACCGGAAATCAAAAGTAAATTCATATGTAAACAAAAGCGAAGGTTTTGGAATTTACCCCCATGCAGCTCTGTCGCTGTGTTTTGAAGAATTTTTATACCCTAGCTTTGTTCTTAGATATGTGAAGCACATTTGGCCACAAGTTGTTCTTGTGAAATATTATTAAATTATCAGTTCTGGTATGAATATGGTAGCAGACTTCCAGGAACCACTGGTGCCTAAGGTCGACTCTATGTGTTGATTACATCTGTGTTTCGTGTTCTGTGCATCTCAACCTTCATTTTGATGTATAATTTGTGTATATTTAATTTGAAGTTAAGGAATATATCAGAGGTGAGAATTTCAAAATAAACAAAATTCCATTACTAAAAAAGCACCTTAATTTAAGGTGCTCTATAACTTATAAGTAAGAGAATTTGTTGATTTCGAAATTCCCACCTCTTATATTCCTTAAATTGAAATTAAATATACTCAAATTATACATCAAAATGAAGGTTGAGATGCACAGAACACGAAACACATATGTAATCAACTCATAGAGTTGACTAGTTCAGAGATCTGAATGGCTCCAGGATGTTTCATCCCAAAACCAGTTCGTCTCAGGACGATTCGTCCAAAATACATTTAGCACTAGGACGATTCGTCCCCGACGGTACTTTGGGATGATACATGTAAATGATCATACAAGTATGATTATTATTAAAAATGAATTGGCACGAAAATCAACATTTTGGGAGGGTCAGCCAAGTGGAAAAATATCACTAAGTGTGAAAAAATAATTCAGATCCAGCGTATCTTGACAAATAAGAAACGCCAAATTATTCTGGCGTTCATACTGAAGCTCTGATATTTCGGTCGTTAATAAAGTGAAAATTACAGCCATTTCCTGTGATTTACATTTTATTGTCGGCCGAATTATCAAGCATTTACTGTACAGCCGCCGTGGACTGGTCACTTTCCAATATTTCCATGGTAGCAATAATATTAGATTCAAAACACTAATCACAGGAATAATCATCAACAGTTTAATTAATGCAGCACATTAATTAAAATATTTTGCTGATAATGATTTTAATTACTTGGTAAACGCATGTGTGGACATCACTGCCCACATGTGGATTACGAACAATCCAATTGTGGCTGTACTGTAGTACGAAATTACGAATGAATAAATTAATGATAAAGTGTAAAGTTAGCTTGAATCAGGAGTGTAGCTTGGATTTCCTATTGGGGGGGGCATAATCTTTGGTCGGTCTATTTAACTCCACACAAGAGGGTTAGCATTGGTTGAAGACAAGTGCTCTATTGACGTGCAGTACGCCTCAGTACACAATGCGACTGTGCCCCACGGTGGGCAATTGGGATTACGATTGTTAACGTCAAGTGGGTTCCTCAGATCTATGTGATTCGATCTCTGCTTGCAACCTGCATTTCGACCTACGTGCTCCCAAATATAAGTTAATAAAGGCTTTAAATGGATAGAGTGAGTGTGTACTAGTATATTTTTTTTATTCATGTGTAAAACTATCTATTTTTGCCCAGATACCATGAAAATAAGTTTTATGACGAATCGGCCTGATATTCGAGAAAAAAAATTATTTGGGATGAATCGTCGCTATACTCTGAAAGAAAATTGTTGGGACGAATCTTCAAGATATTTGGGACGAATCATCCCAGTTGTAATTTTGGGATGAATCATCCCGGGATGAACTGGTTTTCGGATGAAACGTCCCATAACCGTCTGAACGTAGTAGGTACCCTCTATGTTCCGATTCCTCCCATTCAAATCTGTGGTAAAATTCCCCATCAAGTTTTAATGGGAACTCAAAACTCGAAAATAGGAATGTATATCAAACTTTCTCCCTTATCACCGGCTGAATTTGATAGTACATGTATTTCCTTACATTTGTGCAGAGTAAATTGATCCAGACTATATGTTAACCTTTATTTATTGACATTTGAAGCGTCAACAATCGCTTTGATGTTGTCCATGTTACTTTTCGCTTGTAACGGCTATAAAATAATAACCCGGAGTTGCGCCTAAACAAATATCGATGCGGAAATAGAAATACAATCGCATTCGCTCAGAGGAGGTTGATTATGATCATTGAGTGGGGGCATTTTATTAGGAGTTACTGTTTCCACATCGATATTCATTTCAGCAGCAACTCAGGGTTTGCGCAAAAAACATGGGCGGCATCGAAGTGATTCTTGGCGATTCAAACGTACGTTTTCAGATGTCGATAAATAATGGATAACATATAGTTTGGATCAATTTACTCTGCACAAATGTAAGGAAATACGTATACTATTGAATGCAGCTAGTGATAAGATGGGAAAGCTTGATATATATTCCTATTTCCGAGTTTTGAGTTCCCATCAAAACTTGATGGGGAATTTTACCACGGATTTGAATGGGAGGAATCTGAACATAGAGGGGTAGCCACTACATTCAGATTGCTGAACTAAGGGTTGACAGCAGGCACCACTGGTTTCTGGAAGTCTGCTACTGTATTCATACCAGAACTGATAATAAAATAATATTTCACAAAAAACAATTTGTGGCCAAATGTGCTTCACATATCCAAAAACAAAGCTTGGGCTTCAAAATTCTTCAAAACACAGCGACGGAGCTGCATGGAGGTAAATTCCAAAACGGTTGGTTTTGTTTACATTGTAAATTACATTACATTCGATTTCTGGTCATTGGACTGTAAAAGCATCGATATACAATGCCATCTAAAACCAAATAATGAGAAAGATCGCCTTAATACAGCGTACTGTTATTATATAGAGCCTAGACAGTTGCCATATTATATTCAAGGTATCATGACACCTGTTGAAATTTCTTAGAATTACTATTTTGTTTTTTGATAGAAATTCGTCCTAACGAGTGATTTGCACATGTCCATCAAACTTGGAGTCCATCTTCATTCTTCAATAAAAAATGCAGACAGTGTTGTCCTTTTCCCAAATGCAGTCCTATCACTGCCCTCTAAAGTGTTTTTGAATGCCTAGCTTTGTTCTTGGGTATGTGAAGCACATTTGGGCACCAGTTTTCCAGAAATATTATTGTATCATCAGTTCTGGTACGTATATGGTAGCAGACGACCAGGAACCAGTGATGCCTGCCATCAACTCTACGAGTTGATTACATATGTGTTTCATGTTCTATACGTCCCAACCTTCTTTTTGATGTATAAATTATTTATCAGACTTGTCATTTTGAAAATTGCAGGAGGGCCTTTATAGTTCGCCTCAAATCACCCCAGAAGGGCCATTTTGGGTTCGCCTAAAATAACCCCCCAGAAGGGCCATTTATGGTTTTCAGGGGCCATTTTGTTTCAGCCTGCTGGGGAGACAACAAATATCATTTTAAGGTACATGGTTTGTGTAATTATGATGTACATCATCACGTAATGTATAGATGCAGGCTTGAATATTTGGATGCAAGATACCAGGTTACCCAATACCCATGACACTCACTAACAGTGACTGTTATAGTTACCTTGCATCCAAATAACCAAGCCCATTTCTATACATTACATGATGACTATACAAGCCAGTGCAATGTGCTCACCGCTAGATGCCAATAACTTGGGGCGAATCAATCAGATTTGGGGGTCAAACCATCTTGGCTTTGATTTTGGGACAAAACGTCCAAGGCGAGTCGTCAGGGGTCAAACTGGCTTGGGGATGATATTCCGGTAATCGCATGTGACACGAGAGTTGTCAGAGTCTGATGTATAATGTAATAACTAATTATAACTTTGGAATTGGCAGACCCTGCACTCGTATTTGGAAAGTTACTGTCTCTGGGTGACTGTGTCGACGACACACTACAGACTTCACAAATTGCGCTTTGTTACCTCCCTAAATCCGTGAAAATTGCCATTTGAGATGGCCAATTTTGAGGTGCTTCAACTGAATTAATGGGCTGCAGGTATTGTTCTCATAAAAAGGTGTTAATAGGGTAGACAATAGGGATTTAAGTCTGTACTATATTTTCCTGAGTTTTTCAGATGGATATCTCAGGATGAAATGATGTTTTATTGATTGATTGGTGCTGATAATTAAATTATTTAATTATTTTTTTTCGCAATATTTTAACCTTTTTATAACGTGGATAGCAGACAACACTTGCAAACAAATATTTGTTGACTAACTACAAATTTTTTGTCTGAACATTATTGGAATGAGCTCAACAAGCTTGTTCCATTGAGGGGTCATAAGCTATGTTTTTGAGACAGAAAATTTTAAAAAATTTAAATGGTGGTTTTTGTTATTACTTGCAAATGATAGATATACATTTGTATACACAATATTTGAATTAGGGTTTCACAAGCCAACGATATGTGCTACAGAATCACCATATTCATTTCAGTCTTACTACCATCTAACAACCGTCTCTTCTCATCATCCAGCATGTGGTCCACACGCCGATAATTCCTCCTTCGTGGACTTATAGTACCACCATTCTGCAACTGCAGAATTGTTGCCTCATTGAATCTTTGTTCGTCTTTGATTATGTTTATAAAGTTGTAGATATTTGGATGACAAGCTGCAAGCTTTGACAGTTTACTATGCCATCCTTCAACATTATTCGTCGTATGCGGCACTGTGGTTTCAAAGTGATTCCACATAAAACTCACCACCTTCTACCCACTGCTCTGTTATGTAGTCTGCAAAGCTGCGAACTCCAGGAATATCCACATTCTCAAAAAGCGAACCACCAATAGTCTCCTATATTGCCAAGTCTTAGAAGTGGCAAATGCAACTTGTAAAGCATGTCGTTGGGCATTTTTCCAATTTCCCTGTCTATAATGGAAAATGCACCCCTTCATGGTGGATTGGAAGACAGTCCTGGTGGCATTTTGCGCCGCTGTCTCAAAGTCGGTCACTACTGTAGATGGACACAGTTCCATGTTTAAATCATGTGCCTTCTGTTTTACTACTTCGAAAAACTGCTGATATGTCGACTGTCTTTTATTTGCCAACAGGCCATGAGCAAGGGGAAACATTTTCCCTTCCACAAACGAATGAATTGTGTAAATTTTGGTAAAACAGAGTTGGACACATACTAAAGGTCCCATCACAATAATAAGTATCTGAAGAAGCCAGAAGTCAAATGTTTTCATCACTAGCAAAGATCAGAAAAGAATTGTCAGGCTCGGCATGTAACAAAAAGTTGTGGCCTGTTTTAGTTTCTTTATATGCAGTTGGAAGGTCAACCTGTTGTCTCACTTTAGGAACTGGTGGCAGAGTTTTAGATCTTGCTCTATACAAACTAGAGTCAACTGAATACAGTGTTGGAACAGATTGAATTATTTCAGGAACATCATTTGCACGTAGACAGTTTAATTCTTCTTGATAGATTGCTGGAATAGTTCTATGGTCGTGTTTGATTTTTTCTCTCATTTCACTGAGAAATGTGTCCACAATAATTTTAACATTATCTGGTTCGTGGTTATGTTGGATCCAAAACTACCACTTTTCAATTACATTTAGTCCCAAACATGAGTGTTAAGATTTTTTAGAAAAGTGTCACTCAGTTTTGATTTTTGATGCTGCATTGGGGGCATATATAGAACAAATGTGCAGGTGACTTGCTATTCCTACCTCTTGGTAAACTGATGAACAATCTTGTGTGGTGAACTGAATGTTCAGGAGTTTGATTTTCTTGTCCAAATAATCTTTGTCTTTGTGATGTGATTTGTTTGATAAAAAGCTATTGAGGCTTTTGCTTCTGTCAGTGTTTTAACAGTGATTGCTGTATACCTTATTTGATAAAACTGAAGCTTGTGTTTGTATGATGTATTAATGTAGAACTACTCAATGGACTGAATGGGGGTGGGGTGGGGGCTTAACAGAAAGATTATTAATTTTTGATTCATGGTTTAGGTCACTTTTTCAAGTTTCAAACTTATTGCTTTTAGGTACTGAATTCGAAATAAAAAGTACTACTCCCTTTACTTTTTTCTTTATTTTAAACAGAGAAAATTGTCAAGCATTATTCAGAAGTTAAAGAGATTGAATTTCAGTTGTCTTCACAACCTGTTACACAGAAACTGTTGAAAATTTGTCTTTTATTGGTGGCACTTGTTTGAGCTAAACCGATCTGATACCTTTAAACAATACGGTTAACTGCCTTTTGTCTGACCAGCTTCAAGGAGATACAATGGAACAAACACGTTATATTGATCTTAAAACAACATAACAAAGAATGATATTTCTCTGTATTTATAAAGAAAGATTATGAGCTGACTCTGAGGATGACACTTTTCAGAATTTAATGATGATAAAATGCAATAACCATATACCCCAATGTCATAATTGAAAACAATGTACATTTGGTTGTATCTTTAATAACTACTTGCCATTGCAAGAAATAGGTAATATGTATTTTTGGTTTCTATTCCTTTTCTTACAGTAGTTCCTTGGGAAATGAATAAAATGTGTGTGCTATTTTTTCCGTAACTGTTTTCAGTTGATTATGTTGGAGTGTAACCCCTCATAATTCCCCACAACATTTATCCCAGTGAGCATGTTCTGAAATTAAGAATCAAGCAATTCTTAATTTCCTAACAATAGGGAGTTTGGCTTGAACATTTTTCACCTCTTCACTTATTTTATGTATTTTCCCTGTTAGCAATAGCAAAAAGGCAAAGTTCATACATACTGGTTATGAAGCTTTCCATTTAATGAAATATTGCCAAAGTAATTAAAAGTCATTAAAAAGTAATTAATTGCATTTCATGAAGTAATTGTAATTAATTACTTTGAAATTGAAAGTAATTGTAATTGAAAAATTAAAAGTAATTGTAATTGTCATTAATTACATTTACATGTAACTGACCCAAGGCCTGAAAAAAAGTTATGCTGTCTTTAGTGTTAATAGTAGCCGGACATCCAGCTTACAACTTCTCCAATGTATATTGTCTCGTCTTTTTTTTTTCACTCGGAACTTGAAACCATCATAAATCAAACTTTGTCCACCTCATGCATTGGGAATAAATCAGACATTCACTTGTGCATTAGCCATTTTGATATACTAAACATGGAATTACAGTCATATATATATATACAGTTATTTGTAAAAACTGTTTTATTTACGCCTTTGAAGTGAAACACTACTGACTAAATTGTTTATACAAGTGATTAAAAACTCAGCAATTAATCAGCAGTAATCATTGTTAACTTAATTGCTTTGACAAACTCTGCTGGCAAACTGAGGCCCCAAAACTCTTGATTAGCTGTCACTAATTGTTAGAACTGACTATAGCCAAGGTGTGACGAATTGTTACTTCAGGCTGATGGCAAAGTGGGGATACACCGATTTTTAGCTCAACTTGACAAAGTCAAGCTGAGCTATTGCCATCACTTCTCGTCCGTCGGCGTACGTACGTACGTACGTTAGTATGTTAGTACGTACGTCCACAATTTCCTTTGGCACACCTCACAGGTCGCATTTATGATCAGATTACTTTGAAACTTGGTCTGCTTGTTTGGGGTGACCTCTAGATGGGAGCTATCGATTTTCTTCAATTTCCGTCAAAAAATGTTGTCGCGGCCAACGTTCTTAGAACTTAGTTTAGTCAAACCACAATATTTCCCTTTGGCACACCCTACAGGGCACATTTATGATTTGATTGCTTTGAGACCTGGTATGCTTATTTAGGGTGACCTCTAGATGGGAGCTATCGATTTTCTTCAATTTCCGGCAAAAAATGTTGCCACGGCCAACGTTCGTAGAACTCAGTTTAGTCAGACCTCTATATTTCCATTTGGCACACCCCACAGGGCACATTTATGATCAGATTGCTTTGAAACCTGGTATGCTTGTTTGGGGAGATCTCTAGATGGGAGCTATCGATTTTCTTCAATTTCTGTCACAAAATGTTGCCGTGGCCAACGTTTTTAGAACTCAGTTTAGTCAGACCACAATATTTCCCTTTGGCACACCCTACAGGGCACATTTATCATTTTATTGCTTTGAAACCTGGTATGCTTGTTTTGGGGAGACCTCTAGATGGGAGCTATCGATTTTCTTCAATTTCCGTCAAAAAATGTTGCCGCAGCCAACATTCTTAGAACTTAGTTTAGTCAGACCACAATATTTCCCTTTGGCTCACCCTACAGGGCACATTTATGATTTGATTGCTTTGAAACCTGGTATGCTTATTTACGGTGACCTCTAGATGGGAGCTATCAATTTTCTTCCATTTCCGTCAAAAAATGTTGCCACATCCAACGTTCTTAGAACTCAGTCTAGTCAGACCACAATATTTCCCTTTGTACACCCTACAGAGCACATTTATGATCGGATTGCTTTGAAACCTGGCATGCTTGTTTGGGGAGGCCTCTTAATGGGAGCTATCGATTTTCTTCGGTTTCTGTCAAAAAATGTTGCCACTGGCAAAAAAAATAACATTGGTACCAATGATCTTCAATTTTGCCATTTCATTTATAACTTACCAAGTTCAAGTTTGTCAAGTTGAGCTACAGTGTCATTGACACTTTCATTTGGTTAACCTGGAGAGCCCTAAATAGCAATGATCAAATCTGACCTACAGTCGCCAGCTTAAGCTGAAATGTACATTAGGTACTTGCCTTTTTGTCAGATTAAAGAACATTTATGAATATGATTGTTTAAGAGAAAAAGTAACTTGTGGAAAACAATTACTCGGAAACAAAAGATGCACAAAATTTGGAAACAGTTTAAAAAATCATTGACTTTCTATTGTTTTGAAATTGTGTGAAGTAGCAGCTGGAAAAATTCATATGCAGTCCAACAATTTTCCATTTTGCGCACAATAAACTCGTCCAAAAAAGCTCCCAGATTCTGAGCACTGGTTCCTCGAATAATCTTCAACAGCACTTTCATCGAGCCATGCAGATTTTCAATGCCGTTTATATGAGAACTCCATTGTCTGAAAGCAATTCTAAGGAGTGATTTTCCATTTCATTGTGGTATCTGTGATTATGTAGTGATTATTTGGACCTCCACTGATGAGAAAGGTTGATTGTTCCAGGGGCTATATTGGTTTTTTTTTTAAAACTTTCTTTGTCTGTTTTTTAACTATAGGAAAATTACAAATTATTCTCCTTTTCATCATAGTAAAGATCCACACATATATACCTGTATAGTTCAGCCACCTCGAGTACTTCCACTTTCCTCCTTTCTTTGTTTCATCGTTTCGACAATATTGTCCACGCTGCCCAACAAAGTAAAATTTTGTATCAGGCCTGGCATTCTTAAAAGTGCAGGAGGTCTAAAAATTGCTCCCCTCACATGGCTTAGGGGAGCAATTAGCTCTCCTCAAGCTTACAAAATGTAAAAGTGGCAAAATGAAGTATTACTATTAAAGAATTCTGCCTAGTGGGTTTTGTATATTTTATTTGGCGTTGCTCACAAGGTAGTCTTCGTGAGACAGCTACTCTACCTTTCCCACACCTCCGGGCCTCTGCAGAGGCCCGGAGGTGTGGGAAGGGTAGTGTAGCCACCTTACAGAGACTTTTAACATAGCAGAGATCTGAATAGATGGGGGTTTTAGGAATAGACTTATGGTAATCATTATTTTCTATGGCCAGGAGGGCTATTTTTCGCCTTCCCTAATTTTTTAAGGCGAGTCGTAGGCGAGCGAATAAATCCTGAAAATACCAGGCCTGTTGTATCAAGTACGAAGTACAGCAATCTCTAAAATAACTGAACCAATCAATTAGTGTTTTTCTTCTTTTTTTAGATAATCCAGTCATCATTAGCTCACCTGACTGAAAGTCAGGGTGAGCTTTTCTGATCACTTTTTGTTTGTCGTCTTTCGTACGTCGTGAAGGTGGTGTTTGGGTCATTTTTTCCCAAGCCAATGGCTGCAGTTCAATGTAAATTCACACGAGTAGCGGTTATATAGGGGCATTTGGGTTTTTCTTCAAATTGGGTTTCTGCTCATATTGAGGAGGTGGGTGGGACCAAAATGCACAAAATTCTTAAAAATCTTCTTCTCATGAACCAGCCGTAGCAGAGACTTGATATTTGGTATGCAGCTTCCATTTGAGGTGTAGACTCAAGTTTGTTCAAGAGAAGTTTGACGGCCAATATTTGCCTTTGTTCTGGGAAGGGCATGAATTTTCGCCAAGCCCAAAATTTCTATTTTCCAAACCGAGAGGAAGATTTGAACCAAATGTGATATGAGGGCTTATTGGGTCATAAGCATTTTATTTATGCCCAAATTGTTTTCCCCGTCGCCCCATGGGAACTGCAGGAGCTAAAACTAGAAAAAAATTAAAACGCCCATATCTCCAAAACTACAAGGCACTGAGAATTCTTATTTGGTGTGAAGCTTCTTTAGGACCAACAGAATGGAATAGTAAAAAACAAATGCTATCAGTTTTATCATGGGGTACTTTTTTGGGACTTTGAAAAAGTGCTGAGTCAGCATTTTTCAACACTGTGGATAATAAGAAAAACATTTAACACTACTTTTCTCCCAAACCCCTGCTCCAAAAGCTTTCAAATTTCACATATAACATCTTTAGAAGATTGTTTCACATTTTTATTGAACTCAATTCCCTGGGTCTATATTTGGGCTCTCTGTGGGAGCCCAAATATTTAAATTAGTGCAGTATGAGGAATAGTCTTTAAAAATCTTCTTCAGATCTACCAATAGGAATCTTTTGATATTTGGTATGCAGCATGCTTAGGGAGGTGAGATTCAAGTTTGTTTAAGCCAAATCCCCTGGGTTCATATTTAGGCTGAAAATTTGGGGTCCCGGTCTGGACTTCGAAATTTTGGACCAAAATCCAGAAATTAGTTTTTTTAGTTTTTTATGTGTTTTGGTAAATTTTAAGACAAAAAATTTTTTTTTTTTTTTTTTTTTTTACACTGAAAATTTGGGGTCCGGGTGGGACTTAGAAAATTTTGGACCAAAATCTGGAAATTAGTTTTTGTTTTTTTTATGCGTTTTGGTCAATTTTAAGAAAAAGAAAAAAAAATTTTAGTCTGAAAATATTTTGTTTGGAACTTTGAAAATTTCCAAACAAAAATAAAAAAAAATCTGTTTTTATGCATTTATCTCAATTTTGGGACGTAGAAGTGCAGGAACTGAAAATAGAAGGAAAATCCTGTGTATTGTGTGGGCACAATCGCTTCATCTAGTTGGTATATGCTTTTCTTAGGAGGGGCATATGCATCTTATTCAAGTCAAGTCCCTAGTTTGATATTTAGACTACCATGTCAGGTGAGCACCCTAAGGCCCCCTGGGGCCTCTTGTTTAAAGAGTGTTACTTGCACTTTACAAGCAAAAAAAAATACTGGGTTCCAATGATTTGCATCACCAACAGTTTAGAATGAATGAAAGAATAAACTGTTCTGCCTTGAAGATTTTTTTTAACAGTCTGCACTAGAACACTTCTGTCTCATTTTTGTTGAATCTTTTATTAAAGAACATTGAACGTTTTCTGGTGTCAAATAATTGTCACATTTCACATTCCAGGGCAGAATTTCATCAAAATGTAACAAGTTTTTCAACTGGTTGTGATTATTCAAAACATCAAAAAAACTGAAGATATACATATTTTTTACAGCAGACAACAAATTGTTAAAAAAAACTCATCTTGAATATGTACAGTGTATTACATTCTCCCATTTTCAACATAGTAGTGTAATCTGAAAATCAAAAGAAATATTTCCCTCTTTTGGAATGGCTGAATGAAATGTATACTTCAAAATGGAGGTTTTGATGTTGGATTGCTGAGAAGCATGAAAAGGGTTAAAGGTCTCTCCCATATTACTGAAAATTAAATATCGCTCAGTTATTTTATGGAGAAAAGATTGGGAATAATAAAACAAGCATAAAAGGTGAGAAAAGTGCATGGTTTTTTATTCATCAAGCTCATTCCAATGAAGGGCCATACGCTATGTTTTTGAGGCCAAAAATGAAAAAAAAAGTGAAAATTGAATGGCATTTTTTTGTGAATAGTGCTGGCCGGTTTTATCCGTTATGTTGTGTAAAAGTTTAAACAATATTTTATTTCAGTCTAGTATTAATAAATACATACATGTGACAAGAGGGATACATATGTCACATAATACAAAACCTGAAATTGGTTTCACCAGCAAGCAGTAGGCTTATCTACACTGCCTCCATTCAACTTGTGTTCAGATATCCAAGAAAAAGCTTGGCATTTAAAACACTTCACAATGCAGCATCAGGGCTGCATTTTGGGAAAAGGCCAACACTGTTTGCATTTTTTATTGAAGAATGATTCCATGGCTGGCAGACATGTGTGTGCCACATGATACCTCAAAATTTAATCGAAAAATAATTGCATAATTTTAGGAAAGACAATCAGGCATCATGATACCTTGTAAGTAATATGGCAGCTGTGCCGTCTCCATATAACAACTGTCCGACTTGGTAGTATGAAATCGATCTATCTCATTATTTCATATTAGATGGCATTGTACGTGTGTATCAATGCTTTTTTGGCCCTGTTGACCATGACCTAAACATAAACTGACAGAAAACAAAACAGAGCCGAGAGTTTGGAAATCTAACCCCACGCAGCTCTGCCACTGCATTTCTAGGAATTTTGATTTTCTAGTTTTGGTTTGGGGTATCTGAAGCATAGTTTGGCCATGAGTTGCTCTCATGAAATATTATTTTATTATCAGTTCTGGTGCGAATATGGTAGCAGAATCTCAGGAATCATTAATGCCCACTGTCAATTCTATGAATAGTATGCATAAACTTTTTGTGTTCCAAACATCACAAACATCATTTGGATGTACCATTTGTGTATATTTAATTTATATTTATGGAATATCAGGCTTGGGAATTTCAACATAAAGTAATTTTAATTACTTATATAGCACCTTAATTTATAATCATCTCTCTTTTGCTGTCCCACCACCCACACACACACTTAATTTCACCCCATGTTGTGGTAAATCAACATGATTCCAGGCTTCCAGCTAAGAAAACACAGGAACCTCGTAAAGTGGCCATTTATAAAAATGCGAACTGGAATAGTATAAAAAGTGATATCGCTCAAGTAACCCAGAAATTAATTAACATGATTGACACAGCATCTTCGGATCAACTATGGACCACCTTTATAGAACTGTAGGTTTTTAAATTTCTTGTTCGGTTTTGGTTTATCAGGTTGAGTAAAACCTCGGTTCGGTTCGGTTTTCGAATTGTTCATGAGGCCTAATAAAATTCAATAAAACTCATTCTTATGTCCGGAGTCATAACTGAATAGCAGTGAAATTGAGTGAAACTCAATGAATGCCCGAAATAAGCTATAATACATGAAGAATCAGGAAGGCCAATATAATAATTACCCAAATATACAGAACTTTTATTGTGCTTGGCCATTTTTCGAGGTCTGACACCTACACGCAACTTGAGGAAAGCTGCAAACACAACTAAACTGAAATGGTGGAAATTCACAGAATGTAGCCTTCCCAGAGTAGTGAGAGTACCCAGACACTGCCATTGGCAGTGTCTGGGTACTCTCACTACTCTGGGATGGCTACATTCAGTGAATTTCTGCAGCAAGAAATGGCAGTGCCTGGGTACTCTCACTACTCTGGGATGGCTGCATTCAGTGAATTTCTGCAGCAAGAGAGTATTTAATAAAAAACGAAAAACCTTAGATTACGGGATGTCGACGGTTTCGGTTTCGGTTTTTAAAAAAAACTAAAAACCTCGGTTCGGTTTCGGTTAACCTACAGCTCTACACCTTTAAAGACGCTTTAAACAACAGTATAAGGACCCATATTCCTAATAAAACTTTTTCCACCAGAAAACATAAACCCTGGATAACACCACAACTAAAACGACTACTGAAAAAAAGGATCAAATCTACAAAAAAAAAATGAAAACGTCAGGCGAAAGCACAATTAAAAACACATATAAAAGTATAAAAAGTAACTGTCAAAAACAGCTGAGACAATCATATAGGCACTACATTGAAAAAATTATTTTGCCATCAAAGCCAGATAACAAATGTAGTATGAAGGGGTTCTGGACATATATAAAGTAGCGGGGGAGGAATTCGCTAGAATTGTGCACTTGGTGATACCTTCCTGAAATTTGGCATGATGTAAGGGTAGGCATCAGAGATTTCAAAATCGATCGGCTACAAGTTGGCACCATCCTCTAGCCACCACTAGCAGCGAAATCCAAAATGGCCGCCAAGCGGATCGAAAAAAAGCTATTTTCGCCGATCGCACAACTGAAGCTCCAAACCTAACACCATACATGTGCTGTAATTGATGTGAATGATGGAGTGAAGCCCTTGGAACAAGTTGGGGGGAAGATTAATGGATAATGGGATCAGAATTTCCGTCGATGTGTGCGTCTGTGTGTCTGACTGTCAGTATGATCGTCCGTCCGTAGATAAATTAGTGTTGAATGTTTCTCGGGAATGCAATGGTCAAATGAACATGGTATGAGAGATTCCTGTCAACACATGAACAAGGGTACTCGATAGTATGCAGCAGTGGGGATACTTGGACATTTGATAATCCAATTAAAGTGACAGTCTATTCTCAACTTCCGGCATTTTCGATAGATTTATTTTCTAAGAAAATAAAACTATCAAATTTCTAGAGGAGTTCTGGTTCAATCTCAACACCATAGCGACACGTCTGCCAGCAAGGGCAGTGCTGGAATGAACTCGGGATGCATTAGTTCCCGTTGTTAATTATACAATGTTATCTTGCCAGTATAGAACATTGGCAAAATGGGACTAGAAGGGGTGAGTGTATGTTTGCAGTCATTCGAGGTACAGGAATATTTTTTGACTACAAGTAGTATTCTTCATTTTCGGCCAGTTAAGATGTGGTGTGTTCCAAGTCAGGATTAATGTTGCCGACACTTAATGCCCATCCCTCATGGTATGCTACTTTACCAGGGATATAGAGATATAGCCACCACTGGGAGCCAAAACATGACCTTTGATGTCGATGAGTGGTCGAAATGTTTTAGCGAATAACTTATCGAAATATGATCCGGTATGGCAATTTGATACCTTACGTTAGATTTATTAGATCAACTCAGGTATGGATTCATTGAGACATGAGTGCGCTACAAGATGAAGGATTTCCAAGTTGATTTGCTATGGAGTAGGAACTGACTAGTCACATGTGGCCTATGGCCAGAGAAAGACAAGGATACCATAGATGAACACACGGGTGAACGAAGGTATCAACTGTTGTACAGAGGCAAAATAGTTGGGGATATTGTATCATGCTATGCATGAATTAACACCGTCTTGTGCAGTAAATAACAGACTATTTTCCGAAATCTAAAACTGTATTCCTATACCCCGGACAATGTAGCAAGCCACATGGGATGAACATTTGTTAGCAAAATCAACTCAACTAGAAACATGACATGTGTTAACTGGCCGAAAATGGAAAAAAAAATACCAGAATAGGAGATGACTGGTCCTAACATGACAGTATACTACTCAATATTGTTACAACAGCCACCTTCACACTTACACAAAGGTGTGCACCTCAATCCAGCTTTCAAGCATTTGCAATTGCCCTTGCAGGCCTTGGCACAACTACAGTGGAGCATCAGTGCACATGCAGCACTTGCGTCTCCTAGGTGAGTCCAAAATGGGACCAGAATATTGAGACGTGGATTCCACTCCCATCCGTACTGTGATGGGTCTGGCACACATAAGTGTTTCTGCAGAGCACGATGCCAAATGAAAGATGACACAAGAATTACCCTTTTTACATGTTGATACAGAGCTGCTTTGGTGGGCGGGATGTTTTCCATAGACTTAAGGCCATGTGTGAACATATGCCGTCTCGCATCATTGACACGTGTACTGACACAACTGTTACTGTACATCTGTATGGTGAGTTTTTCGATATGCTGCATATGAGGGGAATCCTCTGAAAAGACTTGCGGATTCTCAGTCAATTCTATCATCATTTCAGTTGATGCGGGAAAATTCATCCATGCATTCCATCCTGTCTTCTTCCCAATGCCGAGCATGCTGGATGTTACATCACAACCTGTGAAGGCGTGGAAGAAAGTCAGGGCCTTACAGTAATCAGGTCCAAGTTGTGAAGCTATCTCATGAATTGGCATATCTTTATATGCCTTTCCAATTCCAAACCCAATCCACAGCTCACTGAGTCCAAGGTCACGGAATGTTGCGAAATGGTGCAAAGACAGAATGACGACATCAGAATCAACCGTGCGAAGAAAAGCTATTTTGTGACCTTGTGAGACTGCATGGTTGAGATGAAGCATCATGCACGTGTCTGCTTCCTCGTGGTTCGATGGAGATATGTCACATAAGCTAACATCCTTATTGCATAGTACATATTCTCCTGATGTCGTTAACAACTGGTACTCGGATGTTGATGTTAATTTCAGCAGTTCAGCAGACAGGAACTTGAAAAATTCGTCTTTATTCTCACTAACTTTCAAGAATGCCTGCCAATTCTTCCCTTTAGGTAAAGGGACGTTCTCGGACACCCGTATCAACCTAACTGCTGTCTCACCGAGGCGTTTTGCTCGCGTCTGATTCTTCAAACTGCCTTCGGGGTAACAGTCATAGATCGCATCAACCCTTGTGGTGTTCGTGTTAATCAGAGATTCGATGTATGGCAATAATTGCAATCGAGCATATTCTCCAAACAGATCCGCTTTCTGTGGTTTGATTACATGGACTACAGCAGGCATATCCAAGATGACAACTGAAGCTTGTCTAGCTGCTGAATTCTTCCCTTGTGCAGGAATAGCTGGTAAACAATTGAGAATTTGAGATTTTGTCCCACTCCGTAGCTTACCTCTATCGGATAATGCTGGCGGATCACGTGCATTCTCGTGCATGAAAAACTCATCCATGTTTGAATCAGGCCGGGCTTGCAGTGAAACGAACATCTGGGTAACTATTGCGGCAGTTGCTTTACTTGACATGAGTTTGTCTCGGCCTTTGTCCAGGTTGGCTGGGGGTGGGTTAAGGAAGGTATATATATTTGCCTTGGGAATAACATCATTCAGGGGTACGGTGCATTCCACAAGCCTTTCCTTCAAGAAAGTGGAATATAAATGCTTGCCCCTTTCGGGTAATGACCGTAAACTCTTACTAACTTCGGGGTCCATATATTCACCAGTATCTAATGTCACCAGCTGACCACTAGTTTCATCATAAGGGTTGATAATGAGTCCCTGATTCACCAGATCGAGGAGAGATTTCAATTGATTCAGAAATTTTTTCTGCTCTGATACCGAACTTTCCGGGTGTTCCGTGTTATCTGATGATGTTGTGTGGAAACTTGCATATTCATACTCATCTATAACACGCAGAACTTCTGACCTTGAAAGCTCAATAACGACTTTCTCTTCAGCCTGGCCATAGAGACCTTTTGGACCACTGTCTTCTTTGAGTAGTTGGATACTATGTTCTTGGCTCTGATCTAAACCCATCATACTGAACTTCCTCTCACTACGCTGGACCACAAAATGGCCTTCCATGAATTTGTTGTGGATTGAAGGATGCCGCCTGGGTAGCTGAGACATGTCTCTCAGAAATACGGGGACCCACCGACAATAATTTGTATGTCCTAGGGCAAAAAAGTAACTGCACAACTCATCGATAGAACACAGTGTACCAGGCCAGTTACCGATTCGTTGGTTCCGAACGAATTGACAGCTTGTCAAGAGAAAGTTCCGAACGATTTCACCCCAATAGCGCGCAGTTGGAGATTGTGAAAGAATCCTCTGTTCCCACATTTCAAATGACTCATGGGGCCCAGTCTGCTGACAGTAAATCTCATAAGCATTCTTTCTGAGGATCTCAAGCCAAGCTAGAGTGAGAAGATATGCCTGTCGCGTCCTCTTGACATGTTTCCCACCAAGTAGGGATGATGCTACACCGGGTGTGAATATCTTTGCGAGGTGAAACATTCGCTCCCAACCAGAACCACCCATAAGCTTACCACCAGCTTCTTGGGTGCACATTTCAAGATGCAGGAATCCAATCATACACACCATTCGATCCTCACCTATCTCCTCTGGGAACAGCCATTGACATTTTTTCTGCCTGGCATACAACGGACAGTCACCTTCAATGACAGGTATCTGGCCGGGGTTTACGAAAGCAGTAGCTTCCCTGACCACATACATAGCATGCTTCTGCATACTGAGTGAGTCCGCTTTCTGCTCACTGAAAACAGGGAATACCCCAATAACTGCACGAGGTTTGACATTGTCTTGATCTTCATGTTTTGAAAAGAAGCCTGAAAAGGTCACAGGGACTTCATCAAGCTGCCAGCTGCCATCAACCTTCCCTTTATTGCTGATCTGTGACACATGAGACAACCAGTCATTCTCTCCCACGTTCAAATCTGCATATTCATTGGGCCGTACATTACATTCATCTGGAGATTCAAGCCTGATGTCCCCACCAAAGTCTTCAACGAAAGGAACAAATGCATAGTCGTCTGGGAGTTCAATTTGTGTGTCTTCTGGAACATCTAAACTCAGTGGTGGGGGATCAGTACCCACATTGTCCCTGCTCAGTTGACCAATGAGTGTGATGGACGTACCATGCATATCAGATCTACCAGATACATCAATGTTATCAGTGGTTCCTATCGAGAAAACATTACGTTTGCAGTTAGCTGGGACTACAACACCTTCGTTCTTGAACCGCAGTGAAACAGCTCTCGCGAAACTCCTGCGAACATCCATTACGCGATCATAAGAGACAGAGAGTCCCATTTGATGAAAATCTCTGATAAGATTTTTCATACGATCATGGGCATGCAACTTCAAACCCACATAAAGAGGCATTGGAGTTTCTCTGTCACGTCTCTGGTGAACATTTTGTGCATGTTCGGAGCGTTTCGCTGAATTGCTGATCAACATCTGTGAAATAGTACAAGCCACTCGAGTCTTGGCATTAACAGTCTCATCATCGCCTAAGTTCTGTATACTACATGTGCCCTCAAGTAGAACTCTAAGAAGAGTCAGGAGTGAGTTGGGTACAGGCTCGCTCAAGCAATAAGATGAAAATGATCCCGTGAAAGGAGCTTGAGATATGAGTATGTGTTTACGCAGAAGAAGACCCACATCAACTATCTTTTTTGCCTCTTCCTCAGACACTATACGAGTTAAAGATTCGGACAACAAGGAGCCAACTCGAAACCTACTTGAAATAAACACATCTCTACCCTGTGTGAAGGCGTCCCAGCCATCGCCCAATTTCTGCAACAAATGTTCTTTGAATCGAGTGGAATGTATTTCTTCACTAAGCCAATCAGAACCGACTTGCTTCAACCTCCGACTGTACAGATTCTTGAGATCGACAAGCTTCATCGCGGAATCGTTGTGTTCAACAAATGTTATGAGCTCTGCCATAACGAGAGGGTCATAGGGCAGGCCTGACGCGGAATGTTCGGCGTTCTTCGACTTTTTAGATTTAGCCGCTCGTGCTTCATTGGCAAGCTTACAATAACAGGTTTTGTGATAGTAAAGATCACTAGCAGCGGAATCAAATGCTGCATTGACCCGAGAAAAAACAACCCAGTTCTCGGCTTCCTTTGCCATAATTTTGAGTTTATTGTTATCAGACATTGATCTGCAAATAGGCTCACTGCTGTCACCTTCGCGTTTGTGACAATAAACACACTGGGGCAGTTTCCTGTCACAGCCAGATTCAAAACTTGTCCGTGTTCTTTTAGGACTCAGCGTGGAGCAGGATGCCACTGCCTCATTTCGCTCTCGCTTGTGTAGCACGCGCTGTACGATGTGAGTCCGAATACTGTCACGGCATGTCTTATGATATATTGCCTTATTCGTCAACAGTGACATCGACATACACTCATCACTCTCTCTCATCAAACAATCAATGGTCAAATTATATGGAAGCTCAACGCCATTATCTAGGAAGCGCGTTATGTCTTCCTCAATAGCTTTATAGGCGTCATGAAAACGAGATTCTCTATACGGACGCATCAATTTCTTGGAACTGTCTTGCTGGCAAAAGCAACAACGTTCCCAGTCAGTACTAGTCCGTACACGAAGAGGATTCTCACTCATTCTGTGAATGATTTTTGTGAACAATCGCGTTCTCGAATTAATTTCGACAGACAAATCAGAATTGCTTGCGGAATTACGCCAAACAAGAGATTGTATGGCAAAGAGACTGCTTCATAAAGAGCGTTGTTTCTCCGGGATCAGCGTCATTCAGGTTTGCCTGAATGACGCTGATCCCGGAGAAACAACGCTCTTTTCAAGTTCCAAGAAATTGATGCGTCCGTATAGAGAATCTCGTTTTATTCTACATCATCTCCCACGTCTGTTTCCAACACGTGCGTGGATCAGAGTTCACTTTCGCGCCCTTACAATCGGATGTATAGTCGGTAGACCGTCGAAAAGGAGGTTCCCTTCAGCCGCTGGCGGCCATTTTGGATTGTGCCGCTACTGGTCGCCACCGGTCGGTGTCAACTTGTAGCCGATCGTTTTTGAGAACCTCATAGCCTACACTAACAGTGTGCCAAATTTCAAGAAGGTATCACCAAGTGCACAATTCACCTGTATGTGACGAATTCCTCCCCCGCTAAAGACCAAAAAGACTGACAGCCAGGGGATTTCAGCATTAAAGAGTGGGTGTCAACTTTTTACATCCTGTAAGGACAAAGCCCGCATTCTTAATGATCAATTTAAATCTGTATTTACATCTCATGAATCTCTTACCACAGCAGAAATAGTACAGCACACCAAGACGGATCCTAACAATTCATCATACCATAAACTAGATGACATACAGATTTCCGAAGAGGGTATCCTAAAACTTCTTAATAATATAAATCCTTCTAAAGATGCAGGGCCCGATAACATCCAAGCTAGGGTTATAAAAGAACTTGCCAGTGATTTAGCATCCCCACTATCAATAATCTTCAACCACTCACTTGCCAATGGTCAGGTTCCAAAGGACTGGCGTACAGCCCATGTTGCCCTCACTTTTAAAAAAGGAAAGCGATTCGAACCAGCAAACTACTGCCCATTCTCCCTTACATGTATCTGAATAATTTGCAAACTTGTGGAACATATTATCTGTAGCTCTATTATGACACATGCAGACAACAACAACATATTATATCACTTACAACATGGCTTCAGACACTCACGGTCATGTGAAACCCAATTACTTGGTTTCATTAACGACCTTACAATTAATCTCCAGAATGGTAAACAGACTGACATCCTTGTCATGTTTGTTTGTTTGTTTGTTGGTGGTTAACATCACATATTTATGCACAATGGCTAATCGTGACACAACATGGCGATGAAGACAAGGATAGTCAATCGTTGATCAACACGTTGCCCATTTTAGAGGACTTTCACCCCAAGCATTGGTGACTGGGTCCTATTTTACTAGTAAAGCGGAACTGGTTTACCGCAGTAAACAAGTGCTGCTTACTTCCCGGGGTTCCCACGGGGAATCCTTGTCATGGACTTCTCCAAAGCATTTGACAAGGTGTCCCACATACTACTTTTGCATAAATTACAGTACTATGGGATCCAAGGGAAAGTAAATAGTTGGATTGAGGTCTTCCTTACAGATAGGAAACAATCAGTTGTAGTAGAGGGAGAGAAATCAGATGCAGTGGGTGTAGAATCCTGGGGTGCCCCATGGTTCTGTCCTGGGACCGTGTCTCTTCCTTTTCTACATTAATGACCTAGCAAATAAGCTAGAATCATCTGTCCGTCTATTCGTTGATGGTACTATTGCATATTTAACTGTCGAAAACAACCACAACACTGACACTCTCCAATCCGATTTAAATAAAATGTCGGAGTGGGAGGAAATTTGGAAAATGGCATTTCACCCTGATAAATGTAATGTTCTCTCAGTGTACGCCACCCCTTAGTCCATAGTTACACTCCCAGTAGACATACACTTACACATGTGAATTCAGCTACGTATCTTGGCATCACGCTATCATCAGACTTAGCTGGGATTCACACATCACAAACATCGTGGCAAAAGCTAGTCAAACATTAGGGTTTGTTAAAAAGAAATTAAAGAATAAGTAGCATAAAAGTAAAAGAGCAGGTATATAAATCACCCATTAGACCATCACTGGAATATGCATCCTCTGTATGGGACCTTTACACCCGAGTCAACATCGATAAACTTGAAATGGTTCAATGGCGCTCTGCCAGGTTTGTTTTGGGACGCTATTGTCAGACATCAAGTGTGTCCGCCATGCTTCGGAGTTGGACTGGCCAACTCTGGAAGCAAGACTTAGATCAACCCGCTTGGCAATGCTGTATAAGCTAAAACACGGCCTGATGGTGAAGAGTGATGATGAGCAACTTACCTCTATACCAAAAAAAACCTGCAACTCACATTCTGAAGGTCTCCAAATCCCGTCCTGTAAGGCAACTTACAGGAAAGAGAGTTTTTATCCCCGGACGATTAAGGACTGGAATGGTCTACCCCATAGTGTTGTGGCTGCAAAAACAGTGGAGTCTTTTAAGACTCGGCTGGCCTGCATCCACTCTTAGTCCCCTCATTCTTATAACTAAATAACATTGTCCCCCTCCCATCCCCTTCCCCCTTCTATCACCCTTTAAACCTCTTTTCTTTACTTTATACTAAAACTGCGCACTCCAAAAACATTGACAGAAACTCCAACAAGTTGACGGTGGTCAATTAGAAAGTTGAAGTTGAAGAGTTTGTATCCCCTTAGGGTGTTCCTTAGTAAAGGTCAGTTGGAATGCTCAGAGTACTTTTTAAAGCCTCAAGTGCCCAGAAAGTGATAGCACATCCTAACTAATAAAAATGACCCACAAAATATCAGGTGAAAATATTTATAAGCAACTATTTTGGGATTAAATTTCAGGTATGAGTATATACGTATGTACATGTAAATGGTTAGCATTTTCTTCAGGAGAAATGTAGTGGGGACCACCCCTCAACCTGCCTCGCCTCTACCTGCAGACCAATTTGTTCCTTTATGTAGCCTGACTTGATAGTATTAGCATTGACTGCAAGTAATGATACTTCTTTGACCAACACTAATTGTCGCAGTCATCTAACGAGGCCTACATCAACCCAGTCCACTGTCAGGTTTTTTCTCCCCACGCCTCCTACTGTAATCTGCCGGCATTCAGTCAAAAACTATTTCATAGAAACCCAGAAGACTCTTAGTGTCTAGGTCCCACACAGTTGAGAACATTTGTGTCATGAAGGCTCCGTTTGGGAATTTGTTTTGGTGTACAGTAAAACCTGTCTTGAGAGACCACCTGTCTTGAGAGACCACATCTGCCAGGCACCGATTGGTTTTACTCTATAATGGATCTGCTATGGGAGACCACCTGTCTTGAGAGACCACTGTGACCTGGTACCAACTTGTATTTTTATGCCATAATGGACCTGTCTTGAGAGACCGCCCCTTTGAAGACTGAAACCATGACAAAAACTTTTTACCTGTTCTGGAATTGGAAAATCCATTGTGTTTATACTAACATAATTAAAAGTATTAAAAGCTCTTAATTGGGTTCCAATTGCTATTCAGTTACACAACTCATCAAAGATTGAGATGTTTTTATAAGACCCCTGTGAAAAGATTAGGATTATTGCTGAATAAACAATTTCATACATACCTGAAATGTGACAGATAGGACTATAAAAATAAATTTGTGTTGAAAATCTTCAATGAAGATTTTCAACACTAATTTATTTTTATAATTTTTATAACAGTCCATTTCAATTTGTTATAAAAACTTCACAAAAAAGAACAACTACAAAGTAATTTCAAAAATCCATTCTTCTCCATTTCTGAATTTTGTGGTTGGTTATTCACTGACTTGAGAAAACCTGAAATCTGTTATGAGAGAACACTTTTGTGTGGCCCAAAGGGCGGTCTCTGAAGACAGGTTCTACTGTACAGAAATGCACAATGAATTGCCGTAGAATTGAATTGATAAATTAATACAGAACAATACTACATGTAATAAGTTTATAAGAAACAGTCACATGAAATCATGATCAATCCAGTCTCTGTAATCTCTATTAAACAATTCCTATACTATTAAACCTTAAAGGTTTGGAGATATTCACATGTACGGATTTTTGCTCTACTTTGACAATCTACATTCTGTCGCTTTGGAGTTGTGTCTACTAGGCAAGTCTTGGCTGCCTATTGAGGCAGCCAAGACTTGCCTAGAAACAACTGACAGGGTTCTCAGAATGTAGACTGAAATAGAACTTTATTTGACTGGGGACAGAGATTGGGACATTTTGGTTTTGAATTAAGAAAAATTATGCCCAAATACCATTGGAAAGGATCCCATATTCGGCTGCTGTAGACACCCAGACGGATCTCTGGCTTTACCATTGCATGATACAGAAGGCTAACAACAGTTCACTATTTGTTCTGGTATAACTCACAAGAAATGTTTTTCACTCAAACAACTCACCAGACAATGACATCCACATGTATCTGAAAGCATCTGCTTTGTGATCATCACTTATAAGTGTTGGAATCTAAAATGACATGTTATTGACCATGCATTCCATAAGTTTGTATTCTCTTTTTTCAGATTTCTTTTTTTTTACTATAAGAGTAAAGGCATTTCCCAAGGCTGGAAATTGGTTCTGACTACCAAAGACAAAGAGCACAACAATTTGAAACAACTGAACAGAATAAATGTCGAAGTATTTGGTATGTCTTTAATATACGTGTTCTTTCGAGACCTTAACTTGAATATATGTCAGCTAAAGAAGAAGATCCACTCTCTAAAATATCATTAGGATACATGTACTTTCAGTGTTTATTGAAATTCCATTTTTGTTTAAGAAAAAAGTTTAAACAGACAAAAAATTCCTGTTTTTCATGGCTGACCGTTAGTTTTGAAATTTGATACAATATGGTCGACCTGGACTGGTCACTTTCCATGGGTGGGTAATATTTCCACGGATGCAATAATATTAGATTCCAACCACTAATTATAGGAATAATCATCAACAATTTAATTAATGAAGCACTGGGTACACCCCGGGGCTTCATTAATTAAAATTTTGCTGATGATGATTTTTATTACCTGGTAAACGCAAGTGTTGACATCACTGCCCATGCGTGGATTACGACCAGTTCACAGCGACTGTACAGTAGAGTACAGTGGAACCCGCTTAATTATATATCTCTTAATTGAATACAACTTCTGAATGCAGAACCATTTACCATACCTGAGCAATTGTGTGAGTAACTGAAAAAATAACAGTAAATACAAGTCACACTTAGTTTATGGCTTATGACTTTAAGTCCCTTGAAATGAGCTATTCTGTTCATTTATGTGCAAAGTTTAGGGTTTGAAAAAGATACATTGGTCTGGGAGTTTTAAACTAAACAGAAACACCATGACATATTTTGCAAGAAAATGTTGCGCTTATAATGTCCTAATACTATTCTGGGAAAAGACAATTATTCATCAGGCAATAGGTGCTGCAAGTACAGGAACAAAAACCTATTTGCCCGCAAAGGTGATTTATTGAATCTTATAAAGATTCAATCTATTTTTCTGTTGCATGCAAATGAGTAGTGAAATTTCTGATCTTGGTCCTAGACACAATATTATGCCCCTGAAAATTTTTTTTTGGAAGCATATAGTGTTTGTCATTTCCATCCGTCCATCTGTCTGTCCATCAGGAATATTTTCGTGTCCGCACCATAACTCTGAAATGCTTTGTTGGATTTTGTGGAAACTTGGCATACATGTTGCTTATGGGGAGACGATGTGTAGCACACAAACTTTTTTTTGTTCGATGGAAGTCAAGGCCACAGTTTGGGGCCATCTGTTGCTGTGCAGTCACTGTTTGATCAGTGTCTTTACCATTATGCACATAATATTTTGGTGGTTGTACAATATCAGTATATAAGTAACATCCACATAGTGGTGAATTTCATCATCATAGGTTTTCCTTCCATTGCATTTTGGGAAGAGGAGAGTTTGAATGATAGACCAGATAATTAAAAAATATTTTGTATAAGGTTATTGAAATATACATGTAACTAAAAGTCGGAATCCTGTTAATTGAATAGCCACTTTTGTCAGTGAAAAGTTTTCACATACTCTTACCTGCCTAATAATAGTGTTGACACAACATTATTAATTTTGGAGAAAAAATCTGAGCAATCACTATTATTTGGTGGTGAGGAATAGAGAGAAAATGTCATCACTATTATTAGGCAGATAAGAGTAACAGGAGAATTCAATTAACAGGGAGAGGATTTATTCTCTTTCCAGTATTTTAGAGATAAACTGAGAATTTACTCTATAATATTTTGTTTGACAGAGCACCGTGAGTAATGGATGTATGTAATAGATTAAATACCTGTATTGGATGTACAGAGGCCAAATAGGTTTATAAACAAGAAGAATTTGTTGGCTGTCAGGGTAAATTCTCGACATATTTCAAGATTTTGTATTCAATTAACAGGAGTTTACGCTAGAACCCATATGCAATTTACAGGTGACGTTTGCACTCAGGCTGAAAATAAGCAGTCTGACATTTGCAGAATGAGGTCCCCAGAGGGTGAATTTGATGATGCTATCCCATACAGTGGGCCAATTTATCCTCCAGGTACCTCTTTCTGTTTAGTTTTGAGACCCTGATTCTGATTGAGGTTCACAGAGGGTAAATTTAGTGATGACACCCTGCTGTGCAGGGTAGCACCACAGAATTCACCCTCTGGGAGCCTCATTTTGCAGATGACAGTCTGCTTATTTTCTGGCTTGTTTGTACTGAAGGTATGGTAAATATTCTTGTGACTGGAAATGATATTCACACTTAACAGGGTTATTCGATTGAGAGATATCCAGTTAAGTGAGTGCCACTGTACCACAGTGAGGATCGTTGGAAAGCAGCCGGGGTAAAATCCAGTCTAAATTTTATGTCTACTTTTGTAATCAAAGTACTATACTTGTCAGAAAAATTCTTGCTCGAGCAATTCTCAGAATAGAAGCAACTATTATGACTGTTGGAACATTCTTGACCCTCTCCATATGTCCACATGGACATGCCTCGTCAAAAATTGTGGAAATTCACTGGGATTTGGGCATATAAATTTCTTCAGTCAAAGTTTATTGGAAACTGTTTGTAAGCTCTCCTCAGTGAATCAAGCACAATGATACTTTGAAACAGCATTTGTACCCGACCACAGTCTGGCCCCTTTTTTAGACTGATTAATGGTCTCATTACAAGCAAAAATGGTCTTGGCATTCGTAAATAGTTTACTCTTTTTTTTAGCTCAACTTGACAAAGTCAAGCTGATCTATTGCCATCACTTCTCGTCCGTCAGCACATGTCACAGGTCGCATTTATGATCAGGTCGCTTTGAAACTTGGTAGGCTTGTTTGGGGGTGGCCTCTAGAATGGGAGCTATCGATTTTCTTCAATTTTCGTCAAAAAATGTTGCTGCGGCCAACGTTCTTAGAAATTAGTTTAGTCAGGCCTCAATATTTCACTTTGGCACACCCCACATGGCGCATTTATTATTGGATTGCTTTGAAACCTGGCATGCTTGTTTGGGGTGACCTCTAGATGGGAGCTATCGATTTTCTGCCATTTCTGTCAAAAAATGTTGCCACGGCCAACGTTCTTAGAACTTAGTTTAGTCAGACCTCAATTTTTCCCTTTGGCACACCCTACAGGGCACATTTATGATCGGATTGCTTTGAAACCTGGCATGCTTGTTTGGGGTGACCTCTAGATAGGAGCTATCGATTTTCTTCCATTTCCATCCCTCAAAAAATGTTGCTGATGGCAACGATCTTTGAACTTAGTTTAGTCAGGCATCAATATATTCCTTTGGCACACCCTGCAGGGCACATTTATGATCAGATCGGTTTGATGGGAGCTATCGATTTTCATCGATTTCCATCAAGAAATGTTGCCACTGGCAATGACCTTCAATGGACTTAGTAAAAACTTAGTGCAGTTAAGCATCAATATTTCCCTTTGACACACTCTGACGGGCAGATTTATGATTGGATCGCTTGTAAACTTGGTGTGGGGTGACATCTATATGGGAGCTGTCGATTTTCTTCCATTTCTGTCAAAAAATGTTGCTTCTGACCTTTGAACTTAGTTTAGTCACACCTCATTATTTCCTTTAACACACCCTTTAGGGCACATTTATGATTGGATCACTTTGAAACTTGGTGTGTGTGTTCGGGTGACCTCTAGATGTGAGCTATTGCTTTTTTTCATTTCCATAAAAAGTTATTGTCGTTATCACCAGCCTTTGAACTTACTGCATTTGTGCATCAACTTATCCCTTTTGCACTCTCTGCAGGGTATATTCATGAATTTCCATAAAAAAAAAACAAAACAAAAAAACCATTGGCACAAGCAAGGACCTTCTACTTAGTACATTTATGCATTAACATCTTCCTTTGGCATGCCTCAGAGGGCACATTCATTATCAGGTTGTTTTGAAACTTTGTATGCTTATGCAGGGTGACAAAGATAGGAGCTATTGATTTTCTTTTCATTTCCATCAAAAACTGTTGCTGTTAGCAACAATCTTTGAATTTATTGCATTTGTGCATCAACATTCTTTGACATGGCCTACAGGCCACATTTATCATAGGGTTGTTTTTGAACTTGGTGTGCTCATTAGGCAAGACCTTTAGATAAGAGCTATTGATTAGCATTCATTTCTGTGAAAAAAGTTGCAATTTACAGTAACCTTTGAACATACTGCATTTGTGTATCAACATTCTTCCTTTAACCAGTCTTACAGTTTAAATTTAAAAATACATGGACTACTCTGACGTTGTGCACACACAATGCTGTTATGTTGAAATTTCATCAAATAACATTGGTACCAATGATCTTCAATTTTGCCATTTCATTTATAACTTACCAAGTTCAAGTTTGTCAAGTTGAGCTACAGTGTCATTGGCACTTTCATTTAATTTATTTTGTTAATAAAATTGTATAGATTTAACAGTGAAATTCTCTTTCAATGAATTTTTTTTTTAAAACTCCCACACTCACTAAACATGTTCTACTTCTGACTGTTATTCAGCATCCAAGGCATCCCTTGTAGTATAAAGTGGTTTGTTTTGCTGTGATCAGCAAGCCATCTCTTTATAAAGACCCTTGATTTGGCCCTGAATACAGTTGCTGAGATTCAGGCTTACCTTCAGAATCATACAACTGTATACAGTGATTGACTTTTTATGAGGTTGCTGCATCTTTATATGGACCTAATCAAAGTTTTGTACATCAGCACTTTCAGCTTCTGTGAATAAAACTGGCCCAGGTCCATTTAATCATGGTACAATCAAAGTTAAAACTCATTAGCTGTATCGATATATGGTAACACCCATGCGCATTTGAGATTAATATAAGAAATGACCAAGCCTACATTTCTTATCAGTCCTTCAAATTTGTCCCGGTTCCCTTAAAACTGTGCAAGAATCAATTTTCAGTTCGTAAATAATTCAGAATTTGAGAGCACTGTCATACCCTTGTGAGTGCAACCAGTGCATATTCCATAGTAAGAAAAGAAACCTCATAAAATTACTGGAGTTTAACTCTTTTGGGTCCAGTTCCAATTTTTGGTTAATTTCATGTGTTGGGGGTGCAATGGCTCAGTAGGTAGAGGTGCAGGCTGCAAGCCAAGAGGACCTCAGTTTAAATCCCACGGCATCCGTGTTGTGTCCTTGGGCAAGACACTTCACCCCCATTGCCCACATGGGGCATGGTGGCGCTGTGCACTAAGGCATACTGCATGTCGATGATGCACCTGTCTTCAGCCAATGCTAACCGTTTAGAAACATACATATTGTGGGTATGAGAATTATTGCTGTTCCAATAACTACCATATACTGTATTGTCTTTCTCTATACTCAGAGTCAGCCCTTGACATCGACATTTGGAGTAAGCTACAAAAATCTGGTCAGATGGCAGGCATTTCATCAACTTTGGTGATCAAACACTTTATGGTCCAGCCCATTAACCTGAAAGAGCTTATTATGCCAAATACTACTGACAAGTGTGAAAAAATCTGTTCAATTAATAATTTTAAATTGTCATTTTTCATGTTGATGGCTGGTCACTTAATTTTCACCAATGTTAAAACAAGGCATAACTGCCATCATGCAAAATTTCCAAAGGCTGGATATTTGGAATTGGCTCTCTTCCAAATGTCTCATTCAGGTCACAACTTCATTCTGCTAGAATGACAAAGGTTCACAGCATTTTTCAGTTCATAATTTGCAAAGTCCATTACAGTGTAATATACAGAATGTGCTAACACTGGCACCCAAAGAGCCTGTCCTACTGTGGAAGTCTTCTCCAAGGCTATTAAAAAATTCTTGTTTTTCTCCCATTTTTTTCATTAATCCCTGAAAACAGTTTGAAATATCTCAGAAAATTTGAAGTGTTTACTCTCCAGAGAATCATTAGTCATGCTACAGTTGTTTTTACATGTCAGAGTTTCTATCACATTTATTACACAACTAAGTTTGAGAGGAACTGGCTATAATTTTTTTTCTTGTGCAGAATTTTAATGACAACTGCATTGCCCAAGAAACAGGATTCTTTTAACTAGTAGAGTGCTGGAAGCCCATATTTGGGCTTTATTTTGAAGTGCAGGTGCTGAAAATTAAATGCCTTGAATTCAGTGGATGTGCTTCATATTATCTTTGAAGTGATCTTATTTAGTCTGTTAAGATTTGCCTTGTTACAATTTATAGGAGATTGCCTACAGGCACTCTCCTATAAATTGTAACAAGGCAAAAACATGTGAACAAATTTTGGTGGCCAAAAATAATTTAGCACTCTACCAGTTAATAGCACAAACTTTACTTTTATATTCTGGTATTGTGTAGGGCTGTCACGATTTTTGAATTTAGGAATCGATTAATCGTCGCAAATAATCGATTATAATTGATTAATCGTACATAGATGACCCCATCCCCACATTTCCCTCTCTTTAAGTTGTTAAAAATGAAGTTCAAGTCAGTTGACCTTCCTCAAGTAAACAACGAAGGCGATCCTCTTTTAGATACATTCAAAGGTTTGATGTTCTGAACTTTTGAACCGTCAGTGTAATAATCAAGACCGGTCGTCAGTTGCGAACTTTGCAAGTTCGCAACTGCCGACCGGTCTTGATTATTACACTGACGGTTCAAAAGTTCAGAACATCAAACCTTTGAATGTTCCTAAAAGGCAAGTGCTTCTAATGGCTTCTTGAGATTTGACGTCGACGTTCTTGATCCTTGACCTTAAGAAACAATAGTTTTTTTTCATTTTTTTTTAATTATTAAACTTCTAAAACGGGGTAAAATTTACCGATTCTCCGACAACGAAAAATATTAATCGGTTTTGGCATGATCGATCATCAATCGATTAATCGAATAATCGTGACAGCCCTAGTATTGTGATCATTGTAAACCCATACATGTAGATACCAAAAGTAACTTTTAACTCTAACTTACTGCATGTACATGTAATTATATTTTTACACAGTATACCAATGGCCCAGACATAGCCAGTGCTGACTCTAAAATATCTAGGGCCAAACACTAATTTTGCACCCCCCCCCCCCCCCCAATCCCCAAAATTTGCATGCAAAACCGAAAATTAGAAGTCCTATCTGGTCCTCCACACATTTACAGTACGTGGAGAGTGTATTATCACTAAATCACCCGCAGAGTAGAGATTCCACCCAAGGACAAATTGCAAATTTGTTGCAAAGCATAACCAGCACCAGCAAAGTTTTCAGCCAATGGACCTCCAGGTTTAACCCGGAGGTCCATTGGCTGAAATATTGCTTGTGTTTTTCGTCCATATGTACAAAATTTGAAAGTTATAGCTTGGGTGATAACTCCACTCCGCAGGTGATTTAGTTACAGTCCACTCTCCACGTACTGTACCATCTGTGCATGCGCAGACCCCAGGAAGTGACCGGAATTGGCGCCAAACACCATTCTTTGTTTGGCCCTTGTTAGATAACAACAATCTGACTTTTGTGCTTTTTAACTCTCAGTTTATAATGATGCTAGACACAAATCAGTGGTTAATTTGGTGAATCCAAGGACACAACTGGATGAAGGAAAGAAGAAACGGTGGTTTAAAACTTTCAGGACTGTAATTTTATAATATTTATAAAAATTAGTTCATGCTCCCCAATTTGGGGACATGGGCCTGACGTCATCATTGTTGATAATGATTTTTCCACTGTTGGTTAAGTATTCCTCCCCTACCCTCCCTTGATCCCCGCCAGTTAAACTCTCAAGCTTTTTGGCTTGTTTTATGGAAATTTTTTTATAAAATTTCTTGGGAGTTTAACGTGTTACACAGAAAGTTTATTCTATATATCCCCAGGGTTACATCTTCACCCTTTGGGTGTTTAGGCGTTTTTAGTCATGCATCATACATCCAATGTATCGTTTTTTCTTCTGATGAAGATCTTGCCTTACATCGGATTGTTCAAAAATCTGTTACTGACTTTGGGCCGTGTTGCCTGGGGTCCTGTTTCCGGTTTTCAGTCTGACATTGTTTACATTAGCAATGCTCTTTATATATATGTAGTTTCCTATTTATAATATGGTAGGTCTGTTGTAAGATACATTTATCAGTCCCGTAGTGTAGCAGTTAATTTTTTGGATAGAAAAATTAATTTTTGTCCACACTTGGGCTCTTTTGGGATACATTTGGGCACTTCGTTCCCTTTTTCAAAAATTTTTTTGTGTAAACTATTTTTCGATTTATATTTTGAATGTTTTTTGTTTTGTATCTTTTTATATTATTTAATGTGGAGTTGGTGGGAGTACGATCGACTTAGTTTGCTTCAGTATGTAAGCATATTGTTTTTGCTCTTATTTACATGTTGGTTGCCTTGCTTGTAGTCGATTTACTTCCACTAATTCTTGCTTGACATGTGTCGCATGGGATGACAAACGTTGCTGACGGGTGTCACGATACGTTGTTAGCGAGGGGCCACTGCCGGTCCTCTCGCAGTGAGAGGTTGCCGCCAGTCCTCTCACCCAAAGATCGCTCTAGTTTTTTAGTTTCTATTTACAGAGGAACAAGAACATGGTGATGTTTACGTGATGCCATCAGAGAGTGTGCTTCCTTCGTCGCATTTAGATAGTCAATCAGAGCTATTAGACAGGGCAATAAACCACAGCGTGGTTTCAGATCCCTGTCGCCAGCTAGCTCGACCGGTGAAGCGGTACACCGTCCGATGGTACCGTGACCCCGGGGGTGTCCGCTGTGGTCGAGGAGAGGAGAAAGGGTAGACCGAGCATTATGAAATAATATCAGACTCACCCTGCGACGACAGAGAGGAAGAAGCCGGCAAGTTCAACAGGAAGCTCGGCGAGGTCTGAAGGACCGCGAGCGAGAGAGACCCCCTCTCTCTTTTATAACTCTGGGGCCAGATGTTGTGGTTCGGAACTTGCATCAGTCGGAGTATACGTCCACGCCTCCCGTCCGGGACGCTCCGTTCAGATTACAGCCGGGACGCTCCGTTCAGTTTACAGCCGGGGTCGGCCATAGTTATGGCTTCTTCTTCAGCGTCTACCAAGCACACACGGCCGACTTCTGATATCCATCCCGCATCGCCGAGAAGGTCACTCTTCATCAGAGAAGTCACACCATACAGTAGCCAAGGAGACGAGGCCTCATGCATCGGGACGTCCGCAGAAAAGAGCCACCTCGGACACACTGTCCCAAGAGCAGCCGGCAGCCAAGCAACAGAAGACCGCTGCTCCTTAGGCCTCCGTAACGGACTTGTTGTCACAGATTGCGCAGCTCATCGCAGCATCCCACCAAGTGCAGAAACAGCCAACGGCAGTCTCAGAACTTGAGCTGTCGGATGGTGCTGGGTCGGTCCAGTCATCTGCGCGTTCAGATGCCGATGACCGTGAGTATAATCTGATTCAGTCGGATGGTGAAAGGGATTTGGAGGAGAATTACCCTTCCCTTTTGGAACAACACAGGGTGGCAATAGAGCTTATGCATCGATACTTCTCTGAGTTTGTTCCTGAGAATCAGAATGCTGCGACAGCTCGAAAGTAGCACTATTCAGTAGCTAAGGCGAGGCCTCATATATCGGCTTTCAGTTAGAGTCTTTTCCAGGGCTATTATATTTATCACATATAACTCTGTCTTAACAGTTGCTAATTCGGAGTTAACCAGACGTGATGGAGCCCTTGCGTCGTCATCCTTAATAGATGACAAGGTGAAAAACTCTCTTCGAGTCGCTCCGGTTTCCAGACACTAAGTTTTTGACAATAAGCTTTCATTGGTTTATGACCAAGCTACAAAGAAAGCATCAATACTCTGCTCCTTAAGTCAGCGTCTAATCAACCCGCAATAGCAGAAAGGAGTAAGGGAGGACGTCCCAGACAGAAGGTCGTCCAAAAGGACTCCTCGCAAGGTGGCGAGGGTATAGTTAACCCTCCTATAATTACTCTAGGGATCGTCATACAGCGACTCAGATACAGGGCTTAGGTCTGATCGAGACTACTGGTCAGACGCCCCTAAACTGCTGGATCGATGCTCTTTGCGAAAGAGATGCAGTTTCTCCTTCCGTAGCTCTCGCAGGTACTACAGGTGTGGGTTAGGACCTCTATTGCTTAGCAGTTGACGGATGGTTATCAAGATTCGCATCAAACTGGATAGCTATTACGGAAGACCAGTAGGCGAGAAGTGTGGTCTCGGACGGCCTACGGCTATCTCTCCGAGGGAACCACGACTAACTTAATGTCTGATGGACAATGCTTCTGTCAAATCCTTGCATAAGAGTCTCTCCACTCAGAGGTAAAGGTTCTCTTGACAATGAAAGTAATAGAGGTCATTAAGAATCAAGATTCTCTAGGATTCTGTAGTCACTTGTTACTTGTACCGAAGCCACAGAGCTCGTTCCGACAGATAATAGACTGGAGCTGGATAACAAGTTTATCAAAGCTCTAAAAGTTTATTTATGGTTATCATTTAGTCGGTTAATGTGAGCGTTCGAGTGATTGACTATGCTATAAGCATAGATCTAAGGATAGCTTCGGTCTGAAGATAGCGCCCTGGGCTGTTACTCAAATATTCACTTGGTAATGTCTCACAACAATCTGGTTCATCTGCCATTATCCAGAACGAAATTAGTTTTATGCGACTGATGGGGTTGTGCTGAGCGGCTACACATCTTGTTTAGATGGGTCGCTTATGCACACGTCCCGTCCAGTTATTCTTACGCAGAACTGGAGTGTGATAATGCATTTGCTCAGGACCAGTATTGTTTTAACGGATCTAGTAAACAAAAGGTCCATATTGGGGCAGATATTCAGTGGTTAACTCAAAGAGTTCCGCTGCAACTGCCAGATCCGGCTTTCACGATTATGACGGGTATGAGTCAATAGTTTGGGGAGCGACCCTGAGTCCTACAGACTCGAAATGCAGGTGTCTTGGGACCCTCGATTCCTGGAGAAACACATAAACATCAAGAATGATGTCAATATTGTTAGCGCTACATCAATGCGGACATGCTTTTTCAGATATTGTTGGACAACTCGATAGTGGTAGCATACATCAGGAACCAGGGCGGCACCCATTCATTTTCGTTATGATAACTAACAGAGAAGAATTTTCATGTTCATCTCTCTATCCGTCATATACCGGTCGTCTGAACATACTAGCAGATTCGCTCTTCAGAAAGGTTGCCTGTTTCATTTGTATGGACGCTTAACATGCGATTATTTGGACAGTTTTGCTACCAGTGGGAACAACCCATGATAGTTCAGTTTGTGATGCACCAGAACAATTAGTTACCGTCATTTGTGTCACCATGCCCAGATTATTGAGCACATGCAGTAAACGCTCTGCAGAATTCATGGGGATGAATAATAGGATACGCATATCCTCCATTTCATTTGATTCAATAGATTACGTTTAAGATTAAACAGTCTTGTTGTGAATCCTACTAGTAGCACCTCTGTTGTCACAGAAATCTTGGATCAGTATTCTTAAGTGTCTGTTATGCGACGCTCCCCATAAGCTTCCTCCATGAGAGGGTCTTCTTTCTGGGGAGTTTTATTCTTCATGTCCTTCTCTGCCCATAGTGGCATAATGGAGTCGGTAAGACGTGAGGGAACCATCGCGGTTCCTATATTTTTGTTAACTGACACAAAAACGATTAAATAATGTGGGTGGCAAGCCTCATAAAATTTAATACATACATACTATGCATTTGGGTCGTGTTCTATGGCGACCTCATGGGCACATCCCCTTTTACTTGGATTAGTGTCCAGTTATTTTTAGCTCAACTTTGACGAAGTCAAATTTGAGCTATTGTCATGGCCCGTCGTCCGTCTGTCCGTCCGTCCGTCTGGCCGTCTGTCCGTACGTCAACAATTGGCTATGGCTCGGGCTAGAGGTCGTATTTATGAACCGATCTTTACGAAACTTCTTGTGTACCTTTGTTATGACCCTGGGATGGGAACGAGTGTTTTTAGGTGTGGTCCGAAATTCAAGATGGCTGCCAGTGGCCATTTTGTACCGATGATGCAAAAATCAGTTTTTTGTACAGAACTTCTGTATGAAAGTTCTGATTTGAATAAAGTTTTGTATAAATGTTTAGTACCATGGGATACATCACATATAATACGGGTTTTTTTCTCGTGCGTAAATTATGCAAATTAGACTGACTTTGATTTATTTAGTGTTACTTTCAAAGCTGTAAGTGCCAAGCTGCTATGGCTCGGGCTAGAGGCTGTATTTATGAACCGATCTTTACGAAACTTCTTGGGTACCTTTGTTATGACCGTGGGACGAGAACGAGTGTTTTTGGGTGCGGTCCGAAATTCAAGATGGCTGCCAGCCGCCATTTTGTACCGACGATGCAGAAATCTGTTTTTTGTACAAAACTTCCATATGAAAGCTCTGATTTGAATAATTTTTTGTATGAATGTTTAGTACCATGGGACACATCACATATAATACGGGTTTTTTTCTCGTACGTAAATTGTGCAAATTAGACTAATTTTGATGTTTTTTGGGGTTACTTTCAGCACTGTAAGTGCAAATGCCAATACGGCTCGGGCTAGAGGCCGTATTTATGAACCGATCTTTACAAAACTTCTTGGGTACCTTTGGTATCACCGTGGGACGAGAACGAGTGTTTTGGGGTCCAGTCTGAAATTCAAGGTGGCCGATGGCAGCCATTTTGTACAAAATTAGGTGCAATCAGATTTTTGCACAGAACTTCCATATGAAAGCCCTGATTTGAATAATTTTTTTGTGTGAATGTTTAGTACCATGGGATGCATCACATATAATACGGGGTTTTTTCTCGTGCAGAAATTATGCAAATTAGATGAACTTTGATTTTTTCAGTGCGATTTACACACAGTAAGTACACATGTCAATACGGCTCAGACTAGAGTCTGTATTTATGAACTGATCTTCACGAAATGTCTTGGGTACCTTTGTTATCACCTTGGGACGAGAACGAGTGTTTCTGGGTGCGGTCTAAAATTCAAGATGGCTGCCAGTGGCCATTTTGTACCGAAATTAGGTCTAATCAGTTTTTTGTACACATCTTCTATACAGCTCAGACTAGAGGCCATATTTATGAACCAATCTTTACGAAACTTCTTGGGTACCTTTGTTATCACCGTGGGATGAGAGCGAGTGTTTTTGGGTGTGGTCCGAAATTCAAGATGGCCACCAGCAGCCATTTTGTACCAAAATTAGTGCAATCAGTCTTTTGTATAGAACTTCTGTATGAAAGTTCTGATTTGAATAAATTTTTGTATGAATGTTTAGTAACATGGAATACATCACATATTGTAAGGGGTTTTTTTTCGTGCAGAAATTATGCAAATTAGATGAACTTTGATTTATTCAGTGCTACTTACACAATGTAAGCATACATGTCAATACGGCTCAGGGTAGAGGCTGTATTTATGAACCGATCTTCACAAAACTTCTTGGGTACCTTTGTTATCTCCTTGGGATGAGAATGAGTGTTTCTGGGTACGGTCCAAAATTCAAGATGGCTGCCAGTGGCCATTTTGTACCGAAATTAGGTCCAATCAGTTTTTTGTCACACGTTCTCTACAGCTCGTATTTATGAACTGATCTTCACAAAACTTCTTGAGTACTTTTGTTTTCACCTTGGGACAGGAACGGGTGTGTTTTGGGGTGCCTTTGTTATCACTGTGCTATGAGAACAAATATTTTGGGGTTCAGTCAGACCCACTCTGGGACTCAAAGATTTTTTCTAGTTCAGCATCTGACTGTCACCCACCTTTACAATACTTTACCTATACATTTGTTACAGGCAACGGTCAGTATTTATGTACAGACCGTTACAATACTTTATATGTACCTTTGTTATCAGGTCATTACCTAGATGCTTGTCATTGCTGTGTCACATACTATACATGTACATGTCTTTGTCTTGACAAGTTGAGCTACAGTGTCATTGACACTTTCATTGTTGATTTGTTATATACGAGCGCTTATTTATAAATCATCACAATTAAATTGCTACGCTTGAGTACCTCACTGGCTGCATAACCAGTTAACTGGTATTCAGATGATTACATGCTAAATATAAATGCTCTCGCGCATTATTATTATTAGGCTAACGCTTTATTGTATTTTGTGGACCTTGAAATCATAATCTATTTCGGGGGCGATCCGTGTCGGAGCCTGTTAATCATACCTACTTACATTTCTAGATCCAAGTTTCTGTTATGTTTTGTACTCAACTAACACATGTTTTTACGATCGTAGATATCGGATAGTACACGTTGGAGAGTGTTGTCACTGTAATTTATTGTACAGAGGCCGCCTGTGGATTACCTGGGAAGTGCGTTTTCTCTTCAGGGATCATTCAGTGTGGCTCGATTGGATATGTGTATGTTATATTTTTATATATCACCGGTTTTCGATGTATCTGCGTACATCGTCTGCAGTGTACGTTATTTAGTGGGCAATATTAATTACCATGATCGTCGCTATAGCCGTAACTTCTGAAGTAACATTAAGCACCATGAATTAATACCTGAGTGCCTGTTCCACTATTATTTATATTGTTTTTGGTACCGCTCTTATTGTTTCCAGAGCTCCCCACTTTTTTCTTTTGAAGACTTCTTCAAAAAAAGGGTGGGGGGGGGGTGATTTTTACCCCTTCTCTGGCTTAAAAAGTATGTATCTTTGAAGGAAGCTGTTTTATCCATATTTATATCCTGCATACACCTGAAGTGTTATTGTAAGGCATATGTTTGTGGGAGATTTTCACTCATTCTCATATATGCCATCCTAATTTTGGGGGCTTAGTCCGGACTAGCCTTAAAAATTAGGAGCTTGTCTTCATGCTTACAATAAGGAATTACTTAAAATTGGGCTCCTTATTTAGAATATGTCTCCTCTATTACTGTATAGAGAGACATACATGTAATTCCTAATTATTCTAAGTTCCTTCATCATGGATTGCAGGATTGGAATTATTTCAAAAGTCCTAGGCCCTCCACCTGTTTACGATTCAGCTATGTCAGGGCCATTGCTATACTGTGTAAAAATATGATAAATTACAGTAATTTGTATATTTTTATACTTACCAATGGCCCAGACGGGAAGGGCCCTCCCATGAGTGGGCACTCATACCTCCCCGCTGAATTATTATGTAATACTCTCTTTTACAAAGAATGGTGTTGGCACCAATTTCGGTCACTTCCTGACATCTGCACATGCGCAGAGAGTAAATGTATGGAGGACCAGATAGGACTTCTAATTTTCGGTTTTGCATGCAAATTTTGGGGATTGGGGGACAAAATTTGTGTTTGGCCCTAGTTAATTTAGAGTTAGCACCAGCTATGTCTGGGCCATTGGTAAGTATAAAAATATACAAATTACTATAAATTTATCATTTTCTTGAAATTTCTCAAAAAATCAAGTCATGGCTTCTGTTAACCCTTTGCACTCTGATATCAAAATTGCAAAGTTTTCAGCAGCAAATATTTCCCATAATGCTGTTTGATATTTAACCAAATATACCTTGTTTGACAGAGCTCGATGAGCTCTGTCAAACAAGATGTAATTGGTTAAATTCGTAGTTAAAGAAGAGAAAAATAGAATGCTTGGAGAAAATTGTGTTGCACTACCAGAAGGTAAGGGGTTAAGTGGTCATGATTTGATTTAATGAAAAATTCAGACTGACTTAAAGAAATAATTTTTAAGAGTACTATTTCTTTTTATTGAGGTAAATGTTATTAACTAGAGCTGGTTAAAGAACTCACCGTGGTAACAAAGTTTGTTTTTTTGTTGTGTGAAAATCCACCAGCATCAGGTGAGGAGTTAAACTCCACTGAACTATTTTAGATGATGGGTTAATTTGTCAGTCATCTCTTATTCAGCCTCTATTACTGTTGGTATTGTAAGACTGTAATAATTCCTGATAAGCTTGTTTACTAATCTTCAAATATATTGTCAGTTTTGGAATTATTGATGAAGAGAAAAATATTATTTAATGTTCTTGTAACTCTTTTTCTGGCCAGAACTGTATGTCTATTATAATGATAATGACTCTAAGTGTTCTTTGGAGCATGAATGAATGAAATTCTCACATAATTGTGTTGTGGATCACATTTTTTCAGGTAGATCACTATTAATTAGTTTAAACTGAGTATTTGTTGCAGTATAGGTAAGTTATACAAGACGTACATCTATAGTAAAATTTAACATGCTGAATATATGTTTAATATATGTTAGAACTGACTTTAAAACTATTAACCCGTGTGTTAGCAGGCAATTTTACATAAACATTTGTTTTATAATCTCATTGTTATGATTCTGCCTTTGACAGCATACTGTTTTGGCTCTCTTCACTGTTGCCTGCAAAAGCTTTGTTGTGACTTTGTGTTGTACTGAAATTGTTTAGGCCATTGTTAATAAATTCATTGTTTTACATCAGTCCTTGGTTCTGATAGACAGATGCGAAATGCATTAATTATTAACTTGATTATCTGCAGGCAAGTATCCATGCTCATCATGTTCATGTAACATCTAAAATTTTCTGAGTTGGAAATTAACCACTCCTTTCGGTTTAGGTACAGTACATTCTCCGTGGACTCATGATAATCCACACGTGGGCAGTGATATCCATGCATGCATTTACCAGGTAATAAAAATCATCAGCAGCAAAATTTTAATTAATGAAGCTCCGGGTTGTAGCCGGTGCTTCGTTAATTAAATTTTTGATGATTATTCCTATAATTAGTGTTTGGAATCTAATATTATGGCATTCATGGAAATATTGACCACTCATGGAAAGTGACCAGTCCACGGCGGTCTTAGTATAGTAAGACCGTCTTACTATAATGTACTTTCAATGCTAGAATATAAAATTTGTATAAAATTCATTGATCATAAGGCTATAAAATAAATTTTTGGGTTTAGTACGTCTTTGGAAGCACAAGACCAGTAACTTATTTCACAGCCTTATGGTACTCATGCATCAGTGACATTCATAACACCATTGTCAGTTCTGTGAAGCAGCTATAAAGGAAACACCTCAGTTATTTTATGCCACCGGCAATTATTCACAGTTTGGCGCATACTGTTGTGATCAAGAGTGTGTCATAGCCCATAATTATCTAAAATGTGCCATTATTTCATGTCTACAATAAGTGCATGTGATTTACGTAAAACAAAGCATAAATTAACAGTGACCTTATTACTCACAAAGCTTTTGCACCAAAACTTGTACAATACGGTACTCTGATTACAAAGGTGTACAGAGAATTTGAATCCAATCACAGGGTGTCCATCTGGTCAAAATTTTCGGTTTGTATTTCTGCCCACAACACTTGAATCTCATCTGTTGAAAAGAGATTCGAAAAAATTACATTTCACCATGAATGCTCTGCGCATTCAGCATTATGCGATCCATGTGAAATACAGTAAAAACTCCACCTCAGGTCATTGATTCCAATCCCCTGAACTCCACCCTTGTTATGTTCTGTCTTAATATTTGTTTGTTTCTTCATGATTCAGTCTTGATTTCGCAATCTGTTATCCCTGTTCATCTATGTAAATATGAAGTGACCAGATTGCAGTCCTATCACCATTTGATCGAGGTCAGAAACACCTTTGTGATCACAGTATTGTATATCTTAAGACACCTTTGGTGACCTTAGATTTGTTAACTGGTCGAGTGCTAAATTATTTTTCAAAGATGATTTGAAACATGGGTATTTTTTTTTCAAAGATTTCATACTACCGGCATGTGTAGTCTAAGTTTAGAAAGATTTTGTTCATAAATGATTGCTTTGTTACAGTTTATTGGAGAGTGCCACTGGGCACTCTCCAATAAATTGCAACCAAACAATTTTAAATAAAAGATTTTTCTTTTACTGCTAAGCAGACATCAAGCTAATGCATACAATGCGAAGCCACTATAGTGCCTTCCAGCACTTTTCAACAGAGCCATGATAGTGGCTTCTGGCACTCCACCAGTTAATGACTTAATGTTGCTAGAGGATGTGAAATCGGGCATTCCTGTTTTTATATATTCTTAACAATAACCATTAATTTAGACATCAAGTTTTTAAAAAAAATTTTTTTATAATTTACTGCATTAAATTTTTAATTTAATTGTGTCTGAAAACTGGTGCAGTGAAATCCTGTCAGTCGAATAGTCAGATTACGCATAAAAATATTCAAATAATAGGATTTTCTATTATCCAGAATTTTAAATACATGAACATCTTTTCGAAATATAAATCGAGAATTCAATTCACATACAGGGGAAAATACAGTGGTGTATCCATGATTCTGGATTTGTAGACAGCATTTGGGAGTGCCACATTTCAGTCATGGGTCATGATGTGTGGCATCAACCGGCGCATTTTGTGGTAAGTTAGGAGCAAGTACAGGAGGAGATATTCTACTCTCGTCGATGGGGGTCCTTCCAAAATTTTGGAAAATGGTAAGTCAGTGTGGCCCTCCGGTGGCTTCTTTGCATATGACTACAATGTTTTTCTGCCAAAGTATTCCTGCAGTTTTATAGACTCATTCAAATTCTGAAAAAAAGAAATCCAATTTATAATGGCTCACCAGAGACCCGTGCAGGAACTATACAGTATAGTCACCATGGACTGGTCATAATCCACACATGGGCAGTGATGTCCATGTATGCATTTAAATCATCATCAGCAAAAGTTTAATTAATGAAGCACCAGGTTGTACCCGGTGCTTCATTAATTACATTTTTGTTGATTATTCCCATAAATAGTGTTTAAAATCAAATATTCTTGCATCGATGGAAATATTGCCCACCATGGAAAGTGACCAATTCACAGCGGCCGTACTGTAGCTGTATGTATGGGGTACAGTCTGATTCATGATAACACATGGACGTCCACTACATGTACCTCTTTTAGTGGATGTCCATATGTTATCACAGATAATATTGTATCCCCTGGTTTTTGATGCTTGTAAATAGATCCTAAATATACTATTCAAAAAAAGTAGGGGATATCCAAACTGATGTTGATATTTTCAGAAAATGGTATTGGATACGCGTGATTGGACACATCAATATGTTATCAAGTTTAGTGTGGATCATGAATGTCACTAGCCCACGAAAACTTTGTGTAGCACGAGCACCAAGTTAATGTCTGTGGGGCACGTTTTGAAATTTTCATTTGTACTGAACGGGCTTTTTCGGAGGTCTCATTCATTCTTTTCTTGGTTTTAAACTCGTTATCAATAGTTTCTGGTCGAAACATAACTTTTGAGGTATGCGAAGACTGACACGTGACAATTGTTTACATGCCATTGGCATGTTGAAAGCTAGCAACAGACAGATCACAGTGGCTCAAATTCTCAACATTACTCAATCGGTTATTAGCAGGTTATGGTCACACTACCATCAGACAGGCAATGTTGATGACAGACATAGGTCAGGTCATCCAAGGATGACAACTGCTAAGTTAGCTAACCAGGATCGTTTCATCCGAACCACAGTATTACTTATCCGCCATCAAAGTGCCTCAGAAATTGGACAGCAACGGCACCGAGCGACAAATGTGCGAGTCTGTGGTCAGACTACCAAAACATCCTGCACAGCTGGAATTTGTATGCTCAACAACCTCGAATAGTTCCACGTTTGACTGAACGTCACATTGCAGCAAGGCGTAATTGGTGTGGAGCACAACAGCACTGGGACAATCGTCAGTGGAGCAACGTCATATTTTTTTGATGAATTGAGGTTCCCTCTCAACTTCCACGACAGGCGAAACAGAGTGTGGCAGCGGCAGAATGAATGATACCATGACATAACCGTTAGGCAGCACGATCGTCCAAGGGTGTGTTTCAGGGCAGTACTACCGTGACAGTATGTTAGCAGCTCATGTGGTGCCATTTGCGTGATATCACGGCTGTCAATTCATTTTCCAAGATGACAGTGCAAGAGCACACAGGGCCTGTGTCGCTACAGAGTTCCTCCAGGAGCAGAACATCACTACACTGCCTTGGCCAGCACTAAGTCCAGACCTTTCGGCAATCGAGCACGTCTGGGATATGCTTGGCAGGCACCTATGACAATGCCAGCAGCCCCCTACCAATGTCCAGGAAGAATGGAATAACAGCAGTCAAGCTGATATTGGACGTTTTGGTGAGGAGTATGCCACATCGGATCCACACTAATCTCGCGAACCGAGGTGGATTTACAAGGTATTGAGGTCTTGGACTGAATGTGGTAAGTTCTCTTGACTAACCGTCCATGTCTTCTACAGCTCACTTGCGTGGAATGTGTGCTTGTCAGACACCCAACTATCACTGAAATCATTCACCAGATGTCACAGTGCAATGTTTCAACTGTCTTTTTTGATGAAAATATAAATATATTTCTTCATTTATCTCACTTTTATCAAATATCCCCTGCTTTTTTTTTATTAGTATATATAAAAATCGAAAAAATAATTGTCCAACGTTTGTTTATTACTGATAATGAATGGCAAGTGCTTATAAATTTCCAGAAAAAATACATGGTTTTTCATCAAACCCAAAACTGAATGGTCAAGGAAAAATGAAAATAGCAATATAAAACCTTTCATGTTACAGTCTGTTTTAGATTTCAAATGAGAGAAGTTGGACATTTTGTCCCACTTTACTTTAACATGTGCATAAAATTAATGGAAAGGGAGGGTACATGTACTAATAATACATGTATGAGTGACAGAACGGATGTTTCATGTCATAAGTGGAAGAGCACCTATCCACTGTGAGGTTACCCTGAACACAGGTATTTTTATTTTTGGTTTTTGGTAGCATTGTTTGATAGTCCTAATGTGCATGTATTGTTCCTAATAAAATTGGTCATGAGAGGCTATGCATTCTAAAATTTTGATTGGGCAATCTGATGAATGGAATGATATTACATTGTGTTAATTCAACAAACTTGAAAAGAACAACATGGAAGTGTATAATTTATTAACTTTTTTAGGGCCATGACCTTTTCCAAAATGGCAATATAGTGGAGCTCATTGGGGCTGAGTGGTTTTCCGGTTTTCTGGTTTGCCTCCGGTTTGTGTTGCAAACCTGAAAACTGAACAGCAACATCCAGCAAAAATCGGCCAAACAGTTTTACTGTATCTTACAGGAAGGGAACTTGACTAGCGACCGCTATGGACTCTTGTCACTTAGTTCATCTGGCAATGGGTCGAATACGTCTTGTACGGATTGTCACATTTTGTCCCTTTACCCAACGTAACGGCCAAAACCGGCCAGCGCTATTCTCAAAAATCGCCAATTAATTTTCATTATTTTTTTCATTTTTTGAGACAAAAAATGAAAAAATTAGTTATTCAGTAATTATTTTTGCAAGTGTCGTCTGCTTTTCATGTTAGGTAAAGGGTTAAGGGGAGTCAATAAGGGAGAAAATGTGACAATGAGAACACAACATAGATTAGACAAACTTTAATCATTTGTTACTCTGATGTATGGGTTTTTTCTGGCTGAATAGGCTTAGCAGCTGGTCCCAAAGAATGATCAAAGGGGAGCGAGGCTGTACCCAATACAGAGAGGGCTTTTGTGCTATGTGGTGTCAAACTAACTACATGTACTGCAGATTTTGATATAAATCAAGAAATAGGATTAACTGGTTCTGTAATGAGATCTTTACAAAAAGCAACAGAATTAAATACACATATCAGTTGGCATTATTGTTTTTATTCCTCGGGGTTCATGGAATTTTTGTTTTTCTGAATAAAGACCTGAGTCATTGAAAATCAAGTTAAAAGTCATTGAATTTCAGATATTAATTATGAAGTGTGAAATTTCAGTTTTATTCTTCATTGTGACCAGAGCGCTTGATGTTGAGTCCTTAAAGACCTATATGTAATTCCAACTTCAGGGAGCAAATTGTTTTGAAAATTTTGCATCGCAGTTGTTTCTTGACGGTCACAGCAGATGACACAAAGTCGGAACCGCAAAGCGTTTCGCTGGGGTGAGCATGAGAAGGGTGTCCCCCCTCGTTGGTGGGAAGTCCGGGTTGCCTCCCTCGGAAATTTCAGAGGGCAGGAGATGCATTCTGGTTGATTTTGAGAGCATAAAATGTTAAGTGATGAGAGAGGAATGAATCAACTTTCTTAGGGATTCAGGCCTATGCAGGAAAGGTGCGCCATTGCGCTCGCGCCCCTAAACGTACCTGCATTTAAAATGGGGCGAGCAATTTTATGCACACCTCGATAATCATTTGCAATGAGCACAACTCAGATTGCAAACACATCAGAGATGCTACAAATTAGGAACTTCCAAAGTTGATACTAGTCTCTAAAATTTTAACATTCAAATTACCTTGATTTTCGGATAAATAATCCCTTGAATCAAAAGAGTAGTTGCTCCATCAATTTAGCTGTACACATGCGCGGTTGTGTCTGTTACCAAATATTGACAGAGATTTCCCAAAACGTGCGTGCGTTTTGGAAAATCCCGCTCAATATTTAGTAACAGGCGCAACTGCGCATGTGTACAGCACAATTGTCTCTTAGAGGGGGTCTGAACAAATGAATGATATGGAGACTCTTCCGGGTTCCCCGCTGGTGAATACAACAGCGTACAAAGTTAAAAAGATTTTTCGAAATAAATTAATCCGGCCTCGTAATTTACATTGGCGCTTTGCAATTCATAGACCTAAAGTTGTATCGCTATGTGTGGATATTTGCTCCCTGAACTTTAATCACATTTTTCTACAACAAAGCATGCCCAACAATTAGTGTTGGATGAGCTTACGACTTACATTCAAAGTGCCTTGGCAGTTGTTTCTAGGCAAGTCTTCGCCACCTATATAAGCAGTCAGGACTTGCTTAGAAACAAATGCAAAGTCACTGGATGTACAGTACAGGGTAGATTCAAGTTTGTTCAAATCGGGTTCTTGGGTTAATATTTGGGCTCCCTATGGTAGCCTGAATTTCAGCTTAGTGCAGTAGGAGGAAAGTTCTTTACAAATCTTCTCCTTCAGATTCATCAGTCAGAATGCTTTCACATTTGGTATACAGCATCCTGGTGGTAGAAGGGAAGGGCTCAGACTCAAGTTTGTTAAGTTAAGTTCCAAGGTTGACATTTGAACTACCAAGTTTTGCATTACTGAAAATCTGGGCATTATTTCTGTGGTAGCATCCCAGTACTAGAAACAAAATCATCTGGCATGGACAACAGAGTTATAAATCATTAAATAATTGCATTCCTCTGTAATGTTATTAACTTAACTAGCTATGGATGTTAATTAAATCCTTCTTTAAACAATTATTGTCAGGTGAATGCCTCAGGCCCCATGGGGCCTCTTGTTATTAAACGGTAAACACATGCATGGACATCACTGCCCATGTGTGGATTACAACCTGTCCATGGCGACTGTACTCTAGACTGTTAAAGTGTAGCAAATGTGATTAAAAGATTCTAGGCCTCTGTTGTGTTTCGCAAACAGATCACAATCTAATCGACAATAAGACCACTTTTGTTTGTGATCACAATACAGTAGAACCGGTCTTGAGACCGCCCTTTGGGCCACACAAAAGTGGTCTCTCAAGACAGGTGGTCTCTCATAACAGGTTTCAGGTTTTCTCAAGTCAGTAAATAACCAACCACAAAATTCAGAAATGGAGAAGAATGGCTCTTTGTAATTACTTTGTAGTTTTTCTTTTTTTATGAAGTTTTTGTAACAAATTGAAATGGACTGTTATAAAAATTATAAAAATAAATTAGTGTTGAAAATCTTCATTGAAGATTTTCAACACAAATTTATTTTTATAATCCTATCTGTCATATTTCAGGTATGTACGAAATTGTTTATTCAGCAATAATCCTAATCTTTTCACAAGGGTCTTATAAAAACATCTCAATCTTTAATGAGTTATGTAACTGAATAACAATTGAAACAATTAAGAGCTTTTAATACTTTTAATTATGTTAGTATAACCACAATGGATTTTCCAATTCCAGAACAGGTAAAAAGTTGTCATGGTTTTAGTCTTCAAAGGGGCGGTCTCTCAAGACAGGTCCATTATGGCATAAAAATACAAGTTGGTACCAGGTTACAGTGGTCTCTCAAGGCAGGTGGTCTCCCATAGCAGGTCCATTATAGAGTAAAACCAATCGGTGCCTGGAAGATGTGGTCTCTCAAGACAGGTGGTCTCTCAAGACAGCGGTCTTTCAAGACAGGTTTTACTGTACTGTATAAATGTTTGGCCAACCTGGACTTCATACTTGTGGTCATAATATGGCTATGAAGTCTAGTGTTCAACCTATTACCATAAATGGACGCTGACCGTTACCAGTTATTTGAGCACACAATTGGTTGATTCTGATTGTAATACCATGCACTACTAAACAAGTCGAGGCTCAAAAGAACTAAATTAAACTGAACATTTTTCACAGTGTTAAAATTCGTTGACTGGGGTCGTAATAAAATTACCAGTAGCGTACACTTGGGCAGTAAACGTGGCTCTCAGAGCTTACTGCCTAAGTGCACGCGACTGGTAATTTTACTGTGACCTGAGTCAATGGAATGCAGCCTTCACTTTTCTGGTATGAACGGGCAATAGAGGTAAGTATGCTCAATTGTAAGCTTTACATGCCGTTTAACTTGTATATCCTGTAAAGGTGCATCTAGAGAGATTAAGGATACACCTTGTGGTTGTTTCTCAACTTTATTGAATGGTATCATTGACATCATTTTACATTAACAATTGAACAATTGCAGAAGATGATAAAATGCGGTTAATGAATCATCACAAAATGCGTGTCAACAATCGGTTGAACCGATGTTACAGGAGCCATTGTTGTTGTCATCCGATTGCCCACAGTCGGCTGATTGTGGTGGTTGGTTCCAATCATCGGTTGAACACGAATACAGTCTTTCGATTTTGAAGCAAGTTGTCACTCTTGCATGCCATCCAGCATGCAGTTTTTACTTTTTGCGAGTAGGCAACAGCGTGCCTCAGTTCCACCTAAGGAGCAATTAACCTTACCTAACATATTGGCTGCATCCCCTGTGTAATATACAAATTGTGCAACAGAAAAAAATTCTACATTGAAATGAGCTCATCGAGCTGACTCCAATGAGATGGGATTTCATGAAATGGTTTTGTTGACATTTTTTGAATGAATTGTGAGAAAAAAAATAAAGTTTGATCTTATGTGATTTCTGTAAAAGGTTAAAATCTGTTTGTGGGAAATTGGCCAAATAAAATAATGAATGCACTGAAATGTGAACAATACACCATGGATTCTAAGCTGTGGCATTCCAAGCCTTCAGACTAATCAAACTTCACTTCCCAATAATTGGTATGTAAACAACATAATTCAATTAACTTCAAAGGTCAGGAATGCTACTCGCTGTTTTTTCACACATGCATTCTGTGGAGAATCATCTGATAGACTTTGCTCCAGGAAAGTTGCATTTCTCGTCTTTTACTGAACTCAGATAAATTTGATAATTGCTGCGAAATGCTTATTCGAAAAATGGAGTAATATTTTTGTTATCCCTACTTACTGTGCATCAGAGGAGTAAACGACATGCAGATGTTCATTGATGGTTTTTTGAGAACATTTTCACAATCAAAAGACTGGTTATAGATGCAAAGAGTGATCTTTAAAAAATAAATGGATTATTAGCCGTTTATCTTCCAACAGTCAGGGACCGACCTGGGCATGCGCCAGTGCGTATTTGGTTCTGAAACATCAGGACCTGGCTCTTAAATCTCAGAAATAGGCTTCTCAGTTGGCGCGTAACTTCTCAGATCATATTTTGATATTCTTACATGTATTATATATATCATTATCATTTATCATTGTTGTAGAGTGCTTAAGTTAATACTTCAGGTCTTAATTACCAAGCATTAATCTTCACTGTGGTTTCTGATCAAGTCTTGGCTGCCTAAATAGGCAGCCAAGACTTGATCAGAAACCACAGTGAAGATTAATGTTTGCTATAGTGTACTAAATGAAAATGATGAGAGCTATTACATACTTGCAGTGTGTGTTACAAACAGCAGTGTGACTCCGTAAATTGAAATCTGGCGCATGAATTGAAAAAATAGGCTCTGAGGCTAGAGCGTATTTTAAATAGTCCTGATCGGTCCCTGACAGTGTATTATCAGCTAAATGATACATGTATAAACTCCAGACTGAAATGATCTTGAATATTTGGGGCTAAAAACATCATTTCCGGCACTAAAACATGTAAAGGGACAATAAGCCTCTACCGGTAATTTGAAAAAATACGAACTCAGATTTTGCTTTCCAAGTGTGCAAAGTATACGTATTAAGCATATGAAGCAACATCAAATTCTTAAATCTGTGATTAAGAAACCTTCGTGCAGATGAATCTGCCAAATATATGATATTGTGAAGATATAAATAAATTTGCCTGAAGTGATCAGAAGATAAACTGAACCACCTGTTATAATTTCTGAGACACATGGAAATAATTTAATACCTGTGTTGCATTCCGAATATTTGATTGCAATAAACAAATGTGCATTATTTTAGCAATGACTAGGCAGATAAAAAACTTTGTATTATTTCAAATGAAGTGCAGTTATGTTCCAATAAAACCCACAGAATGAGTATCAACAACAGCAAACAGATAGTTTTCATAGATGCATGTGCTATAAATAGAAACAACTGTATTCAAACTTCACCCATTGTCTTTTTGAGAGAGCTATGTTCGATGAATATGGAAAATGACATTGTGCTTTGTGCTGTGCCAGAAATTTCCCTGAATGATAGGGTAACAAGATCGGGATGAAAATTCGCTATGACATAGTTTTTCAGTCAAGTTAATAAATCACGCCCTCAAGTTAATTTATTTAATCAATACAAGGGCATTCATATGGATGATATATGAAACATTAGGTAGGCCTTGATTTGTTTTCCGAAAATTGAGTAGCAACTTTTTTGTAGCCCGAGTTGAGGGTCCATGGACCCTCCGGGCCAACCATGGTTTGATCCAAATTGAGAAAATTTTAAAAACTTGAACTGAAAGACTTTATTTCCTGGCATCTGGGATTGTAGTCCAAACTTGGCCTTGATGGTCATAATTTATTTCTTTACGTTGGTACGTCCTTCAAGGACGTGCCAATGTAAAAAAAATTAAATTACACCCTTCAAGTCCCAAGTTTGGACTACTGGGATTGTAACTTACATGTAAGTCTTACTTTGAAACTCAATTTTTCAAGTGAATGAAGAGAAATTAATTTATTTTGTTACTCAGTATTCAAGTGCTCGAGACCAGGTAAAAAATCTATTGCTATGATGTAGGATGATCCCATCCTTAATATCTACAAATTCATCTTATTACATCCTAAATTATCGTTGTGTGTGTTCTCTAGAACACATATGAAAAGTGACATTGTACTTTAAGTCTCACAAGACACGTGTTTATACGTCCCAGAAATATGTAAATGTGTGTCCAAGATATTCTGGTTCAACACAATTGGGATTACCCCAGCCACCAATCAGAAGCTATATGTGCTCTACAAGCTACATGCAGTAGCTGATAAAAAAATATATTACATACCTTGCACCCTTATACCATCCAATTCAGTGATTGTGAAAATACTTTGTACTTTAACATTTCATCCTGAGGTAAAAAAAAACCCTGCTAACCAATTGTAGCTATTGCATCGCAGATCACAATTTTTGCTTCGCATTTTGCGATGCAAAACCCAACAAATCGAGGCCTGTTAGCCTGTGTTAGGGCACTTTAGCATAACGAAAATTGTGGTTTTGTTTAATGGTCAACTTATTTTTGTTAAATTTATGGCTTGTTGTCCCTTTCAAAAGCTATTTTGTTTTGTATGATAAAGCTTGTAGAACCCTATCACACAAAATAAAATTTGTTGAATTCTACTGTTGTAGACATAAAGATGATGGTATCCGGACAAAATACCCTCGGACAAAATACCCTTAGGACATAATACCCTCAAAAAAATACCCTTAGGACATAATACCCTCAATGGGTAGGACAAAATACCCTCGGACAAAATACCCTCAGACCAAATGTATATAAAGTTGGATTTTTGGTGTTGGGGTTGGGGGGGGGGGGGGGGGGGGGGGGGGGAGTAATTGCATCTAAGGCACTAGCTGGTATTTTGTTTGAAATAACAAGTACCAATATTTTTTCATTTTTTTTATTAACCCTTTACCTAACGTAACGGCCAAAACCAGCCAGTGCTATTCTCAAAAATCGCCAATTAATTTTCACTGCTTTTTGTCTCAAAAACATAGGTTATGGCCCCTCGTTGGAACGAGCTCGTCGAGCTCGTTCCAACGAGGGGTCATAACCTATGTTTTTGAGACAAAAAATTAGTTATTCAAGAATTATTTTTGCAGGTGTCGTCTGCTTTTCAGGTTAGGTAAAGGGTTAAACTAAATAGATATGAAGCACAATACCAATGGCAGATGGCAATTGAATATGAAGCACAATATAAATGGCAGATAGCACAGAACATGAAACAAATATGAGGGTATTTTGTCCTACCCATTGAGGGTATTATGTCCTAAGGGTATTTTTTTAGGGTATTATGTCCTAAGGGTATTTTGTCCGAGGGTATTTTATCCTACAATCAAAGATGATGTACAGGCCTGTGATTGCAAAAATGGACAAAACCAGATCATGACTGTCGAAATTCTCTTTCTGATTTTCTCCCCACAGCACTCAAGCCTGGAAATAAGCAGACTGTCATCTACAGAATGAAGTCCGCAGAGGGTGAATTTGGTGATTGTACCCTGCATAGCAGGGTAGCATTACCAAATTTACCCTTTGTGAACCGCAATCTGTATCAAGATCTCGAGCCTACCCAGAAACAGGTACCCAGAGGATAAATTGGGTGATTCTAGCCCATCGTATGGGATAGCATCAGCAAATTCACCCTCTGGGAACTTCAGTCTGTAAATGACAGACTGCTTATTTCCAGGCTTGGCAACACTGTAGAATCTCACCTGTCATAAAACAAATAAGGAAAATGCAAGGGCTGATATCATGTTCTGTACTAAAATGATATAATTACATTCTCACATTGTTTTGTTTTAGTTCAAATCTAACAGACTAACAAGTAGGTTACTAACACAGAATACTTACCTCGACTTAAGTTACGCAACTGATTACTAAAAACATTTTGATGCATTTATATATTCATATCTTATTCTTTGTAAAAGGATTGGTTGTAATTTTCAGCATTTTTTATCATTCATAGCCAGGAGGTATGGAGAGCTTGGTGATATATTGTATATATTAAACCAACTTACCACACCATGAAAATTTCGAATTCACAAATTTCCAGTATTAAAAAATATTCCTTCCTAAGTTAAACGGCAACAGAACATTAACCCTTAAAAGACTTTCTAACATTGATCACTATTTTCAGCAAGAGAACTCATGCCCCATCATAAAGTCTTCAGGTAAACTTTTAAGTCCCTTAGAACTTGTTTCTTTGCAAGTCTTTGCTGCTCATATAGGCAGCCAATACATGCCTAGAAACATCTGCAAAGCTACAAAAGTGTAGTGAATATGTGTAAAAATCTCCTGGCCTTTAAGGTCTGTAGGAACCGGTGAATTTCCCCAAATAGTCAAAAACAAAAGAGTTCTAAAACAAGTAAATTAAACAATTTTTGTACAAACGGTGACAACCAATGATGCTGCTTTGATCTAAATTTTTAAACTAAAAAGTATTTTTATAGTTGAAAATCAACTTTTAAAATGTAGATCGTACTAACAACAGAACGGAAAATTCACACATGGCACACTTAAATTAATGAAACCAAAATTAATCCAAAACATATATCTAGAGTGCTTTACCGAGAAATGAACTTGGAGGTGATTTTAAAATTAATTAAAACATGTTTTTAATGTCCATTCCAAAATATTTTTCCAGTAATGACACCAAGACATGACACCTTAAGAGACAAATGGCACATGCAAGATGTACATAACACCTTGGCTAGTGTATTTGGTACAGACATGCATGAATGTTTGTTGACACTGATTGCTAAATCCAAACATCTAACACTGACAGAGTTGTACAATGTTGAACCTTCTTATGAAATGGCAATACATGATACAGCTGACTGGTCAAGGATAAATACACTAATTATTTTGTCTCTAACACCAGAAGGACAATCATTGCTCAGTTGATGATAAACAGAACTAATGAAAAGTGTAAAGCTCCAGTGAATCCTAAGCATGCATTCTTAAGGGCCTATATAAGTAATGAAATTTTGTTTATTTTGAAAATTCTCACCTCTGATATTCCTTCAATTCAAATTAAATATACACAAAATATACATCAAACTGAAGATTGAGATGTATAGAACACGAAACACATGTGTAATCAACTCATAGAGTCGACTGCAGGCACCACTGGTTCCTGGAAGTCTGCTGCTGTATTTGTACCAGAACTGATAATTTAATATATTTCACGAAAACAACTCGTGGCCAAATGTGCTTTACATATCCAAGAACAACGCTAAGGGATCAAAGTTCTTCAAAACACAGCGACAGAGCTGCATGGGGGTAAATTCCAAAGCCTTTGCTTTTGTTTACGTTTGAATATACTTTCGATTTCCGGACGACGTCATCAGACAGAAAAAGCATGTAAAAACAGCGCCATGTAAAATCAAATAATGAAAAAGATCGTCTTCATACAGTATATTGTTATTAGATAGAGATTGCACAGTTGCCATATTCAATGCAAGGTATCATGATACCTGTTGAAATTTCTTAGAATTACGATTTTGTTTTTCGATGGAAATTTGTGGTATCGAGTGATTTGCGCATGTCTCTCGAGCATGGAAACCATCTTCAATAAAAAATGCAGACAGTGTTGTCCTTTTCCCAAATGCAGTCCTATCGTTGTATTCGAGAGTGTTTTGAATGCCTAGCTTTGTTCTTGGATATATGAAGCACATTTGGCCACAAGTTGTTCTGATGAAATATTATTTTATTATCAGTTCTGGTGCGAATACGGTAGCAGACTTCCAGAAACCAGTGGTGCCTACAGAAGACTCTATGAGTTGATTACATATGTGTTTCGTGTTCTATACATCCCAACCTTCATTTTGATGTATAATTTGTGTATATTTAATTTGAATTTAAGGAATATGAGAGGTGAGAATTTTCAAAATAAACAAAATTTCATTACTTATTTTGGCCCTTAAGGTTACACATCTTAATATTGATACTAAAAAAATCTTTCAGAGTGGAGATTAAAAATGTATTTTAAATAATTCAAAAAGCACCTCAAAGTTCATTTGTCAATAAAGTGCTGTAGATACATGGTTCAGATTAATTCTGGTTTCAGTAATTTAAGTGTTCCAAATGTGAATTTTTAGTTCTGTTGTTAGTGCAATTTGCAATTTAAAAGTTGATTTGAAACTTCAGCACTCCAAATATTCTTTAGATCAAAACAGTACCATTGCGTGTCATTGCTTGTATGAAAATTGTTTAATTATTGTGTTTTGGATCCATTTGTTTTTGTTTATTTGGGGAAATTCGCCAGTTCCTATAGACCTTAACCCTCAAAGGCATGGCCAATAGTCCTGAATTCATACCTGACCTCAGCCTGTACACGTCCTGTGGCTTAACAGTGATTTCTAGTCAAGTCTTGGCTGCCTTAACAGGCAGCCAAGACTTGACTAGAAACCCCTGCTTATGTAATTTGTCTGTTGTCAGTATGATCTACTCATAATGGCATGTTAAGGGCACTTGTTCTGATGTCATAAAAGTCGGAAATAGGCCTTTAGGGTTAAGAGTTAACTTCAAATGGCTAACGAGAACTTTCTGTTTTTATTTTATTGGGGTTTAATGGCACTTTCAACAGCAAGGGTCACATCATGTTGGGACAGTTCTATGGGAGGAGGAAGCCAGAGCATCTGGAGAGAACCACTGTGGAGTGGTAAGTGCATCATCAATCATTGACCAAGTGGGCAAGCATGATTCAATATCTTGCCCAAGGACACAATGCAGTTATCGCTGGTCAGGATTGAGCCTGCAACTTTTGAGTTTGATGTCCAAACTCAAAAGATGTAGACTGTCAAAGCGTAGCAAAAATGTTTAAAAATATCCACGTCTTTAATTCTTATTCATTTATTGGTGTTTAAGGTCACCTACATATGCACAATGGCTAATCATGACCGTGACAATTTTATGGGTGGAGGAAGCCGGAGTACCCTGAGAGAACCACCGAGCATCGACGAGCAACTGTCAGCTCCTCAACATTCTAAATCTGTCCAAGCTCCACTCAAGCAGGATTACAGCAGTTGAAGACATGTGTACCATCGACGTGCTGTATGCCTTAGTACATGGTGTCATCGTGCCCCCATGTACGCAACCGAGATAAAGTGCCTTGCCCAAGGACACAATGCGGGTCGTACCGGACGGGGATCGAACGTGGGACCTCTAGCATAGAAAACCAACAGTCTACCACTAAGACGCCGTGCTCCCTTTAACGCTTACCCCGCTGAGTATATTCAAGATATTTATACCCCCGCAAACAAAGTTTGGGGGGGGGGGGTATATAGGAATCACCCTGTCTGTCCGTCCATCTGTCCGTCTGTCCATCCTTATAAGCGCAGCTCCTAAACTGTTTGAAGAATTTTCATGAAACTTTACACAATGGAAGAACTCCATATGAAGATGTGCATGAAGCAATATAATTCCGTTCTGACAGGCGCGGGGGGTATCACTTTGTGAGCTTGCTCACAGTACCTCTAGTTTTCATCAAATCTAGTCATGGCTGCTTCAAAGCATGATGAAAAACATATCTAAATTTAACTCAACAAATCAATAATGAAAAAGTCTGATCAATTTATATGGGGAAAATTTGATTAAATGTTCACAAATTAAACTTATTTCGGTGGCAAGAGCAGGAATATCCATCAGCAGAATGCAAGAAGTTAAGGGTTATCTATAAATGGCTGACAAGAAAAGTACATATCCTACTCATTTCCAATGCATCAACAACAAAAATACGTGCATATTAGTTGACCATGGTAATCTGAAAAATATATTTGTCATCCTCATCAAGTGATAGTTGAATATGAGAATTCCGTGTCCCTGCCAACTGTAGAAGGATCACCAAGATCTGGACTGCATACTAGAAATACTATTCAGCAATGGTATTGATATCAGTATTGTGTCCATACTGTTCATGTTGCAGGCATGATTAGCCATTAGGCTGAAATATGTGAGCTTAAACTCAAATAAATAAATAAATAAACAAATAAATAAATAAATAAATAAATAAATAAATAAATAATTCAAAGTTCTTCGTAAGATCCACTAATCAGAATCTTTTGACATTTGATATGCAGCAATCTCAGGTGGTTCAGATTCTAGTTTGTTCAAACCAAGACTCTTGGGTCATATTTGGGCTCCCTGTGGTATCCCAACTTTTAACTTAATGCAGTGTAAAGACTATTCTTTAAAAAATCTTCATCACATTCACGATTCTTTTTTTTTACATAGTATTAACACCCTCTGTATGGCAAGATTCAAGTTTTTTCAGATCAAGTCCCTAGGCTCATATTTGGGAACCTGAATTTTAACTTCGTGCAGCATAAGGAATATTCTTCAAAGATCTTCTTCAGACTCACCAGACAGAATCTTTTGATATCTGGTATATAGTATTACTATGACTCCCAGATTAAAGTTTGTTCAAAGTTTTACTCTTGACTGATTTTGATGGGCACCACCTACATGTAATCCCGATTATCCACGTGGGGGCACGGTGGCACTGAGTACTTAAGCAAACTGCACATCAATAGTGCATTTGTCTTCAACCAAGGCTAACCCTGCTTGTGCGGTGTTAGTAAATTGGGGAGTCTGACAGTTGCTTGCCACCTGCTCCCTCCACCAGTGAAAGTGTCAAATAGGAGGTGAAAATGGCTGTCGAAAGTGAATCAAAAAAGTTTTTGATGAGCTTGTTGCAAGGAGGTGATATAAGCTACAGCTATGTTTTGGAATCAAACAAACAATTTTTAAGGGCTACAGTACTGAGATTAACCCTTGTAGCCACATATTAATTTATGATCATAATAAGCACTCTATATACCTGTACACAGGCACAGATGACTTAACAGTGTTTCTACATCATGAAATGATATAAAAACATTGCCAAGATGATTGCAGCCTACTGGAAGTGTTCTCAAAAGAATACATTTGTGGGAAACTTTGTCAAATCCCTCAAAAAGTGGACAGAGAGTTTTGACCAGAATGTCATCAAGTCTCGAGCAGGTCAAAATTCCCAGTTCACTTACCTCCCCACAACTCAAGAATACATGTATCTTCTGTTAAAATAAACATACGAGAATATTGAATCTGAGATGCTGTTTTCATTTGTTTTTCTTGATTAGATATAAGCTTCGCAATATTTTATTAATGAAATTCTGACACCTCTATTCATTAGGTAAAGAGTTAAATGGTATGATGTTGAAATTCTTTTCATATATCATGATATATTTTATTATTTTATTTATATTTTTTATTATTTTTATTATATTTTTTTAATAGTATCAGTATATTTTATTAATTAATAGAATCAGTAACAAATTTGTATTGTTTGTCTCAAATTTTTATGCTCTTTACAGAAGTGTTCGGTGCCTCAGTGGTTATGGCATTGGACCAAAAGGTCCACAGTCCGATCCCCATCAGGGGTAACTGCATCGTGTCCTTGGGCAAGGCACTTAACCCTTAAGGGCCTGGACAAGTGTCCTAAATTTCCACCAGCCCACAACATTTATACATCCAGAGGTTTAGCAGGGATTTCTAGTTACGTCTTGGCTGCCTTAAGAGGCAGCCAAAACTGTTACTGGAAACTACTGCCTAGATAATTTGCCTGTTGTCAGCAGAACCTTCCCATGGTGGCATGTTAAGGACACCTGTCTCTGAGGTTGTAAAAGTCAGAAATAGGCCTTTTAAGGTTAATCCCAATTGCACGTGTAGGGGCACTGTGTACTATGGCATACTGCCATGTGGTGCATTTGCATTCATCCAATGCTAACCCTGCTTGCGAGGAGTTAGTGTGTCTGATTGTTTCCTTGTCACTGTTCGGCAGTTCTCTCCAGGTACTCTGGGTTTCTCCACCCATAAAACTGTCTAACATGAGGTGACCCTAGCTGTGAATAAACCCCAATAAATACAACAACAAAAACCAAACGGAAGCGTTCTCAGAGGAATTGAAGGTTTCTTTTTATGTGTACCTTTGTATATACATTTCACTACAACTTAAGTGTATTTGTTTGTTTTTTTTCTATGACAGGATATTATTTTGATGCATTTGTGTCCTGGATCAAATGTTATAAAGGTCAAGGTAGGATGGGTATGGGATAGATTTTTAGATTTTATAAAAAACAGTTTCAGATTTGACATGCATACATGTACTTAGAAATTTACTTTCTTATGATAAAATTATTTTAATTGTTCAGATTTGTTCTCTTTATTTTCTTTGTTAACCCTCTGTACACTGATGTCAAAATCTTAAATTTAAGGCAATAAATTTTTCCATAATGCAACTAGAAACCTATATATAATGTGTATGTATGAATGTATGAAGGTGGGGGTATGAAATGATAACTCATCCGAGATGGTTTGAGCTGCGAGACTGAAAATGTCAGGGGTTGTAGAGGACATCTTGAAATTCACCATTCAATTTTTAGTCGAGTTGTTACGAAGTCAAACTCGACTTATAATTGGATGAATGACGGGTGGTTGGGAGGGCATTCGTAAACAATTGGTTTCCGGATGATAACTTGATAATGGTTCAGTCCATGTTCATGAAGCTTCATAGGTAGGTTGGTATCGGTGAGAGAAAGAACCCTATTAATTTTGGACATGCTTGGTCAAAGATCAAGGTCACAGTGACATTGAACATAGTAAATTGTAAACAATTGGTTTCTGGATGATAACTTGACTACGGTTCAACCCACATTCATGAAACTTCATATGTAGGTTGGCCTTCATGAGAGGAAGAACCCTATTTATTTTGGACACATTAGGTCAAAGGTCAAGGTCACAGTGACCCTGAACATAGTAAATCTAACCAATTGGTTTCCAGATAACTTGATAATGGTTCGAGCCATGTTCATGAAACTTCATAGGTAGGTTGACATCAGTGAGAGGAAGAACCCTATTACTCGCTAGGTGTAAGGTCAAGGTCACAGTGACCTTCAACATAGTAAATCGTAAACAGTTGGTTTCTGGATGATAACTTGATAATGTTTCGACCCACGTTCGTGAAACTTCATAGGCAGGTTGGCATCAGTGAGAGGAAGAACCCTATTTATTTTGGACTTGCTAGGTGACAGGTCAAGGTCACAGTGACCTTCAACATAGTAAATTGTAAACAATTGGTTTCCGGACGATAACTTGATAATGGTTTGATCCACATTCATGAAATTTCATAGGTAGGTTGGCTTAGGTGAGTGGAAGACCCCTATTTATTTTGGACTCACTAGGTCAAAGGCCAAGGTCACAGTGACCTTGAACATAAATCGTAAACAATTGGTTTCCAGATGATAATTTGACAATGGTTCCACCTACGTTCATGAAACTTCATAGGTAGGTTAGCATTGGTGCAAGAAAGAGCCCTATTTATTTCGGAATCACTAGGACGAAGGTCAAGGTCACAGTGACCCTTCACATAGTAAATTGTAAACAGTTGGTTTCCAGACGATAAGTTGATAATGATTAAACCCACTTTTGTGCTGTCACAACTCGACATTCGATCATTGATCCTATCGGCATTTTTATTACTTTTTCATTTTTTGTCACGAAAACATAGCTTATGACCTCATTGCAACAAGCTCAATGAGCTTGTTCCAATGAGGGGTAATAAGCTATGTTTTTGATGCAAAAAATCAAAAAAATTAGTGCTTCAAGAATTTTATTTGCCAGTGTCATCTGCATTTCATGTTAGGTAAAGGAGTAATATATTTTTTCATTAAGAGAAGGAATGTTGGTATGCTTACGCATTCTAATTTTCAGGCATTCGAGAAGAGAAGATTCGCCATGATGAAGGTGCATTAGACTGGACAAACCTGAATCTTGAGGCAAAAGTTGGAATGGATCTCTCTGTATATGAAAAATAGTTGCCTATGCGTCTAAGCTTGCAGAACAGGCAATACTGTTAGTTTAACCAGTGCAGTCGTGTTTCACAGAGCTCATTGCGCCCTGTCAAATAGGACTGAATCAGTTAAATTTCCGGGTTGTATTATGAGAAAAATGTGCTGCTTGAAATTTCAATATTTTGACATCAGTGTGTAAAATTCAACATCATGGTGAAGGGTTTACATGTACAGTATTAGTTAGGTACAGGTCAGAGATATAGAGTTTCTTATGCAGGGCACAAAATTATAGAACTGGCATTAACCAAAAGATTGGTTACCTGAAATTGGTATGGCTAATCTGTTCATTTAGTTGACCTTCTGGCCAAACCATGTTCTCGATTTTTTAACAAAATGTGGTAAAATCACTTATGTATATTTTTTTTGTTATTTTTTGTTGAGTAATTTGATATATTTTTATTTGTCTGAAAATTTTTTTAAAATGATTCAGTTTTTAAAAAAGTTTGAAATTTGATATATTTAATTTAACTAGAAAATAAGTAAATTTATCTCCTCGCGTACTGCTGATGCATATTCACCAGGACAGAAAAATTGTTTGCAACTAAAATAAATATAATTTGAGCATTTGTAACTAAATTTTTACTTGTAAATTGAATCAACATTTTGAGTCATCATTTCTTAAATAAAATTTCATGAATTGTCTATCACATGTATTCATGGCTGCTTCACAGCAGTCATGACTAAACTTGATGGAAAATATTTTTAAAATAGTCATAAGGCCCCACAAAGTAGATGTTCTGTTTCTCAGGCCATTTTTAGCTCAACTTTGGCGAAGCCAAATTTGAGCTTATGCCATGGCCAGTCGTCCGTCTGTCCGTCAACAATTCAATACGGCTCGGGCTAGAGGCTGTATTTATGAACCGATCTTTACGAAACTTCTTGGGTACCTTTGTTATGACCGTGGGACGAGAACGAGTGTTTTTGGGTCCGATCCGAAATTCAAGTTGGCCGCTGGCGGCCATTTTGTACAGACTTAGGTGAAATCAGATTTTTGCGCAGAACTTCCATATGAAAGCGCTGATTTGAATAATTTTTTGTATGAATGTTTAGTACCGTGGGATACATCACATATAATACGGGTTTTTTTCTCGTACGTAAATTATGCAAATTAGACTAACTTTGATGTATTTTGTGTTACTTTCAGCACTGTAAGTGCAAATGCCAATACGGCTCGGGCTAGAGGCCGTATTTATAAACCGATCTTTACGAAACTTCTTGGGTACCTTTGGTATCACCTTGGGACGAGAACGAGTGTTTTCGGGTGCGGTCCAAAATTCAAGATGGCCGATGACAGCCATTTTGTACAAAATTAGGTGTGAATGTTTAGTACCATGGGATACATCACATATAATACGGGTTTTTTTCTCGTGCAGAAATTATGCAAATTAGATGAACTTTGATTTTTTCAGTGCTACTTACACACAGTAAGTACACATGTCAATACGGCTCTGGCTAGAGGCTGTATTTACCAACCGATCTTCACGAAACTTCTTGGGTGCCTCTGTTATCACCTTGGGACGAGAACGAGTGTTTCTGAGTGCGGTCCAAAATTCAAGATGGCTGCCAGTGGCCATTTTGTACCGAAATTAGGTCTAATCAGTTTTTAGCTCAACTTGACAAAGTCAAGCTGAGCTATTGCCATCACTTCTCGTCCGTCGGCGTACGTACGTACGTACATATACATACGTACGTACGTACATACGTATGTTAGTACGTACGTCCACAGTTTCCTTTGGCACACCTCACAGGTCGCATTTATGATCAGATTACTTTGAAACTTGGTATGCTTGTTTGGGGTGACCTCTAGATGGGAGCTATCGATTTTCTTCAATTTCCGTCAAAAAATGTTGCCGCGGCCAACGTTCTTAGAACTTAGTTTAGTCAAAACACAATATTTCCCTTTGGCACACCCCACAGGACACATTTATGATTTGATTGCTTTGAAACCTGGTATGCTTATTTAGGGTGACCTCTAGATGGGAGCTCTCGATTTTCTTCAATTTCCGGCAAAAAATGTTGCCACGGCCAACGTTCGTAGAACTTAGTTTAGTCAGACCTCAATATTTCCCTTTGGCACACCCTACAGGGCACATTTATGATCAGATTACTTTGAAACCTGGTATGCTTGTTTGGGGAGACCTCTAGATGGGAGTTATCGATTTTCTTCAATTTCTGTCAAAAAATGTTACCGCAGCCAACGTTCTTAGAACTTAGTTTAGTCAGAAGACTCAATATTTCCCTTTGGCACACCCTACAGGGTACATTTATGATCAGATTGCTTTGAAACCTGGCCTGCTTGTTTGGGGTGACCTCTAGATGGGAGCTATCGATTTTATTCAATTTCCGCCAAAAAATGTTGCCGCTGCCAACGTTTTTAGAACTCAGTTTAGTCAGACCACAATATTTCCCTTTGGCACACCCTACAGGGCACATTTATGATTTGATTGCTTTGAAACCTGGTATGCTTGTTTGGGGAGACCTCTAGATGGGAGCTATCGATTTTCTTCAATTTCCGTCAAAAATGTTGCCGCGGCCAACGTTCTTAGAACTTAGTTTAGTCAGAAGACTCAATATTTCCCTTTGGCACACCCTACAGGGCACATTTATGATCGGATTGCTTTGAAACCTGGCATGCTTGTTTGGGGTGACCTCTAGATGGAAGCTATCGATTTTCTTCAATTTCCGTCCAAAAATGTTGCCGCGGCCAACATTCTTAGAACTTAGTTTAGTCAAACCACAATATTTCCCTTTGGCACACCCTACAGGGCACATTTATGATTTGTTTGGTTTGAAACCTGGTATGCTTATTTAGGGTGACCTCTAGATGGGAGCTATCGATTTTCTTCAATTTCCAGCAAAAAATGTTGCCACGGCCAACGTTTATAGAACTTAGTTTAGTCAGACCTCAATATTTCCCTTTGGCTCACCCTACAGGGCACATTTATGATTAGATTGCTTTGAAACCTGGTATGCTTATTTACAATGACCTTTAGATGGGAGCTATCGATTTTCTTCCATTTCTGTCAAAAAATGTTGCCACGGCCAGCGTTCTTAGAATTTAGTCTAGTCAGACCACAATATTTCCCTTTTGTACACCCTACAGGGCACATTTATGATCGGATTGCTTTGAAACCTGGCATGCTTGTTTGGGGAGGCCTCTAGATGGGAGCTATCGATTTTCTTCGGTTTCTGTCAAAAAATGTTGCCACTGGCAAAAAAAATGACATTGGTACCAATGATCTTCAATTTTGCTATTTCATTTATAACTTACCAAGTTCATGTTTGTCAAGTTGAGCTACAGTGTCATTGACACTTTCATTTGTATACAACTTCTATATGGCTCAGGTAGAGGCCCTTATTTATGAACCGTTCTTTATGAAACTTCTTGGGTACCTTTGTTATCACCGTGGGATGACAATGGGTGTTTTGGGGTGTGGTCCGAAATTCAAGATGGCCACCTGCAGCCATTTTGTGCCAAAGTTAGTGCAATCAGTTTTTTGTACAGAACTTCTGTATGAAAGTTCTGATTTGAATAAATTTTTGTATGAATGTTTAGTAAAATGGAATACATCACATACAGTACAGGTTTTTTTCTCGTGCAGAAATTATGCAAATTAGATTAATTTTGATTTATTTAGTGCTACTTATACACTGTAAGTGCACATGTCAATACGGCTCGGGCTAGAGGCTGTATTTATCAACCGATCTTCACGAAACTTCTTGGGTACCTTTGTTATCACCTTCGGATGAGAACGAGTGTTTCTGAGTGCAGTCCAAAATTCAAGATGGCTGCCAGTGGCCATTTTGTACCGAAATTAGGTCCAATCTGTTTTTTGTCACAACTTCTATACAGCTCGTATTTATGAACTGATCTTCACGAAACTTCTTGGGTACCTTTGTTTTCACCTTGGGACAGGAATGAGTGTGTTTTGGGGTGCCTTTGTTATCACTGTGCTATGAGAACAAATATTTTGGGGTTCAGTCAGACCCACTCTGGGACTCAAAGATTTCTTTTCTAGTTTAGCATCTGACTGTCACCCACCTTTACAATACTTTACCTATACATTTGTTACAGGCTACGGTCAGTATTTATGTACAGACCGTTACAATACTTTATATGTACCTTTGTTATCCGGTCATTACCTAGATGTTTGTCATTGCTGTGTCACATACTATACATGTACATGTCTTGACAAGATGAGCTACAGTGTCATTGACACTTTCATTATAAAATTGCACGTGTGCGGGAGGTTTTTCATTTTATTTTTATAATTATTTTCTTTGCCAGCAAAAGTTCATGTTCTTGGTTTGTTTTATGTTTTAGGCCTTATAATCTATAGAATAGCATGAGAGGTGGCGTATTTCACCCCTTGAGTGCAAGAAGGCTAAAGCATTTTAAAGTCTTTTTGCACTCAGGGGACAAATTTATCAATTTTATTAACTTGGGTAAAATATCAAGACATAGACCATTTAATTGGTTATAAAAAGAGAGCTTGTGGCAGCCAAAAGGACCATGCGGGAGGGCCTGAGAAACAGATTTTTAACTTTTTTAGGCCTAAGGTATCGAGTTAATCACAGAGTATACTTTTTTACGTTTACACATATTTATTATTCGTAAAATAGCTCGCACTGACTTGATGATCTCTTCTTGAGTTGACTTTCATTTTGTGCTCGTGTATGAATTTATAATTAGGTTATTGCCCAAAATATTCTTGTTTCTCAGACATCTCCATCAACATTAACATTCTGCAAAAAAACCCTGCCTCATCATGAAGTTTCCTGTTTCATTTTTGGCTCACCAACGATAGTTGTGTGAGCCTATGGCATAGCCCTCATGTCGGTGTCCGGATTCATTCATTTTGAACTTTTGTGTGCAGGTTTTGATTTTTTTTTTTTTTTTTTGATTTTTTTTTTTATGTCAGCATGCTTTTCAGGGATAGTAATATTTTATTCAACCCTTTCCATGCTTAGTTACTTGAATTTTGGACTTTTGTGTACAGGTTTTTGACTTTTCTGTGCAGGTTTTTGACTTTTGTGTACAGGTTTTGAAATTTTGTCTTCAAGTGGAGTTTTACCTTACTGGCATATTGCCATGGTGGTTACCTTAACATTTCAGGGTATTTTTCTCAATTTTAACCCTTTGAAACAAATGTGATACTTTTTTGACTTTTATGTGCAGGTTTTGAGGTTTGTCTTTCTTTTCTTCCAAGTGGATATTTTTCAAGTAGAGTTTCACTTTACTGGCATATTGCCATTGTGGTTACTGTGACATTTGCAGGGTATTTTTCTCAGTTTTAACCCTTTGAAACAAATGTGATACTTTTTTTAACTTTTATGTGCAGGTTTTGAGGTTTGTCTTTCTTTTCTTCCAAGTGGCGACTTACCTTGTAGCATATTGCCATGGCTCCTATTTTATGTTAGGATGCTTCTTGGAGCTAGTATTATATTATTTAACCCTTTAGCTGCTTATTTACCTTAATTTTGGACTTTTGTGTGCAGGTTTTTGACTTTTGTGTACAGGTTTTGATATTTTTTTTAAGTGGACTTTTACCTCACTGGCATATTGCCATGGTGGTTACTGTAACATTTTCAGGGTATTTTTCTAAATTTTAACCCTTTGAAACAATTGTGATACTTTATGGACTTTTATGTGCAGGTTTTGAGGTTTTTCTTTTTCTTCCAAGTGAATATTTTTCAGGTAGAGTTTTACCTTACTGGCATATTGCCATGGTGGTAACTGTGACATTATCCGGGTATTTTACTCAATTTTAACCCCTTGACACAAATGTGATACTTTTTTTTACTTTTATGTGCAGGTTTTGAGGTTTGTCTTTCTTTTCTTCCAAGTGGCAACTTACCTTGTAGCATATTGCCATGGTTCCTATTTTATGTTAGGATGCTTCCTGGGGCTTTTATCATATTATTTGACCCTTTAGCTGCTTATTTACTTTAATTTTGGACTTTTGTGTGCAGGTTTTGGACTTTTTTTTTTTTACTCCAGCCACCCCTTTTCATTGGCCACCTGCTGGTGAGCCACGGGGTACTGATACCCCCTCTAGTTAACCAGTCAGATTACACATTGACTAAAATCATTTCTTTTCAATCTTTGATGTGTGATAAATAAGTACTTTGCAAGATGTTTGTAGGCAAGTCTTGTCTGCTGGTATAGGCATCAAAGATTTTCTTGGAGACCATTGCATGTCCAAGCCACCGGATGTAGAATGTTGAATGTCACAAAATATGTGTATTTAGTAAAAGTGCATGTAGAATTATTTCGTTTTGGACTGTAAATAGAATCCTTGGTGTATGGTGAAAGAGCTGTATGGTGCAACAGGCAGAATGATGAGAGCTAATTTTCTCCCACCCATAATTCACCTCATTTGCAAGTGAGGTACACTTCTTCTCATGCTCTTAACCCTTTACCTAACATGACACTTGAAAACAAAATTCTTGAATAACTAATTTTTTTTATTTTGGGGTGAAAAACATAGCTTGTGCCCCCTCATTGGAGCAAGCTCGATGAGCTGGTTCCAATTGGGGGATTATAAGCTGTACTTTTGAGACAAATAATGAAAACTGAATGATGATTTTTGCAAAAGGTGTTGGCTGGTTGGGTAAGGGTTAAATTATCAGCATTAGGATATGCCACACCCCTGATCAGCCTGGCATAAAACCCAGGTAGGCCTGAAGTTTGACATAGAAATTATAAGACATATCCTACTGCAGTATTTCTGGAGTGTTCTGGCGAAGTGTTACAGAGATAAGTAGTGTAATAGACATGGCAGTGTTATAGCCTTGAATTAGATGCATACTTTTGTTCTCATTCTTTAATTTCAACTTCCTTTACTATGCTTACCTACATGCAGGCCCAGAAGAATACACACAGACCTGGAGCCCCAGTGGGAGCCGAAGGAAGTGAAGCAGAGCTTGTTTACTGTGGTAAACAAGCTTGGTTTTACTGGTAAAATAAGATCCAGTCACTAATGCTTGAGATGGAAGTCCTTTAAAATGGGCAACATGGGTATAAACGATCGACTAAACTTGGCTTTGTCTCCATGTTGTGGTCATGATTAGCCATTGTGCAGAAATATGTGACCTTAAACACTAATAAATAAATAACACAGACCTGGAGTGCGTCGTCCTACTAAAGGTGTTTTGGATTCTCACACAAGTTATTTTCATAACTCGACATTGTTTTATAACAACTGCTGACACAGAAGTTAGAGATGGGCGGTATTGGAATTTTGAGTTTGGTATCGTTTTGGTATATTGAGGGGGTGGGGGGAGTATACCTTGATATTGGTTCAGTATTTGGTATCCGAATTGACAGAGATTTGCTGATAGTACTAAAGGGGAATTCACACCAGGAAAATACAGAATAAGTTGTTCTTGTATCATTCTACTAAAGCACCACAAATGCCACTGCAATGAATTGAGCATTGACAGTGCCAACACAAATCATATCTGCAGTAATTTTGTGCCTTGTTCCAAACACACCTTAACCTTTAAAGGCCTTATCAGGCTTTTGCGATCTCAGAGCATGTGTCCTTTACATGCCATCGTTAGAGGTCCTGCTGACTATACATGTAGACAAAACACCAAGGCAGTGATTTCCAGTAAAGTCTTGGCTGCCTTAATAGGCAGCCAAGACTTGACTAGAAATTACAGCTAAGCAACTGAACATGTACAGGTTGTAGTCTAGTGGGAATTCAGAACAATTGCCCAGGCCTTTAATTTGAGGGTTAACAAAACTGAAAAGAAAAGATTTACCTACCCGCCAAAAAATTTTTTGCTATAACAATCAAGCAGTTCTACCTGCCACCTCTACCCGGCAATTCTACCCGCCAGGCTTTTTATATAAATATGTGAGAGCTACCACACAATATAAAAGTCTCTGACGAAGCTCAAATCGAGCGAAACCGGTTAGACAGTTAACAAATCATTATATTTAGTTATCAAATTCATACGGGATCTCCACCTTCAGAGTTCTCTTGCACTTTCGAGTGACTTTTCCTGAAAAGAAAAGTAGTCAATTCTTTCTTGAAAATGAACTCTTAAACTGCTATCATGCCTTAACAAAGCTTTATAAATAGGAAATGTAGGAATATTTGAAAATGCAGATGGTTTGGGTATTCAATGATTGCCTAGGTTCAGTTTTTCGGTATCTCCATGATGTTGGTTTGGTTTTTTGGTACATTGCCCATCTCTAACAGAAGTTTATCAGTATACTTTGATATTACATGCATAAAATGCATTTGCATGAAGAAAACAACACACAGTACTGTGATCACAAAAATGGACTGAGGATTTCAATCGGATCACGACCGAGTCTCAATCTGGTCAAAATTATCTTTGCCCCTTTTCTCCCTTTAGGAAATACACATCGCCTATTGTGAGAAAATGCGAGAACACTGAAACTGAGATGCTGTTTTCATTTGTTATCCCCCATCCAAACAAAGTTTGACGGAGGATATAGAAATGGATCCCGTCCATCTGTGCATCCATCCATGTGTCCATCTGCATATTTTTTTAATATGATAACTTTAACAAATGTAATTGGATTTTGACGAAACTTGCGATACATTGTGAGAAGTTCCTTGGGGTTTGTAGGAGCTATACCCCTTTTTGTTTGAAATTTGGTATTTGTGTGATAAAGACTGTGTGTAATCAGATTTCATGAAACTTGCTTTTGAATATATTGTGACATGATCTTGGTCAAGTTCGTAATTCACTAAATTTCCAAGGCTTTTGTATGATTTAGGCCCCTTTTTATCGGAAATGTGTTGTTTAGCTTGTACTGACTTTAAGAATGTGATAACTTGAACAAATGTAATCAGATTTTCACAAAACTGGTTATGGCCATACATTTTGAAAAAGATCTTAGTCAAATTCGATGTTCACCAAATTTCTGTTGACTTTTGTAGGAGTTATGCCCTTTTTGTTGAAAATTTGGTGTTTGATAATGACTTGAGCATGATTACTTGACACAGTGTAACCAGTGTTTCATAAACTTGCTATAAGCATACATTGTGAGAAGATCATTTTTTTCCAAAACATATAGATGCACTTTTCTCTGTTTGTGGCGGGGGATTTTCGTTATAAGAATGTCACAAACTAATTGAGAAAAACACCACTTTTGTGATCACAGTTACACTTCCAAAAAGTATTTGAGTGTGACCTATATTTAGATTCACTCAATTTGAATATTTCAATTGATCAGAAATGCAAACCTGCAAATCTAAAAAGTAGCATAAAAATTTTTTTTCTTTGAATCAGTACAAGAAATATGGTCAATCAAGACTTCATTTGACTGTAATTTGAATGAAATTACTAATACTATTCGACTTTGTTGTTTTCTAAATAATTATGAATGAAGACTCATCACAGCCATGGAGCTTTGTGATTACGGCATGCAGTTCCATAAATTATTAATATCTTCATGTTTCAAGACAAATAAATAGTTATTAATTTGGATTGTCTATAACTGGAGCTTGGAAGAATATCTGTATATCTTTGTATATAAAGCAATGTCTCATTAATTCAAAGCTCGTCTGTATGCAAACTTCACAAAAAGTGGATAAACAACGGCCCATAACAGCGTTGGATTTCTTGCAGAATTTGACTGGTGACCTTGTATTATTGCGTTCCCACAGAATTTGTGAATTGTTGTTCAGGTGGAATATCCATTCCAATGGTGTTCTAAATCTAACTGATAATCACCCTCTCTGTTATGTGTTCACTGTAGATTTTTTTTTATTATAATGCATGTTGACATTTTGGGAAACTGTTTTATCACTTGCATCTCATGAGTGTGACATAAATTAAGAGTAATTGAGTCCCAACCGATTTATTTTACCAAGAAAAACTGCTAAATACAAACAATATACACAAGTCACCATATAGAGTATTTTATGTTCAGCCATTTATTTTGTTAGGTCATGTCGTGAATAAGGTGGTATGGTGCAGTGTATAAGAACCCTTGTTTTCAAACATGTTTGGGAAATGAAATATGTGATGGCTTATATATTTAATTGTATGATTGTTAAATAATCAGAGGGCAGTAAGTTTTGTTTTGTTCCATAATGTGACAACTGGTACATGCTTTATTGTTTGCCAATTGGCAGAAACCTCTTGCTGAAAGAATATCGATCAATAAAAATGCTAGATGCATCAGCAGTACAGTGGACCCCACTTAATTGGATATCTCTTAACTGAATAACCCTGTTAACTGAATATAGTTTTCCAACACAAAACCATTTACTATACCTTCAGTATAAATTTGACCTGTTAATTGAATATAGGTTATAGAGTAAACTCCTGTTAATTAAATAAAAAATCTTGTAACCTGTTGAGAAATTAGCCTGGCTCACCCCAGTTTTCCCTTATTTATAAACCTATTTGGCATCAGTACATCCAATATAGGAATTTAATCTATTATATCTTGTTTTGACAGAGCTCAGGGAGTTTATCTCTAGAATAGAGGAAAGTGACACAATTCCTGTTAAGTGAATACTCCTGTTAATTGAATAATTTTCTTTGGCAAAGTGGCTATTCAATTAACAGAGTTCCACTGTATAAACTTCCGAAACCCTACCTGTTTCGTATGAATGAAAACTGCAGCGTAGTTTACAGTGTATAAATCTGTCAAAATACTGATTTCAAGTGATCTGTAAATTGGTCTGTTAATATTTGATGGGTACAAAAAATGAAATTAGAAAAAGGTGTTCATTGGATTGTAAGAATGACAGCACACCTCAAAAGCACTGCTGCTGAAAATGTACAGAATACTGATTTGACAACAAGAGATGAATTATCACTTGAAACATCTAAACTTGACATCATATTTGAATTTGTCATATTATAGCCATAGATGCTGAAAGTAACCAAAACCAAAATCATCAATGAATAAATAAATACCACCAAGGCACCTGCAAATTGGAGTTTCTAACCGTTCCATCAAACTCAGCAGGGCTTATATTTTGACGAGAATCCGAGAATTCATTCACGCAAAGATTGGTTCATCAAAACCAGCGAGAATCCCTGTAGATTCTCGCTGCACCTGGAGTTCAACCATGGTGTCCTCATAGGACCCTGGGACCCTCATAGCAGGTATGGATACTCTTAACCATTTTTGTGAGAATGCAGATCAAATATAAACCCTGAACTGAATAAGAACTGCTACTTTGACATGTTTCTTAAGCTTTTTTAGCAGAATTATAGTTATAACCCATTTGAACACTCGCCTCCTTGGGTGCTGTTGCCCTCATTTCACTTGAAAGTTCTTAAAAGTGCTTGAATTTTCAAACAGAAATTCCAGTTCTTTGAAAATGCTTCAAAACCAGACTTTTGTTGGGGAGAATCCAAGAAAACTGTATTTAGATAATTGTCTGACTTGTTTGGTTTAAAATATACATTTACGATGAGCTGTTGTTTTCATGTATTTTTGTTGCAGAAATTGTAATGTTTAAGAACTGCAATAATAGCTGCACCTGACTTTGACCCATGGGAAGCCCTTTCAAAGAGCTTTCACAAAATCATTATTAGGGCTCATATTGATGGTTTGAATTTCATAAATGTTGTTTGTTAACCCTTTACCTGACAATTTGACCACTTTGCCCACACAATTTACAAATTAAGTTGTTGAAAAAAACAAAAAAAACAAAAACCGTACCATACGTGTATAACCCACTCATTGGAATGGGCTCATCAAGCCCTTTGTAATGAGGAGTCATGTGATATGGTTTTGTTGAAGTTTTTTATACCCCCCACAAACAAAGTTTGGGGGGTATATAGGAATCACCCTGTCCGTCTGTCTGTCCATCTGTCTGTCTGTCCATCCTTATAAGCACAACTCCTCCTAAACCATTTGAAGAATTTTCATGAAACTTACCACAATGGAAGAACTCCATATGAAGATGTGCATGAAGCAATATAATTCCGTTCTGACAGGTGCGGGGGGTATCACTTTGTGAGCTTGTTCACAGTACCTCTAGTTTTAAATTTGAAAAAATTATAATTAAAATAACAAATTTTTGTATCGTGTGAGTAGGGTAAAGGGTTAACTGTAATAGCTTTGTCCTATAATCATATATACACGTATACAGACATGAGTGAGTAAAATAATTTCTGGCAATCATGGAAAGTGCCAAGCTTTCAGGTCACCAGTCTCTAATTCTGTAATATATCTGATGCTGTTATGGCCTGGAACCAATCTAGCCTTTAACCCTTTACCCAATGCAAAGGATATCAATTTTTTTTTATTTTAAGTATTGATTTTTTAAAATTTTCAAAAAAATTCAACAAAACCATATCATGTGACCCCCTCATTGGAATGAGCTCGATGAGCTCATTCCAATGAGTGGTCACACAATATAGTCTTGTTGACATTTTGGGAAAAAATTTTTTTTCTAATGCTTAATTTGAAAATTACTCGGGCGGATTCAGCTGATTTGTTAGTTAAAGGGTAAAATAGCCCATTGCCTATGCATGGATTTACAGTGCTGGAATATTCCAGTTGGTCAGAAAAGTCAACGTATGGTTTGCTGTTCTGATGGACTGCTATATTCCAGATGACTGAATTTAAAAGATACCATAAAATCCATTTTCTATGAATCAATGCTAGGAATGTTGCACATTCAAAACTTGATTTGGCCGAATGTTTGCTAACATTAGGGTTAGGTATGAAGACTCATCACATCCATAGATTTAAGATTACACTGCTTAGTTCCACTAATTTTGTGGATATCTTGATGGTTTTACTCTTTTTGTCCTGGGAAGGAGACCGGTGCTTGTTTTCTAAGGTAAACAAGTTCTGCTTTACTGGTAAAATAGGACCTGGAACCAATGTTTGGGGCAGAAGTCCTCTATTGAGGGTAACATAGGTATAAACAATTGGCTAAACTTGACTTCATCCTAATGTTGTGGTGGTCACAAATAAATAAATACTCTTTGATTGCAATATCTATAACTGGAGCACATAAGAATATCTGTATATGTCAGTGAGTGAAGGAACATCACTTTACATCAACGGTAGTCTATGTGAAAACTTCACAAAAAGTGGGTACACAAACAGCCCATAACAGCAACAAATTCCGTACCGAATTAGACTGGTGGACTAAGAGCTTGAAAATCCCAGTGGAAAAGTCATTCAAAGTCGTGCATTGTTTTTCTTGCATGAATGCGTGAACTCTATTGATTTACCATTTCATCACTAAGTATTCATCAAGTGTTTTCTGAACAAGAATATGTTTTACGATTGTGAAAGTATAAGAAAGTGTTTTTTTATTCTTTTTTTTTAACTAGGACCTAACAAAGCTTCCAGGTCTGCTTCGAGTGGATATCACAAGAGATTTGATTGATTCACATAGATTTGATTTGATTCACAGATTTGATTGATTCACATAGATTTGATTTGATTCACAGATTTGATTTGATTCACATAGATTTGATTTGATTCACATAGATTTGAATTCTTGGGTACAGGTTCCCCATACTAACTCTCTGACTTGACATGTACACCCCTTCTAGATTCAGTACCGTTTGATTTTATCCAAGATTTGAGATTTGAATGGTCCTACTTTTAGGTTTAAGAATTTTGTTTTTATACCCCCCGCGAATGAAGTTCAGGGGAATATATAGAAATAACTTTGTCTGTCCATCTGTCCATCCGGCTGTCTGTGCAAATCGTGACTGGCTCAGAACTTTTCGTGACCTTGAAGGATATTAATGATACTTGGTATTAATGTTGCCCACCACCAGAGGGTGTGTCATGAATAAGGTTGGAATGCCTGTCTACAAGGTCAAGGTCACAGACGTAGTTCAAGTTTACATACTACCCAGGCCAGAAAATAAGCAGTCTGACATTTGCAGAATGAGGTCCCCAGAGGGTGAATTTGATGATGCTATCCCATACAGTTGGCCAATTTATCCTCTGGGTACCTCTTTCTGTTTAGTTTTGAGATCCTGATTCAGACTAAGGTTCACAGAGGGTAAATTTAGTGATGCAACCCTGCTATGCAGGGTAGCATCACTAAATTCACCCTCTGGGGACCTCAGTTTGCAGATGTCAGTCTGCTTATTTTCTGGCTTGATACTACCACATCCAAATCCAACTAGAACAATCGTATCCGGCACAGACTAAATGTATGTAGTTCCATTGTAAGTGTAAATTTTTTCTATTGAAATCCCATTACTGGCATGTTCACCACCATTATATGTAAAGCTAAAAGTTATGTCATAGGCTTTTTATATATAGTAGAATAGGTAATCATGGTATAAAGGAATGTAATTACCAAAGCGGAAGGCATTTCCACCAGATCACAACTTGAGTCACAATCTGGTCAAAATTCGCTCTCTGCTTTCCTCCCCGCAGCATTGTTGGTTCTCATTTATTGAAAAACAAATGCGAGAACATTCATTCTCGAATGCTATTTTCAATTGATTTCTTGATTTGGTTTTCATTTCACTATACAATGGAACCCACTTAATTGCATACAGTGCGGCTTTATGCTGTTGGCACTAATTTGCCCTTGGGTCAAGAGTAGAAAGAAAATATCAGTATAAAATTGTTTTGTTGCAATTTATTGGAAAGTGCCAAACTGACCCCCTCCAATAAATTGCAACAAAACAATTATTTATGGGCAATATCTTGCTAAATGAAGGTCCCCTTTTGCTGATAGTATGATAACTTTGAAAAAAATACTCAAGTTACAAATCACCATTGGAAAGTAATTTAGCACTCTACCAGTTAAATGAATAATACTTCCAAACACAAAACTATTTACCATACCTTCAATACAAAATTGATCTGTCGATTTCATATAGGTTTTAAAGCAAACCCCTGTTAACTGTATAAAAAATCTTGTAATATGTCAAGAAATTACCTGAATATTCACCAAATTCCCCTTGTTTGAAGACCTATTTGGCATCAGTTCATCCAGTTGAGGCATTTAATCTACTGCATCTTGTTTGACAGAGCTGCATGAGCTCTGTCAAACAAGATATATTAGAATAAATGATCTGTTTATGTCTGCAGTACAGGGAAGTGATCAAATCCCTGTTAATTGAAAACTCATGTTAATTGACTCATTTTTAGTGGCAAACCAGCTATTTAATTAACCCTTTACCTAACCTGAAAAGCAGACGACACTTGCAAACAAAATTCTTGAATAACTAATTTTTTTCATTTTTTATCTCAAAAACATAGATCATAACCTATGTTTTTGAGACAAAAATGAAAAAATAATGAAAATTAATTGGCATTTTTTGTGAATAGCGCTGGCCGTCATGTTGGGTAAAGGGTTAACAGGGTTCCACTGTATTCTGCATATGAAATCTTATCCAACGCATGTAATTGTGTCAGGACCAGATCAGGATCTGATCAAGTAAGAGACCACATTTGCAATAACTGTACAGTAGATCCTAAAAAATAGTTGAATTGATTATTAAACCCCCACTCTCAAAGAGATTGGAGGATATACTGGATTCCATGCATCTGCCCATCCATCTGTCCGTCAATCCATCCATCCATCCATCTGGATCTATATCTCAGTCTTGGATGGATTTCAATGAAATTTGGTATGCAGTGAGGTGGTGTGCAGTGGTGGGGCGTGTGTGCACTGGGCCGTGGCCGTGGCCATGGCCTAGCTTTTATTGTACATGTATGCCGAGGCTAGAAGTGGGTACACAAAGGTGGCTTGACACTTTGAGTAGGATGTGCATAAAAATGTATCCAGGATGCACCATGATTCAAATGGTTTTGAAGTGGGTGTGTAAGATTTCATCTCCTGTGGCTTGTTAATTTGAGTCAGCTGCTCCTAAACATATATCCTGGATGCACAAGGACACATCTTGGACTGGTTGTGTTAGGTTTCATCTATTGAAACTCAGAATAGCATGTTGAATATTGTACAGTTGTTGCCCTTGCACAGATGAGATATGAAGATTAATTCCACACTTGAGGTATGTAATGTTCCTTAATCCTTTACCTAACATAAAAAGCAGACGACACTTGCAAAAAAAAATTCTTGAATAACTCATTTTTTTTTTTTCAAAATAGGTTATGAACCCTCATTGGAACGATCTCGACATGCTCATTCCAACGAGGGGTCATAACATATGTTTTTGAGACAAATAATGAAAATAAATTGGCAATTTTTTAGAATAGTTGTGGCCGGTTTTGGCCATTACATTGGCTAAAGGGTCCAGGGCTGTAGCCTGAGGACAGTCTGACATGTAGAGAATGACTGGAACAAATCATCCATGTTTATCCTGCACGAGGGCAACAACTGTATTATTAAATCCTTCAACCAGTAATGTGCTTAATGACAGTGGGTAAAGGTTAAAGGAATGCTACATGCAGTATATTACCAATAATTCATTGATTCTGAGTTGTAACAGTTTACAAAATTGCAGCTACTTTCTGTGATAAGGCTCTTGTGATGTCAGAGCATTACATTGATACTCATTGATTGGTCGTTATTGTGCTTCATCCTCCCCCTGGGAAGGAGCGGCTAGATAGTTCCAATCGATACATCCCACATGAGATGTATTTCACGAATCCTTTACCATCTATCACAGTGTTTAGTTAAAACAATATTTATTCTGATATAGATATTGAAGTACATGAATGGAAATATTTCATAGATTAGGAAACAACCTGAGAATAACAAAATTCACAGGAAAGTGTTAAGGATATGATGAAAAGCTTGTAGCTTAGAAACGCTGTCTCCCTGAGTGATTTTATTAGATTGTATAATAATGATAATTGTTTATTTCATGTTCATTGCGGTTGTTTTATTGATTCAGCACCTTACCTACCTACTTTATATATGAAATGTTTGTACAGAGGTATTCTCAGTTGAATTGCAATAAAATAATTTTAACTCCTAAGGCCTAAAAAAATTAAAAATCTGTTTCTCAGGCCCCCCCCCTCCCCACATGGTCCTTTTGGCTGCCACATGCTCTCTTTTTATAATCGGTGTAAACTTAAAAAAAATAAAAATATAAATGGTTTATGTCTAATATTTTACCCAAGTTAAAAAAAAATTATAAATTTGTCCCTTGAGTGCAAGAAGGCTTTGCAATGCTTCAGCATTGCAAAGCCTTCTTGCACTCAAGGGACGAAATACAACCCCACCCATACTGTTCCGGAGATTATGAATACAAAAACATAAACCAAGAACATGAACTTTTGATGGCAAAGAAATAATTACAGAAATAAAAAATAAAATTCAAAAATGGTTGCTCACATTCAATTTTGCAAATAATCACCTGAGAAACAGAATATCTACTCTCTGTGGCCTAAAGGCCTACAGATTTTCATATATTCCTACTGTGCCATAACAGTCTGTATCCTTTAGATTTGCAGTTGTTTTAGGCAAGTCTTTGCTGACCATATAGGCAGCCAAGTCTTCCCTAGAAACAACTGTCAAAGTACTTGGAATGTTACTTGCGAGATAACCCATAATACTACATGTTGTGGCAACTGTTTTGTTGTAGTAAAGAGTGCTGAAAGTTACCTTTGAATTTCACCTTACAGGGTTAGACAGTAAAAACCATTGCAGGCCTTCGTGTGAGGAAATTTTACGAGAGCAAAAAATTGCACTTGTCAGTTGAGCCAGCAGTGTAAACACATTATCAAAATAAGGCTTATGTAAAAGACTAATCCAAAACAATAAAAACTAATTAAAGAAACTCCTTCCGATTCTGGTGAATTTACTTAAAATTAGTTTTTGTTAATCAAATAAACATGTAATCTGCTGATCTTAGAGCTGTGATGTCTAAAATGGGTTTTCAGGCATGGGCAAAACATATTGTTGCGGGTGTGATATTTAGCACCTGTCTTTCAAGATTTGCGAGTGTTTGTGGGTGCAAGAGCAATCGTTCTCATCTCACACGGAGGCCTGCCATTGTTGTAAAGCAAACATCAATTAAATTAAACCATGTAGCTGCATGAGAATTGATGGCAGGTCTGAGGGACAAAAAATCTGGCCAGGCTATTTATGTCTTATTTTTCATGGTATTAGAATCTTGTTACATCTGTTATAATATCTGCGTCATGAATTGGATTTAAACAATTGTTGAGTGCTGCTTGGTAAATCAGAATTTAATTTGCTATGTGCTCAATCCATACATATTCAATGTGTTGGTAAGCTGTTGTTAAATTCTCTCTTTATTCACTTTTCACAGTGCGCTTGTTCAAAGTCTCACATCTATGACAATCCTAGCAATGCACCCATTGATGTAGAAACATACACTAAGTTGGTGAGTTTAGTTTTTGCACAAGCAGTTATCTTTTTTTTAGTATATAGCTACTACTTGTCGTACACTAGGAGTGTAAAGATATGCTCATGTCACAATGCATTGTATATATCGATACACTGGTCGCAATACAAATACATATCTAGATATGATTCCGATTCCTGCTATAGACAAGTGACCTGAGTGTGATCGAAGGAAAACAATCCAAAATTTGCAGGTGCATTTTTATGTTGCTAAAAGCTCATTATTTTTTGTGCTGATAAATGTGATGCACTGTTCAATATGACAACCTTGTTGAATTTCAAAGCATATTTTGAGAAAATCGCAATAATTCCTTGCCTTTTTCCAATCAACAATGCCGAATGATGCATTATAGGAGCAATCAACAGCCAGTTTGCCATGTGATTTGTGTGTATCACAATACAGAGATATTTATGATAGGCCATACTAGTATGTGTATCATCAGAGGCAATATCTTGATGCACCAGTGTATCTTTACACCCTTAACATACACATATAGTACTTGGAGAGTGGATAACTACAAAACACCCATGAAGTGGAAATTCCACCTGATGCAGTAAGGCATAAATTCTTTGAGAAACCATTAGAAATGCAAGCAAGATATCTACTAATGGATCTCCAGGTTTTACCAGGAGATCCATGAGCAGAAATTTTGCCGTAAAAGTTTTGATTGATGAATTTCTATTGTAGTGTGAACAAACCATATTTTTTTTATTCAATGAAGGAAAAGTAGTGTGAAACTCACACAGTTTTAAGTTTGAATATATGCACCTTACACATATGATAAGAAAATTAACACATAATAAACCCAAGTCAATGGTACTTTGATTAAAGGGTGGGTTTTGGATTATAACTGATTCACAACTAGGGATCTGATTTCGTTGGATTTCTCTCTTCGATTCTCTATCTAGACTACTGTACATAGATTCTCACCTCTAGAAAAGGAAATGCTAGAATACTGAATCTCTGATGTTTTTTTCATTTGATTTTGAAATATTTTATTTAGGAAATCTCAGCCACTGGCAAAAGTATGTAGTGACCAGATCGTGACCTAGTTGAGAAATATACTGCTTTTCTGATCACGATACACTACCAGGACACGAATCTAAGCTATATCATTCTTTCTGTAAAGAATGCTCTAGACAGGATAGTCGATGCTGTTATAATTACTTTTACTATTGTTTGACAACAATTGCTTATCAAAAAGTAAGTGGCAGAAAAATAAGAGAAGTACAGTACATCCACCGTGGACTGGTCACCTTCCACGGGTGACCAATAATATCATCAATAGTTTAATTAATGAAGCTTCAAGGTAAACACATGTGTGGACATCACTGCCCATGTGTGGGTAGCGACGATTGTGTGGTACTCAAGAAAGAGGAACAGAGCAGATTGATGGCAGTTTGGCTCTGGAAGATGAGCAATGCAAAATACAAAATGCTCCATGCAATGCAAATGGTTCACTACTTACGTGCTAACAGTCATTATGGCTCTATTGGAAGATCCTAAAAGCCCTTTTAGTAACTTTACTCTGTATGTATTGTCCTGCTTTCTCAACAATAGAATTAAATGTATAAGTCCCACAAAGTAGATCTGTTTCTCAGGCCATTTTTTGTAAAACTGCATGTGGGCGGGCAGTTTTTTTTTTATTTTATTTTTTATTTTTATGTGTACCCATACTATGTATGGTACACATAATGCCGTCATCCGGGGTGACCATCCATTGTTCGTCCATCCTTTGTCTGTCTGTCTGTCCATCTGTCCATCTGTCTGTCCATCCGGCATCCGTATCCATTTCTTTGTCATTCGATAACTTGAAAAATATTGCTTGGATTGTCAAGTTACTTTACATTTGTGTTCAGGTTACTGATGTGCTGAGCCGTATAGTTTTTGGTGTAAATCGGATAATTTGATCCTGAGATATTAACCCTTTATCCTTCAAATTGAAAATTCCTCCAAGCCCTTTGGCATTCGATAACTTGAAAAATATTGCTTGGATTGTCTAGTTACTTTATATTTTTGTTCAGGTTACTGATGTGCAGAGCTGTATAGTTTTTGGTGTAAATCTGATGATTTGATCCCGAGATATTAACCCTTTATCCTTCAAATTGAAAATTCCTCCAATCTCTTTGGCATTTGATAACTTGAAAAATATTGCTTGGATTGTCAAGTTACTTTATATTTGTGTCAGGTTACTGATGTGCCAAGCTGTATAGTTTTTTGGTGTAAATCTGTTATTTTGATCTTGAGATATTAACCCTTTATTCTTCAAATTGAAAATTTCTTCAATCCCTTTGGCATTTGATAACTTGAAAAATATTGCTTGGATTGTCAAGTTACTTTATATTTTTGTTCAGGTTACTGATGTGCCGAACTGTATAGTTTTTGGTGTAAATCTGATAATTTAATCCTGAGATATTAACCCTTTATCCTTCAAATTGAAATTTCCTCCAATCCCTTTGGCATTCGATAACTTGAAAAATATTGCTTGGATTGTCAAGTTACTTTATAATTGTGTTCAGGTTACTGATGTGCTGAGCTGTATAGTTTTTGGTGTAAATCTGATAATTTGATCCGGAGATATTAACCCCCTTTATCCTTCAAATTGAAAATTCCTCCAATCCCTATGGCATGAGATAACTCAAAAAATATCAATCCGATTGTCATGTTACTTTATATATTTATTCAGGTTACTGATGTGCTGTGCTGTATAGTTTTTTATGTAAATCTGATAATTTGATCCGGAGATATTAACCCTTTATCCATCAAATTAGACACTCCTCCAATCCATTTCTATATGTACCCATACCTTGTATGGTGTACATTATGTCAGCATCCGTGGTGGCCCTCCGTCATACAGTTTTCTACTAATTGCGCGTATGGGTACACATCTGACGATTTCATCGGCCTATTTTTGTAAATATGCCTTTAACATCAAAAGTTCATGTTCTTGGTTTGTTTTATGGTTTAGGCCTCATAATCTACAGAATAGCATGGCTGGTGGTGTATTTCACTCCTTGAGTGCAAGCAATGCAAAGCCCTATTTCACTCAAGGGACAAATTTATCAATTTTATTAACTTAAAAAAAAAATATCATATACCATTCATTTTTAGCTCACCTCACTGAAAGTCAAGGGGAGCTAAAGTGATCACTTTCTGTCCGTCGCCTGCCCGTCCATTGTCTGTCCGGTGTGAACTTTACATTATCGACTTCTCCTCATAAACCTGTGGACCAAATTGAACCAAATTTGATATGCCTGTTCCTTATCATATGTCAATTCAAATTTGTTCAGATAAAGTTGCCATGCCCACAGGGGACACCACGAAGGGCATTAATCTGATAGCACCCATAAATTGTTTTCCAAAATTGAAAAAAAAATGTTCTCCAGAACCATCACTTAGAATCGTCTGATATTTCAAGTTTGTTCAGATCCATTCCTTAGTGTTTTGCCTTTCATGACTTCATTCCTTTGTAGTGTTGATGAACCATGTCTAACTGAATGTGACACCAAATACTTTGAACCACGTTGTCAGGGTGAGCAACTAAGGCCCCTTGGGAGCCTCCTGTTTTTTAGCTCACCTGACTGAAAGTCAGGGTGAGCTTTTCTTATCACTCTTCGTCCGTCGTCCGCCCGTCCATCGTCTGTCGTCCGTCGTCCTGCATGAAGGTGGTGTTTGAGCCTCTTTCTCCTAAACCACTGGCCACATTTTAATTAAATTTCATGTAGGTAGTGGTTATATAGGGGCATTTTGATTTTTATCCAAATTAGGTTTTGGCTCATATTGAGCAGAGGTGTGGGGAAAAAATGGCCAATTTTTTTGAAAATCTTCTTCTAATGAACCACTAGTAGCAGAGACTTGATATAAGGTATACAGAGTCCTTTTGAGGCTTAGAATCAAGTTTGTTCAAGAGAAGTTTGTCAGGCATTATTTGCCTTCGTTTTGGGAGGGGCAAAAATTTTGGCCACGCTTAAAATTTCTATTTTCTGAACCGTGAGGTCGATTTGGACCAGATTTGATATGAGATGATAATGGGTCATAAGTAGTTGATTGATGCAAAAAAAAATTTCCTCATTGTCCCGTGGTAACCCCGGGAGCTAAAAATAGGGAAAACCTTAAAACTGCCATATCTCCAAAACTACATGGCACAGAGAATTGTTATTTTGAATAAAGCTTACTTTTATCCAGTAGAATAGAATGGTTAAAAAAATCCCTATTGGTTTGATCACAAGGTACTTTTTTCAGGACTTTGAAAAAGTACTGAGTCAGCACGTTTTAACACTGTAGGCAATGGGAAAAAGATTAAAAAATCTTCTTCTCCAGATCCAGCCAGCAGAATCTTTTCATATTTGGTATGCAACATTGTAGGGTGGATCTGATTCACGTTTGTTCAAATCGGTCCCCTGGGTTCATATTTGGGCTCAGAAAAGGAGCCTGATTTCGAAATTAGTGCATTTCAGGCAAATTTCTTCAAAAATCTTCTTCTCCAGATCCAGCAGGCAGAATCTTTTGATATTTGGTATGGAACATTGTGGGGTGGATCTGATTCAAGTTTGTTCAAATCGGCTCCCTGCATTCATATTTGGGCTCACTATAGAAGCCCGAATTCAAACTTCGTGCATTTCAGGCAAATTTCTTAAAAAATCTTCTTCTCCAGATCCACGAGGCAGAATTTTTTAATATTTGGTATACAACATTGTGGGGTGGATCTGATTCAATTTTGTTCAAATCGGTCCCCTGGGTTTATATTTGGGCTCAGTATAGGATCCCAAATTTGAACTTAGTGCATTTCAGGCAAATTTCTTTGAAAATCTTCTTTTCCAGATCCAGCAGGCAGAATCTTTTGATATTGGGTATGCACCATGCTTGGGGGGGGGGGGGGGGGGGGGGGGGGGGGAGAGATTCAAGTTTGTTCAAGCCAAGTCCCTGGGTTCATATTTGGGCTCACTGTGGAAGCCCGAATTATAACTTAGTTCAAAATGAGGGAATTTTCTTTAAAAATCTTCTTCAGATCCAGCAGTCAGAATGTTTTGATATTTGGTATGCAGCATCCCTGGGGGGGGGGGGGGGGGTGAGATTCAAGTTTGTTCAAGCCATGTCCCTAGGTCCATATTTGGACTCACTGATGGAGCCCGAATGATAACTTAGTTCAAAATGAGGGAATTTTCTTTAAAAATCTTCTTCAGATCCAGCAGTCGGAATGTTCTGATATGTGGTATGCAGCATCCTTGGATGGTGAGATTCAAGTTTGTTCAGCCTGTCCCTAGGTCCATATTTGGACTCACTGTGGGAGCTCGAATTGTAACTTAGTTCAAAATGAGGAATTTTCTTTAAAAATCTTCTTCTGCAGATCCAGCAGTCGGAATGTTTTGATATATGGTGTGCAGCAGCCATAGGGGGGTGAGATTCAAGTTTGTTAAAGCCAAGTCCCTGGGTTCATATATGGGCTCCCTATGGAAGCCCGAATTATAACTTAGTTCAATATGAGGAATATTCTTTAAAAATCTTTTTTTTTAGATCCACTGGTCAGAATCTTTGGATATTTGGTATAAGGTTTTGTAAGCTTTTCTTAGGAGGAGCAGATGCAACTTGTTGAAATCAATTCTCTGGGTTGATATTTAGGCTACCATGTCAGTTGAGCGCCCTCAGGCCCCTTGGGGCCTCTTGTTAAGTTTGCATTTTCCAATAAAAGAGGATGCAGCAGCCAAAAGGATCATGTGGGAGAGCCTGCGGAACAGATTTTTAATTTTTTTAGGTCATATATAAAATTGTTTTGTTACATGTTATTGGAGAGTGCAAAAAACCAATATCCAATAAACTGTAAGAAAACAAATATTTCTCAACACAATATTGCTCATATACGGCTCCCCTGCTAGTAGTTTGGTACCTTTAAAAAACATTCTCGTGTTACAGGTCACCTTTGAAAACAAATTACATTACTTTTAAGTAACTACAAATTTCTGAACAAGTCTGTTCAAAGGTTCACATCCAATCAATATTCCAACCGTGACGTGAACTTCCATTCCAATTGGGTTACTATTTTGAAGAAAGGGATTCCATTCTCCATCTACTGTAGAGATTACTAAAATGTTTCTTTGCATGCATATGTTCTTATTTCTGTTCCAAAATTTTTACTAAAACGGGAGACTTTTTAAAGATCTGACCTTTTTCTTAACCTCTATCACCCTGGTAATTTAATAGGAATCACTTCAATGGTACAGTGGAGCCCACTTAAATGCTAAGTTTATCTCTAGAATACAGGAGAGTGGCACAATCCCTGTTAATTGAATACTCCTGTTAATTGAATAATTTTCATTGTCAGAGTGGCTACTCAATTAACAGGGTTCCACTGGACCATTTTGCACTTGTAGGACCAAACATTTAACCAATAATATCTTTTTTGACACAACTGACTGACCTTTGTTGAATACGATTGTGTTTGGGAATTATATTCAGTTAGGCCCCATAAAGTAGATCTTCTGTTTCTCTGACCTTTTTTTTTTTTAAAACTGCATGCGGGTGTGAGGTTTTTTATTTTATTTTTGTAATTTTTTCTTTGCCATCAAAAGTTCATGTTCTTGGTTTGTTTTATGTTTTAGACCTCATAATTTACAGAATAGCATGGGTGGTGGTATATTTCGTCCCTTGAATGCAAGAAGGTTTTGCAATGCTAAAGCATTGCAAAGCCTTCTTGCACTCGAGTGACAAATTTATCAATTTTATTAACTTGGGGAAAAATATCAGACACAAACCATTTCATTTTCAGCTCAACTTTGGCGAAGACAAATTTGAGGTATTGCCATGGCCCGTCGTCCGTCACGCCGTCAACACGGCTCGGGCTAGAGGCCGTAGTTATGAACCGATCTTTACGAAACTTCTTGGGTACCTTTGTTATCACTGTGGGACTAGAGCGAGTGTTTTTGGGTCCGGTCTGAAATTCCAGATGGCCGCTGGCAGCCATTTTGTACAAAATTAGGTGCAATCAGATTTTTGCGCAGAACTTCCATATGAAAGCTCTGATTTGAATAATTTTTTGTATGAATGTTTAGTACCATGGGATACATCACATATAATACAGGTTTTTTTCTCGTGCGTTAATTATGCAAATTAGACTAACATTGATTTATTTAGTGTTACTTTCAGCACTGTAACTGCAAATGCCAATACGGCTCGGGCTAGAGGCCGTATTTATGAACCGATCTTTACGAAACTTCTTGGATATCTTTTATCACCGTGGGACGAGAACGAGTGTTTTGAGGTCCGGTCCGAAATTCAAGATGGCCACTGGCAGCCATTTTGTACCGACATTAGGTGCAATCAGTTTTTTGTACAGAACTTCTGTATGAAAGATCTGATATGGATAAAGTTTTGTACGAATATTTAGTAAAATGGAATACATTACATATATTACGTTTTTTTTCTCGTGCATATATAAATTGAATTAGAGAATCTTTGATTTTTTCGGTTCTACTTATATGCAATTAGTGCATATGTCAATACGAATTGGGCTAGAGGCCGTATTCATGAACCGATCTTTACGAAACTTCTTGGGTACCTTTGTTATCACCTTGGGACAGGAACAAGTGTTTTGGTGTGGCTTTGTTATCAGTGTGCTATGAGAACAAATATTTTGGGGTTTAGTCAGACTCACTCTGGGACTCAAAGATTTCTTTTCTAGTTTAGCATCTAACTGTCGCCCATCTTTACAATACTTTACCTATACATTTGTTACAGGCTACGGTCAGCATTTATGTACAGACCGTTACAATACTTTATATGTACCTTTGTTATCAGGTCATTACCTAGATGTTTGTCATTGCTGTGTCACATACTATACTTGTACATGTCTTACACAAGTTGAGCTACAGTGTCATTGACACTTTCATTTTAAGTTTGCATTAGTTATAAAAAGAGAGCATGCGACAGCCAAAAGGCGCATGTGGGAAGACCTGAAAAACAGATTTTTAACTGTTTTAGGCCATAACAGGGTTATTTGATTAAAGAATATCCAATTAACTGGACTCCACAGTATAGCAGTAGAAGCTGAAAATGTCTTTAAACACCAATAAACATAAACAGCTGTTTGCATAACAGAACCATAGATATTGTTTCCCAATGAACTAATCAGAAGGCAAACACCAGGTGGGAACCCCAGGAAGTTGAGAAATGCTCATTTACTTTGTCTTAATTTATTTTTTTTCTCTTAACCTTATATAATGGCCATAACCAGTCAGTATTTTCACAAAAGTCGCTATTCAAATATTATATGTTAGGATATGATCTTTAAAAATTGTCAACAAAACCATATAATGGATTAAAAAGCTCAACCAGGGATAAACTTTATTCTAGATATGAATCTGGGTTTTTTTTATGGGCCTGGACCCCCATTTATAGGTCAGGTCAGATCTGGATCCTGAAAAAGTCAAAATCATCTTTTTCATGTGATTATTGTTTACAATCTTGGCGAGTAATAAATAAAATAGACCCAGTTTTAATTTCGAAAATTCTTTTTCCTTTCATATGCCATTAAGTAATTTTAATTTCTAATGATTTTAAACAAACAGATCAAAGACATACAAACAATAGATCTTGATAATAATAATAATAATATGGTTTAGAGCCTAGTATCCACATAAGTGTGTATATGTATGTCTGTGTATTTGTCTGTTTTGTGGGAAGGTGTTTGAGATGATAGTATGAGATGGTGGTGTTCTGAAGAGCATGACGTAAAAGTTGACAAACCTATGTGTCTCATAAGGTTTGATAGATCATATTCCATATAAAAGATTTTACATGTCTTTCTGAACTCAAAACATAACATTAGGCCTAAAAAAATAAATAATCTGTTTCTCAGGCCCTCCCGCATGGTCCTTTTGGCTGCCGCATGCTCTCTTTTTATAACTAATTTAAACTTTAAAAAAATCAAAATTAAATGGTTTATGTCTGATATTTTACCCAAGTTAAAACAATTGATGAATTTGTCCCTTGAGTGCAAGAAGGCTTTGCAATGCTTTAGCAATACACCACCACCCATGCTATTCTGTAGATTATGAGGCCTAAAACTTGAACCAAGAACATGAACTTTTGATGGTTAAGAAGTAATTACTGAAATAAAAAATAAAATAAAAAACCGCTCGCCCGCATGGAATTTCACAAATAATGGTCTGAGAAACAGAAGATCTACTTTGTGTGGCCTTAGTAAACTACTATTGCTACTACTAATAATACTAAAACTGATTCTTCTACTATTACCACTACTACCACCATACTACTATACTACTGCTGCTACTACTATGATACTTCTACTCCTATTACTACTATATTACTACAGTAGTCACCGTGGACTGGTCGTAATCCCCATGTGGGCAGTGATGTCCATGCATGATTTACCAGGTAAGAAGATCATCATCATCAAAATTTTAATTAACGAAGTGCTTCATTAATTAAATTTTTGATGACTGTTCCCATAATGTTCGGAATGTAATATTATTACGTCCGTGAAAATATTGCCCACCCGTGACCAGTCCATGGCGGCTGTACTGTACTTCTGTTGCTGCTGATGTTCCTGCTAAGCACAGTGAAGCCAACTTAATTGCATACCTCTGAATTCATTAACCCCATTAATTGTTTATAATTTTCAAATACAAAACCATTTACTATACCTTCAGTACAAATTTGACCTGTTAATTGCATGTAGGCTATAGAGAAAACTCCTGATAATTGAACACAACATCTTGTGATATATTGAAGAATTATTCTGACAACCAATGAATTCCCCACATTCATAGACCTATTTGGTCTCAATACATCAAATATAGCCCCCTCATGGGAACCCGGGGAAGTGAAGCATTACTTGTTTACTGTGGTGAACAAGCTCTGTTTTAAAGGTCAAATACTCCCCCGGGAACCCTGGAAAGTGAAGCAGTGCTTGTTTACTGTGTTAAACAAGCTCTGTTTCACTGGTAAAGTAGGACCCAATCACGAATGCTTGAGGTGCGAGTCCTCTAAAATAGGCAACATGGGGTATAAATGATTGAATGACTTTGACTTTATCTCCAAGTTGTGGTCCTGATTAGCCATTGTTCAGAAGTATGTGATCATAAACACCAATAAATAAATATCCAATATAGGAATTTAAATAGGTTAAATATCAGTATTGGATGTAGCTAGACCAAAACCCGAAAACCATTAGCACAGTCTACAGGTCGTATTTCATTGTAACATGGTAGGATGACTAAAAATAATGTCTAAATGAGAACGGCCCCTTTTGGTCGCGGTCATTCAGCCTTAATGGCTGCCCGAGCCCAAGATTTCATTGTAGCTTGTAGGATCACTCCAAATGATGCCCAGATGACAACGTCCCCTTTTGTTCATGATCATTCAACCATGATGGCTTCCCGAGCCCAAAACCCGAAAAACTTTAGTACAGACTACAGGTCATATTTGTGAAGGGATCTCATTGTAACTTAGTAGAATGACTCAGTATAATGTCGAGATGAGGACGTTCCCTTTTAGTTGTAATACGTCAACCGTCATGGCTACACAGGCCTGAAGCCTGAAGCCCGAAAACCTTTAGCACAGTCTACAGGCCATATTTATGAAGGGATTTCAATGCAACTTGATAGGATGACTCATTTTGGAATAATTTCACTGTAACTGTTATCACCTTGGGATGAGAACGAGTGTTTCTGAGTGTGGTCCAAAATTCAAGATGGCTGCCAGTGGCCATTTCGTACCGAAATTAGGTCTAATCAGTTTTTTGTACACAACTTCTATATGGCTCAGGCTAGAGGCCGTATTTATGAACCTATCTTTATGAAACTTCTTGGGGACCTTTGTTATCACTGTGGGATGAGAACGAATGTTTTTGGGTGTGGTCCAAAATTCAAGATGGCCACCAGCAGCCATTTTGTACCAAATTTAGTGCAATCAGTCTTTTGTACAGAACTTCTGTATGAAAGTTCTGATTTGAATAAATTTTTGTAGGAATGTTTAGTAAAATGGAATACATCACATACAATACAGGTTTTTTTCTCGTGCAGAAATTATGCAAATTAGATGAATTTTGATTTATTTAGTGCTACTTATACACTGTAAGTGCACATGTCAATACGTCTCGGGCTAGAGGCTGTATTTATCAATCGATCTTCACGAAACTTCTTGGGTACCTTTTGTTATCACCTTGGGATGAGAACGAGTGTTTCTGAGTGCAGTCCAAAATTCAAGATGGCTGCCAGTGGCCATTTTGTACCGAAATTAGGTCCAATCAGTTTTTTGTCACAACTTCTATACAGCTTGTATTTATGAACTGATCTTCACAAAACTTCTTGGGTACCTTTGTTTTCACCTTGTGACAGGAATGAGTGTGTTTTGGGGTGCCTTTGTTATCACTGTGCTATGAGAACAAATATTTTGGGGTTCAGTCAGACCCACTCTGGGACTCAAAGATTTCTTTTCTATTTAGCATCTGTCACCCTCCTTTACAATACTTCACCTATACATTTGTTACAGGCTACGGCCAGTATTTATGTACAGACCGTTACAACACTTTATATGTACATTTGTTATCATGTCATTACCTAGATGCTTGTCATTGCTGTGTCACATACTATACATGTACATGTCTTGACAAGTTGAGCTACAGTGTCATTGACACTTTCATTTTTATTAAAAACATAGCATACAGGGAACAGAAATTAACATATTCCCAATTATCACAATTCTTGTCTTATTTCATAATCCTTTCATAAACATTGAACATTATCCTTTTCATCAAACACAACACACAGACAAGTTAAGGTACAGTGTCATTGACACTTTCATTGTGAATAGTGCTGGCTGGTTTTGGCCATTACGTTGGGTAAAGGGTTAACCTGAGTTTGCTCCATAGCCTATATGCAGGTTAAACATCATCCTTCTTCAGATCCACCAGTCAGAATCATTTGATATTTGAGATCTGTCAAACATGATATAATAGAATAAATGCCCAGTTTATCTCTTGAATACTGGAAAATTACCACATTACTGTTGAATGAATAATCTCGTTATCTTAATATTTTTCATTGGCAATGTGGCAATTCAATTAACAGGGTTCCATTGTACTACTACCATGAGCGCACTGGTTCCTAAGTGAACCCATCAAACCCCAAATCAAGAGGTGGTAAGTGTGAATCTAACAACGGTTACTATAAAATGTTGTGTTCTTGAACAAGACACTTAACCTGACATGCCCTTGTTGCAGCCCTTTCATGTGACGTATCAAGACCATGCATGAGACATTGTTGGTGCACATGAACATGATGATAGAAGTTGGGCAAAGAAAATTGTTATCATTGTCCATTTGGTGAACCCACATTTTAACAGTGGTGGTAATGGGGAAACTCTAAACAATCATTTCCTCACAGACGTTTGACTGCATTGATTTGATATATGGCATGCTTTCTCTTTTATTAATTTAGGTTCAAGTTTGTTCAAGAAAGTTTCACAGACAGTATTTTTTGGTTTGATTTTGGAGGCATAAATTTACAACCTGCCTCCATTTTTACCTCACCTGACTGAATGTCGTGGTGAGCTATTGCCATCATTTGGCACCCACTGTCCTTTGTCCAGCACCTGTTAACTTTACGTATTAGTCTTCTCCAGAGAAAAGACTGGACCACATCCAACCAAACTTGGCATATATTATCTTTGGGGGAAAATCTTCCAAGTTTGTTCAATAGAAGTGGCTAAGCCCAATGGGTTGTGCCCGAAAAAATCTGAAATTCTAACATCCCATTAACCACTAGTCTCAATGCTTTGAAATTTGCTTCGCAGCTTCCTTATATGCTCAAGATTCAAGTTTGTTCAAAGAAAGTTTGTCTGGCAATATTTGGGCTTGTGCTGGGAAGAGCAATATTTTTGGCCCTGCCCCAAATGTTTATTTCCTGAAACGATGGACCAATTTGGACCAAATTTGGTGTGCAGTAGTATTATGGACACACTTGATTTATTCCCCCCCCACTCCCCCCCCCCCACTCCCCCCCCCCCCCCCCCCCCCCAAAAAAAAACACCTTTTTGGAACCCGAATTCAATTGGTGCAATTTGTAGAAAATTATTTTACCCTCTGCACTCTGATGTCAAAATGGCAGAAGTTTTCTGCAGCAAATATTTCCCACAATGCAGTTTAATATTTAACCAAATATACCTTGTTTGACAGAGCTCGGTGGGCTCTGTCAAACAAGATATGATTGATTAAATTCATAGTTAAACAAGAGAAAAACAGAGTGATTGGAGAAAATTCTGTTGCACCACTAGAGTGCTAGAGGTTAAACATCATCCTTCTTCAGATCCACCAGTCAGAATCATTTGATATTTGAAATACAGCGTTCTGATGGGGAAAAATTCAAGTTTATTCAAATTAATTATCTGGATTCATATTTGGGCTTCTTATGGGGAACCCAAAGGAAAAGTCTTTAAAAATTTTCTTCAGATCCATCAATCAGAATCTTCTCAATTTTTGGTATTCAGCATCCTTATGGAGGTTAGATTCAAGTTTGTTCAAATCGGGTCTTTGGGTCCATATTTGGTTCCATATGGGAGCCCTAGTTTTAATGTGGTGAAACATGGGGAACATTCTTTAAAATTATTCTTCTCAGATCCACCAGTCAGAATGTTTTCATCTTTAATATTCAGCATCCTCAGGATGCTCAGATTTCAGTTAGTTCTAATCAAGTCTTTGGGTTCATATTTTTATACTGTACCAATGACCCAGACATAGCTGGTGCTAACTCTTAAAAATATAGGGCCAAACACAAATTTTGCCCCCAATCCCCAAAATTTGCATCTAAAACCAAAGAAAACATGTCCTGAATGGCCCTCCATACTTCACCTCTACTGCGCATGCGCAGTGTCAAGGACGCCCAAAATTGGCGCCATTAATCATCCTTTGTTTGGCCCTTCATCAGTTAACATCTGACTGATCTTTGTGCTTGTAAATCTCAGTTTAAATGATGCCAGACACATAAATATTAGTGAAATGGTGATTCTAAGGAGGATATAGAAGGAGGAGAGGAAAAATGAGTGACAGAAAATAATCAGGGCTGTAACTTAAAATTTTTTGATGAAATTATGTTAAGTTACCTATTTTCGAGGCAACTGCCTGTTGTGGTCATTCTTGTTATCAAGATTACACTGCTTATTCAGTGTTTTCCTCTCTCCCTTTCCTTTAAGTCCCCTCTTGCTATTCTCCCATGCTTTTGGCATATTTTCTGTAATATTATTACTAAAATTTCTTGGGGGTTTTAGCTGGATAACAGAATGTATTCTGTTCTTTTCCCCATCTTTACGTCTTCACCTATGGGTGGTTAGGCGTAGTGTTCTGCATCTACCATCTGATGTTCTGCAGTTTCTTCCCTGAAAGTCTCTGTTTTGCATCAGATAGTGTATTATTGGTAACTGATTTCGGGCCTGGGTGCCTGGAGTCTTGATCTAGTGTTTTTACACTTATTGTTTACATTTCCAACAGCCCTCTGTGTGAGGGGGGATTTCTTGAAAATAATATCTTGATGTTAATTTAATCATAACTAGACACATTATTATTGTTCGTAAGTGTTGCATAAATTGTTTAAAATATTTTTAGAATTTTTGTCCACACTTAGACTTGGGATCCATTGGGGCTCAACGTTACTTTTCAGAAACTTGGGCTGTTCTGAAAAAATATTTTTTCAAAAGTTTTTGATTCAATTATTTTTTCTATGTTAATGGATCTTGTTATTATGTATTTTGATTGTCAGGGGTTGGTGCGAGTACTAGGACTTTGTTTTCTTTTCACATTGAAAGGATATTGTTCAATTGTAATAAGAGGAAATCTTCCTCTGACTTTCATAATCATTGTATAATGTAGTCAGTGTACTCGCACTAACTCCTGTTCTGTATGTGTTGATTACGATGACAACATGGGAAGTGTGTGTCACGGTATGTTAGTGGGGAATTGGCCATTCCGGTCCTTTCCCCGCAGGGTCACTCTACTTTATCAATCTCTATTTCAGACGATCATGATCAGGGTGATGTATCCGTGATGTCTTCCAAAAAGTGTGCCTCCATCATCACAATTAATGAAGAGCTAGCGGAAAAGTGCTCAGGTAATACGTCAATTGCCTAAGAGGACCCTAGTAGGTTCGACGGCCTTTGACGTCCGCTAGCTCGCCCGGTGTAGCATCCATTCATCAAATGGTTCGGCAGCGGGGTTCGTCCTTTGCGGTCTAGAAAGGAGTTTTGGGTGATGCGAGCACTATAAACATCCATGTGCACACCCAGTGACGGCGGATTAGAGGGGAGAACGGAGGAAGCCTTTTAGTCCGGTTCATAGCTCGTCCAGGCCCATCCGGGCTGCGAGCGAGAGAGGCCCCTCTCTCGTACATCAACATCTGGCCCCAGATGTTGGGGTACAAAATGTCTCGCATTCGGAGCATACGTCCGCCGCTCGGGACGCTCTGTTATATAGACAGTCCGGAGAGACTGTCAATAAGGCTTCCTCATTCTCATGGCAGCGCACACGACCGCACCTTGGCTACGTGACCTCCGATATCCAGTCAACTTCGCCAATCAGAGAATCCTCGGCGACCAGGTCACGCCATCCGATAGCCAGGGACTCGAGGCCTGCAGACTCCGGACGTTCGCATAAGAAAGTATGCGGGAGTCAACGTACACGGAGCTTCCAGCGGCAAAGCATCGTAAGACCGCTTCTGCACAGGCCTCGGTGATGGACGTGCTATCCCAAATAGCACAACTTATCGCAGCATCCCAGCAACGACAGAATCTCTGTCGCATAATATAATATCCGACGACGCTGGGTCGGGACGCTCCGCGGAAGCATCAGGTGCGGACGTCCGAAAATTTCATACGGTCCGACGGGATGCCGAAAGGGATTCGGAGGTTTTCGAGCTTTCCCTTTCGGAACAACATAAGCTGCTGTATATGTCATCCGACTTCATCTTCTAGAGGTTCTTCGTCGGACCAGAATGCTGCGATACCAGATAAGAAACTGATAGCGTCGGTGGACTTAGAAATTTTTGGTTCGATTCAGGGACATCGTCCCTCAGTTCCGACACAGTCCAATAATGTCTCAGATACGTTCGATTTATTGAACGACGCTATATATATTTTTTATATGCTTGCTATGTACAAGTATATCTGGTTTCTTGTTCGCAAAATTACTGAGATGTCTTTCAAAAGTGTGCCTCTGTCGTTATAGTTAATGAAGAGCTAGCGGCAATTAGTGCTCATAGATTACGTCAATCTCCTAAGAGGTCCCTAGTAGGATCGACAGAGTTGACATCCGCTAGCTCACCCGGTGTAGCGTCCATTCATCGAATGGTTCGGCAGTCGGGTTCGTCCGTTGCGGTCTAGGAAGATTTGGGTGATGCGAGCACTATAATAGACTTTAGTACAAACCCAGTGACGATGGATTAGAGGAGAGATCGGAGGAAGCCTGTTAGTCCGGTTCCTAGCTCGTCCGGTCCGTCCGGGCGGCGAGCGAGAGAGGTCCCTCTCTCATGCAACAACATATGGGACCGGATGTTGTGATACAGACATTTCACCTTCGGAGCGTATGTCCGCCACTCCGGACGCTCCATTATATAGACAGTCCGAGTGACTGTCGATAATGCTTCCTCATCCTCACAGCAGCGCACACGACCGCACATTGGCTACGTGACCTTGAATATCCGGCCAGCTTCGGCATTCAGTGATTCCATGGCGAACAGGTCACGCCATCCGGTAGCCAAGGGACACAAGGCCTGCACACTCCGGTCGCTCGCATAATAGAAGTATGCACGGGGTAACGAACACGGAGCTTCCAGTGGCAATGCATCGTAAGACCGCTTCTCCACAGGCCTCAGTGACGGACGTGCTATCCAAAATAGCACAGCTTATCGTAGCATCCCCAGCATATGACAGATTCTCGGTGGGATCAGGAATAATCCGACAGCGCTGGGTCGGTATGCTCCGCTGTTGCATCAGGTACGGACGACCGAATATTTCATAGGGTCCGACAGGATGGCGAAAGGGATTCGGATGATTTCGAGCTTTCCCTTTCGGAACAACGGAAGCTGCCATACATTTCTTCCGGCATTATCTTACAGAGGTTGTTCCGTCAGACTACATTGCTGCGATGCTGGATAAGAGACTAATAGCGTCATTGGACACAGAGTTTTGGATCTGTTCAGGGACATTGTCCCTGAGTTGCCGACGCAGTCCAATAATGTCTTAGAACATTCGAATTATTGAACGACGCTATATATATATAAGCTTGCTATCAACATGCTAGTATAGTTTCTTGTCCGCAATGCTCTATTCTGCCTTTCATGAATTCTAGGAAATAATTGTTTATTGGCAGAACTGGGCTTACCGAGAGTTCCTTTGCGTTTAAGACGGCGAGACTCAAGACTGCAATTGTCTTTTTCGCCGTCTATGTCAATTCCAACCACGATGTTGGAAACGACAATGATGTATAATAGACTTAATTTAGACGCTTTATCATATGTACACCACCTTACTGAGACGTTATCATTACGTCTTCAAGAGAAAGAATTCCAGGATATGATCCTCAATGGGATTTCTTTCAGGGGCAGTAGTTTTCCACGTATAACTCCGCCCTTCAGTGGCAACCTGGAGTTTGTTAGACGTGACGCAGCCCTAGCTACATCCACGCGCGTGGATAGTAAGGTGAAGAACTCTATCAGAGTCGCTTCGGTCCCCGAGAAGCTTCTCTTCGACGGTAACCTTTCAGCAATCTTGAATTGCTCGATATACACGTTCTCTTGTCTATCAAGTGTCACAAGAGATTCAGACGTGGGCAAATATTCGGTGGTTGACTCAGAGAGTTCCACTGTTGTTGCCGGATCCGAGTTTTTCGATTTTGACGGATGCCAGTCAAACAGGTTGGGACACATTTTGATCCCAACGGATTCGAAGTGCCGGGGTCTTTGGGTTCCGTAGTTTTTAGGCAAGCTCATTACTTCCAAGGAAGAATATTATGTTGGCTTGCACTACATCATTGGATGAATTTTATTCAGAAACGCATGTTCAATCCTGTCCGATAATACGACAGTAGTTGCGTATATCCGGAACCAGGGAGGCACTCATTCGGTTCCGTTATTGATTTTAACGGAAAGAATCCTTCTGTTTGTTATAGAACACCAAGTTCTGTTTCGGTTCGTCATATTCTCGGTCGTCGGATCGTATTAGCAGACTCCCTTTCACGTAAGGGTCGTTTGTTGCCGTCGGAATGGACTATCAACTAACAAGTATTCAATCAGATTTGCTATCAATGGGAGCACCCAGTGATAAATTTATTTGCGACACAACTCTCCAATCAATTGTAGACGTATGTGTCACCGTGTCCGGATCCCTGAGCATATGTAGTTAACGCTCTATCGATCTAGTAGGACGCGATGATAGGATATACGTATCCTCCAGCGCTGTTGATTCAGCAAGTATTGCTAGGATTATTCATTCACAATACAATTCTGTTGGTAGCATCTCTGTCCCACAGAGACGGTGGATAAATTTACTTAGATGTCTACTGTGGGACTTACCGCGGAAACTTCCTCCACGAGAGGATCTTTTTTCGCTGGGGAAATCGTGTCAACTCTATCACAACCTGCAAGGTCTCAACCTTCACGTATTCCGTTGTGCGGTCCTTCTTGCATAGCAAGCACTGTATAGGACCAGCAGTGGACGCGATTCCTAACTGTAGAAGGACCTCCTCTTTGCTATACTATGCGGCTAAAGTGGAGGGTGTTCCGTCGTTGGTGTAGGGATCTTTATGTTGATATTTTTGATTCCTCCATACCAGACATTGCAAACTTTCTAGTATACTTGTTTAACGAAATCATCTGCAGCCAGTTACTTTTATAGGTTATAGGTCTATGTTATCTGATACCTATGCACACCATGATAGTTTACAATGGAGCCTAATGTCTCTTTATCTAAGTTAGTTTGAAACTTTTCAATAAGAGACCTAGAATCGTTAGATTAATTCCTATTCGGAATTTAGCTTGGGCTCTTATTAACTAAGCAACCATTTGAATCCTTGGGACAGCAGTTTCAAATTCTGGTCTTTTAAGGCAGCGATTCTCTTAGCCTTCTCTTCTGCTGAAGAGTCAGTGAGCTTCATGCACTATCGGTGGACGATTCTCACTTTCGTAGTATCGGGAACTCTATTACCTTTACTACTAATGCTGTATTTTTGGTTGAGAATCAGGCTCCTAATGATATCCGGAACCTATTGTTTTTAAGGTCCTTCCGTCTTCGAGCGGGCATAGGCCTTTACTCTGTCCGGATAGACCTTTATGTATTTATTAACAGATCTCAGTTTATCAGTAGGACGTAAAGCTTCTTCTGGCTCTGATGCCTATTAGAAAGGTCATTACGGTCCATTCTATTACTTAATGCATTCAGTTAACTATCGGTACTGCTTAGGATAATCTATCCTTAACTCAGCAGTCTGTGCTTAAGATTTCGGCTCATGAAGTAAGAGCTCTTCTACATCTTGGGCTGACATATAGTTTTGCTATTATAGATTAAGTAGGCTGCATATTGGTCTCAACCATCCACATTCACGAATTTTTATCTCAGAAATATTGTATCCATTTCTGGAGACCTGCATCGTTTAGGTCCATTATCAGCTGCTCAGAAAGTCGATCACTTAACAATTGCAGCTATAGCTATGTAGGCTTTATGTTCCAGCAATGACTCCGTCCTGCTGCCCTCTTCGCTCTGGGCTATTTGACCCAGTGCAAGGAAAAGGGGGGGGGGGGGGGGGGGGAGGGTGTTCCCTTGGGTCACCTGTTTTTATTATGAAAACAAGGGGATACCTCCTCCGGAGTTAGTAATTCTGAGCTGTTACTGGGATGGTTTCTTAAGTGAAAGTTATGTTTTTAATTCATTCATGTCATAGTTTTAAAGTATAGCAATTGAATATGTCATGTGTGAAACAGATGTTTTTATACTATCCTCGGACACTTTTAAAAGAGTATAAAGAGTCTCAATTCTTTGGACTAACTTTATTTATTGGCTTACTTTAAATATAATTAGTATACGAATTATACTGGATATTAATAGAGAACATGGATGTTATGATGCTCAATTATAGAAGGTATTGTGACTTTCTAATTTGTCATAAATAAGAAAGATACACGTGAAGCCTATTTCTTCTTTTCTCCTACAGGAGATGACTCTATTTTATATAGTTGAGCTTATTGGATTTTCCTCTATGTCCTGGGCCCTCCAGCCTTTTTACTATTCAGCTATGTCTGGGTCATTGGTACAGTATAAAAATCTTAAAAAATTTATAGTAATTTATATATTTTTTATACTTACCAATGACCCAGAGGGGGATGGCCCTCCCAGGGGTTGGGAACTCATACCTCCCCGCTGAGGACATAGCGCTTACCAGGCACTGATGGTAAGAATGATTAATGGCGCCAATTTCGGGACGTCCTTGACACTGCGCATGCGCAGTAGAGGTGAAGTATGGAGGGCCATTCAGGACATGTTTTCTTTGGTTTTAGATGCAAATTTTGGGGATTGGGGGGCAAAATTTGTGTTTGGCCCTATATTTTTAAGAGTTAGCACCAGCTATGTCTGGGTCATTGGTAAGTATAAAAAATATATAAATTACTATAAATTTTTTCAGATTTGGGTTCCTCTTAGTGAAATATGAGGTATATCATTTAGAAAACTTCTTCAAATACACCACACAGAATCTTTTGAAATTTGTTATACATCATCCTTATAGGGACCAGATTCAAATCTGTTCAAATCAAATCTGTGCTTTCATCTTTTGGTTCCTTATTGGAACCTGAATTTTAACGTAGATTATTTGAGAGTTTTCTTCTTTAGATCCACCAGGCAGATACTCTCATATTTGGTATTCAGCAATCTTAGGTGGGGTCAGATTCAAATTTTTTCAAACCAAGTTCCTGAGTTCATATTTGAGCTCCCAAAATTAACTTGGTTTGGTACGAGGAAGATTCTTTGAAAATTTTCTAAAGATTTAAGATCTGTCATTCAGAATCTTTTGATATTTGATACATGGCATCCTTATGGGGGTAAGATTCAAGTTTGTTCAAATTAAGACACCAGGCTTATATTTGGTTTTCTTAACGGAGACTAGACTAAAACTTAGTTCAGCATTAGCAAGGGTGATATAAAGAATATTCTTGAACATCTCCAGATCCACCAGTTAAATTCTCCTGGTAGTTGGTATACAATATCCTTATGGGGCCAGATTCAAGTTTATTTTATTTTATTCTGCTGGTTTGTCGCGGTACTTAGGTGAGAAGGCCTTGATTAACCCTGTATGTCCCCCTTTACCCAAGCCTCTTTTCCCAACACCAGGAAACAACGTGTTTGATAACATCCCATATCTCATTCTTCACAGTCTCTCCGATAAGCATACTAACCCTCTCCTTTGTGTCACCAAATACCCACATATCCTTCATAGTCTCAGTCCACTTCCCCATTATACTCACAGTGAATCTTATTCTGTTGGACGCATATTTTAGACTTTCTGAAAGAAAGTGTTCCAGGGTCTCCACTCCTCCTTAATTACACATTTGGCACTCCTCTTCACTGTGTTTCCTAATTATACCCCCCGCAAACAAAGTTTGGGGGGGGGGGGTATATAGGAATCACCCTGTCCGTCTGTCTGTCCATCTGTCTGTCCATCCTTGTAAGCGCAACTCCTCCTAAACTGTTTGAAGAATTTTCATGAAACTTCACACAATGGAAGAACTCCATATGAAGATGTGCATGAAGAAATATAATTCCGTTCTGACATTTCCAAGGGGAGATAATCTAACTTATACCGTCTGTCCATCCTTGTAAGCGCAACTCCTCCTAAACAGTTTGAAGAATTTTCATGAAACTTTACACAATGGAAGAACTCCATATGAAGATGTGCATGAAGCAATAAAATTCCATTCTGACATTTCCAAGGGGAGATAATCTAACTTATACATTTCAGGCGCGGGGGGTATCACTTTGTGAGTTCGCTCACAGTACCTCTAGTTTTCCACCTAAGTTCCAACAACCATGACCTCAACCATATCATCAAGTGGATTACACTGTGTTTTATTTAATGCCATTTGGGTTTTTTCTCATGATATGTTAATGGTAATCTCTTAAATTTACAAAAAGGATTTTATCCTGAGAATTTAGTATGCATGCATACATGTATATGTTGTTACTGTGTTTTTAGCTGTTGAAATTACTTGAAGTGTGTTGTCATGATTTAACTGCTCTTTTGAATTTTTATAATACTGTAATTTTTCCTGTAGAGAGAGAATGATGATGAGGCAGGTACTGTGAATGTAGCTGAAAATAAAGAGGAGGAAATGAGCATGGATAAGATGTTAAACTTTGAACCAGTGGCATCTCATTATGAACTGCGTACAACTATAGGTATCATTATATTCATAGATACTTACCTCTTTCCATTAAATGTAAGGGATTATATGATTCATTCTAATTAGATGATTTCAGATAATTTATTATCAAATTGCTGAAATTTTATTTGCTATAAATCTACATGAAAATAGTCTTTACCGTACTGACCCAGGAATAAGCCTAGGGGTTGCGTAAAGTAACACAGGGCAAAAGTATATGGGCAGGCTTATTTTTTGAGAGGTCAAGCCTGCTGGGGATTTTGGACGCAAAGTTTGGTGACTCGGTCAATCCCTAACAAAGATGCATTAACCCTTTACTTAACCCTTTACCCAAGGCAGACGATACCAAAATTTATTATTTTAAATATCATTTTTTTTAAATTTTCAAAAGATTTCAACAAAACCATATCATGTGACCCCTCGTTGGAACGAGCTCATTGAGCTCGTTCCAACGAGGGGTCACATGATATGGTTTTGTTGAAATTTTTTGAAAAATAATATTTTTTCAACTGCTGAATTTGCATATTACGTGGGCGGATGCAGCCGATTTGTTGGGTAAAGGGTTAATGAATCGTCTACATGCACCTACATAATTTACAAATGGAACAGTTGAAAAAAAAATGTAAAACGATTTCAAGAAAACCATATCATGTGACCCCCCTCCCCTCATTGGAATGAGCTCATCGAGCTCATTCCAATGAGTTTTCACATGATAAGGTTTTGTTGAAATTTTTTGAAACATTTAAAAAGGCATAATTAATCCTTTACCTAACATGAAAAGCAGACACTTGCAAATAAAATTCCTCAATAACTAATTTTTTAAATTTTTTTGTCTCAAAAACATAGGTTATGACACCTCATTGGAATGAGCTTGATAAGCTCGTTCCAAAGGGGGATCATAACCTATGTTTTTAAGACAAAAAATGAAAAAAATAATGAAAATTAATTTGCAACTTTTGTGAATAGCGCAGGCTGGTTCTGATCATTACGTTGGGTAAAGGGTTGAAGTAATAAATTTTGATATCATGTGCATTGGGTAAGGAGTTCTTAGTCATTGTAACAACTTACATTTACCAGCATGGCTGTCATTGGTGTTGTCATGACAAAGTCAGGGGCTGGGCTTATTTACAATGAGGGGACTTTGAAACTGAAATGTAAAAAGTTGGTAGGTGGGCTTAATTTTTAGCTCACCTACATCTGTAAGATGTGGTGAGCTATTGTGATAACCTCGGGCGTCAGCGTCGGCGTCCGGCGTGTCCAATATTGTAAGATTTAATGTTAAGGTTAATTTCTCAAACATCAGTGGGCTCAGGCCTTTGATATTGCATATGTAGGTTGTAGGGGACTATCAGAACAGTATTTAACCCTGATACTACGACTTTTTTCCAAATTTCACCTAAAATTTTCTGCCAAAAGTTGTTGTAAGAATTTGCGTTTAGGTGTTGTAAGAATTTGTGTTAAAGTCAGCTTTTGTGCAGATTGTGCTGCTTTAACTTCTCATTACTGTTGATTTTCATATTTCAATAACAACTGTAGGTATTAACCCTACTGTATGCAGAAATTTAACGGAAATTTTCTTTTTTTCAGTCAAAATTTTCATGTTTTTCTCTGACTTAGTAAATTTTAAGTTGTAAAACTTTGTAAACTTTGTGTTTAAGTGAGTTGTGTTTCTATGTGTCTTTCCAGGCGATTAATATTCTACACTTGGGTTACTGAACTCCATTGCAGTAATATTTAACCCTCATTACATGCATATTTGAGGAATTTGAGGCTGATTTTCTGCCAAAACTTGTAAGAATTAGCGTTTAGGTGTTGTAAGAATTTGCGTTAAAGTCAGCTTTTGTGGAGATCGTGGTGCTTTAACTTCTCATTACTGTTGATTTTCTTATTTCAATAACAACTGTAGGTATTAACCCGACTGTATGCAAAAATTTAACGGAAATTTTCTTTTTTTTTAGTCAAAATTTTCATGTTTTTCTCGGACTTAGTAAATTTTAAGTTCTAAAAGTTTGTGTTTAGGTGAGGTGTTAAGGTGAGTTCTCAAAGATCAGTGGGCTCAGGCCTTTGATATTGCATATGTAGGTCGTAGGGGACTATCAGAACAGTATTTAACCCTGATACTACTACTTTTTTCCAAATTTCACCTAAAATTTTCTGCCAAAAGTTGTAAGAATTTGCGTTTAGGTGTTGTAAGAATTTGCGTTAAAGTCAGCTTTTGTGCAGATTGTGGTGCCTTCACCTCTCATTACTGTTTATTTTCTCATTTCAATAACAACTGTAGGTATTAACCCTACTGTATGCAGAAATTTAACTGATTTCTTTTCTTTTTTTCAGTCACAATGTTCACGTTTTTCTCTGACTTACTCAGTTTTAAGTTCTAAAAGTTTGTTTTAAGGTGAGGTGTTAAGGTGAGTTCTGTTTCTATGTGTCTTTCCAGGCAATTGATATTGTACGCATGGGTTACTAAACTACATTGAGGTAACATTGCGCCCTTATTATATGCATATTTGAGGAATTTGAGGGGGATTTTTGGGACTTATATTCACTTTCTTTAAAAAGATTTTTTTTTTACTTTTTTTTTTTATTTAATACTTTCTCATACTTGTTACTAGTAACATTAAGGCTTATTTTAGTTGTTGATGTGATGTATTTTTGTTGGGACTTATAGTCACTTTCTTGAACGAATGTTTTCCGCAACTCCTCTTTAACCAATGAATGTACTTCAATTACAATTTCAGTGATTTATGAAAGCCTTTCCTAATTCTTATTTATGATTTAATATCTGGCCTCACGATTCATATTCTTAATCATAAACATTTCTAAACGAAAAAAATGCTTTTATATCCAATGATTCTATCTTGAATTGATATATAATAAATTTATGCAGAAATATAGACTTTCCAAAGCCATCACATAAACCACATTAATCATTTGATGCCTAGTTAATGATTTATATTGACTAAATATTAGGCATGTTACATTGAAACGACATTATCAAGCGTGAATGTAGGTGAGTGTTGGGATGTAACATCCCTCTTGTTTATTATGGACTTACACTCGGGTTAGTACTGTAAGATCATTTTCATGTAAATTTATAGAAATAAACTGTCTTCCTTGTTATACGTTATTTATATGTCCTATTATTTTCTGAAGAAACATTATTTTCTCAAATTTTCAGGGAGGGTACATTGTGATCCTTCAAAACCTTGAAAGTACTAGAAATTAGTGCATTAGCCTCAAAAGTCCATGGTTTTAATTTGTACCAGCTTGGAAAATAAGAAAGAATGTATTGAATAGGCTGATGACATAAGACAAAATAGGGGTCATAAGCTACATATTTTTAATAAAAAATTTAAAAAAATAAGTTTGAACAGAAATTTTTGTGAATAGCGTTGACTGGATAAAGTGTCAATCACAAACCAGTTATATCTTGAGCATGGTGAGCTCTGTTAATTAAATGGTATAATTGGGTAAATATTTTGATCTATATGAACAACATTTTCTCTTGAAAGTGATTTTTTTATATTTATTTATTTATTTATTTATTTATTTATTTATTTATTTATTTATTTATTTATTGGTGTTTAAGGTCACATACTTATGCTCAATGGCTATTCGTGACTGGGACAGTTTAGATTAAACATATTTTATTTGTTATAACAAAAGGGATTGGATAACAAGTGCCTAGCACTTAGATTATATCCTTTCCGTAATATACGTCTGAAAATTTCAAATTATGTTTACAAATATTTATAAGAAGTTATAATGTGCATATAATGGCAAGAGAAACATGTGTATATATTGATACAATATTGTGTATGTACACAGTTCGAAATAAAACCTAACGGGTATTCAACTTCACAAGAGTCAGAGCAGAGAGATGAGAGGGAGAAGAGAAGAGAAGTGAGCTGCCACTCTACAACACTGTTGGTTTTAAATTACATACCAACGGGTCATATTTCAACACAACCACAAATCCAGCGGAGCCCCATACCAATGCTATAACCAGGACATGCAGGACAAACATGCGGAAAGTCATGTGTGAAGGAAACAGAGGTGGACACGAGTTCATATTATAGGTCATTTGACTAAGATGTTGTGAGTCATATCTGCTCGGTTGTCGTCTTATCTAAAACCGCTTCGTGGCCTTGATAAAATTTTGTACACTTCTAAAAAGGTGGATGTTGACGGATTCCGGTAAGTTTGGAATACCATAAAGAAGATCATTGACCGATCTTATTGTAAGATGCGCAAGATTTCTCTGTAAGACTAGTCTTTCATCTGAATAGTTACTACAATTGAAAAAGTAATGGTTCACATCTTCAGCCTCGTAACCACAAGAACATCTTGGTGTGTTATGAATATAGTTGGAGTGTTTATCATAATTTAGGTCGCTGCAAGAATTCCTCAGCTTGCAGTGTATAATATTGACGGCCCTATCGCCATTATTAAAGTACTTAGGTGGTTTACAATTGCCTCCATCAAAATATTTGACAAAGTTGTTCAGTGAACTTGACTGTCTTACTTCTAAAGGTAGTGCATTCCATTCCGAGATACACGAGGGGATGAATGAGCGCTTATATGTTTCCGTTTATGTGAGTGGTAATTGAAAGTTGGAATGGGACTGGGTGCTATAAGGGGAAATGTCCTCAAAGGTTCGTGGCAATAAGTCAGAGAGGTATGTAGGGGCCTGGTTATTTACAATTTAAAAAAACGTTATCATTTTGTGGAGATGACGCCTCTGCCCAAGGGTTTCCCAACCAAGTTCTGCATATAGAGCAGATACCGGGGTTGATCTTGTTAGACCGGATATTATTCTCGCTGCATCCGTGTGGATTCTATCCAATTTGGTAAGTAGGTAATCTGGTGCACCGGCCCACACCACGTCTGCGTATTCAACGATCGGGAGTATGAATGATTTGTATAGCGTCTCTAAGCTTTTTCGACCTAGGATATACTTTAATTTTCTTAACTGAGATAGCCTGGAATTAGCCTTTTGGCATAATCTGTTAATTTGGGCATGCCAGTTTAAGTCTCCCTGTAAGGACAGGCCAAGGTGGGTGTGAGACTTTGTGAGTTCAAGTGGCGTGTCACCAAACATCACAACAGTACTTAGGTTAACACGTTTTTTGGTGAATAAAATGGTTTCGGTTTTTGATGGGTTAAATGTAACAAGCCACGTGTTTGCCCATTCGGAAACAGCCGCAAGGTTTTCATTAGACTTTGAAACAATGTCATCCAGTTCAAATCCACTTTCTGTTATACTTGTATCATCTGCAAATAATCTACAGGCGTCCGGTGAATCTAAGTTTTCAGTAATGTCATTGATGTATATAAGAAAGAGGAAGGGTCCTAAGACAGATCCCTGGGGAACTCCATAATTAACAGGTAAGTACTCAGAGGGAGTTGCGTTAACAGTTACCCTTTGTTTACGATCTGACAAATAGCTTTTGGTCCACTCGATGAGTGGGCCAGATATACCGTTTTGTTTCAGTTTATAAATTAACCCTTCATGCCAAACCCTATTGAATGCTTTTGATATGTCACAAAATACTCCAAGCGAAAACTGGTTCCTATCAAAGGCTAAACAGAGATTATGATATATTTCAATGAGCTGATAAACGGTGCTATGTTGGGGTAGGAAGCCAGACTGATATTTAAAAAATAAATTATTAGTACAACAGTGTTCATACATTTGGGTAAAAACAATCCTCTCCATAATTTTGCTGACACAGCTTAGGAGGGAAACGGGTCTGTAATTGCTGGGGTTGTGTGCGTCTCCCTTTTTAAATATCGGCACAACGGTGGCCATCTTCCATTCTGATGGGTAGACGCGTGAAGAAAACGAAAGCCTAAATAGGTGAACCAGAGGTTTGCATATTGTGGCTTTTGTTTCTTTAAGCATGCGGTTGCTTATACCATCGTGCCCAGTTGCTTTTTTGGTATCTAAATTGCCTAGGATTCGAGTCACTTCGTCTTCAGAGAAGTTTATTTCAGACAGACTCTGAGAGCACTTTCTTCTAAAGACAGGTAAACTATGTCCCTCGTCATGTATCTTACTATTTGACAGAAATGTTTTGTTGAGCAAGTTGGCTTTGTCTTTGTCGTCTGTTACCATAACTGTACTACCCGCATCATCTTCTTGGTTAAGAAAGGGGACCGAGGGTTTCCTTTCAAAATTATTCAGTAGCTGTTTAACAGTATGCCAGAATACTTTGGGGTTTCTACTTACCGAAAGTGAAGTATCTAGGTTTGAATAATAAATGGATTTGGCCTTCTTTTTCATGTTATTTACTTTGTTTCGGGAATGTTTATATCTTTCAATTATTTGTGGGTTTGGGTTTTTCAAGATTCGTTTCCGAAAATGATCTCTGTGGCAAATTTCCCGACGTAGAGCCGAGTCAAATCAAGGTTTATCGTGGGGACGTATTACCACATTGTAGGATGGAATACATTCTCTGGCAATACCTAGAAATTTAGATGCAAATTTATGGTATGACGTATCAGGCATAGTCATGTCTGAAATGAAAGACCAATCTGTTTCGGAGATCGAATTATTCATTTTGAGGAAATCTGCTCTGTTGTAGTTCCATATCTGTCGAATTTTTGTTTCGTGTTGTGCGGTTCCAGTCTCCATGACTGCTGATACAGCTTTGTGGTCAGAAACACCAAGTTCGTGAACTTCTGAGTTCAAAATTACAACATTATCACTAACTATTATTGGGTCTAATAAGGTGCTTGAGGTTGGCGTTACACGAGTTGGCTCTTTAATGACGTTTTGTAGGTAGGTTATAACAGTTTATAACTTCGTGTAATCGACTAGAGGGGTTAAGAAGGTCGCTTTTTAAGTCTCCGGTAATTATTAGGGAAGGGTTTATGTTGAATGAATCTTCAATGGCGCCTTCGAGCTTCTCCCAGAAGTCATTGCAAGAGAATTGAACCGATCGGTATGCCAGGCAGAGCAAAAACTTGCGTTTTGAGGTAATCTCAAACCATAAGACTGACTGATCGAATTCCAGTTCAGGCACACGTTTGGCATGAATTTCTTTGGAGAAATAGACCGTGACACCGCCACCATGTTGGTTCCTGTCCTTTCTAACTGGAGGGAGGTAATTGGGAATCAACACATTGTCGGAATTGAAACTGGGATCAAGGTGCGTTTCGGTAAAACAAATAATATCGAATTCATCAATGTCGTCTGTAATATGATCAAGTTTATTCCTGATGCTTCTGATGTTATAATGAATTATAGAAATGCTACTTACGTCTACTGGCCCAGTTCGAGATGGCCCTGGGTTGACTTCAATGTCCCCGGACAAAAGGATGATTCCAAGGATAATGCATAAAACCAGCGTGAAACGGACTTTTACCGTACGAATCGTTATACGGTGCAGGGGTCCAACCGATCTACTCGTGACAGGGACTACTTGGGACAGTTTTACGGGTGGAGAAAGCCGGAGTACCCAGAGAGAACCACTAAGCATCAACAAGCAGCTGCCAGCTCTCCAACATTGTAACTCTGCACTGCAGCACAGGCAGGGTTAGATTGGTTGAAGACATGCGCACCATCGACATGAAGTACACCTTAGTACACAGCTTCATCGTGCCCCCATATGGACAATCAGGGTGAATTGCCTTGACCAAGGACACAACGCAGGAGTCTGAATCAATCGCTCAGACGGTCACCCATCCAAGCACTAACAGGGCTCGATGTTGCTTGACATCGGTAATCGGATGAGAACCGGTTACCACAATGCCACCACGCCTTCATTCTAATTATTTCTTTTACAAATGTTTAGCACTTGGCGTCATTGTGCCCCTATGTGCGCAACCAGGATAAAGTGCCTTGCCCAATGACACAACGCGGGTCGTCCCGGATGTGGATCGAACACGGGATCTCTGGCATAGAAGTCCAACAGTCTACCACTGAGACACTACACTCCCTTCTTATGCTGTTATAATTAGAGTGTAGAGAGTTGAATTTTTCAAAAAATTTCCGTCTACTTTCTTTCCCAAATTGCCACAATGCTATCCAAAACAGAAATGTGACATGACTTAAAACATTTACATGACTTTTCTTGTTTATTATTTGACAAATAACAGTACGACCCCCTGCTGTAGAACATCAAAAGTTGGGCAGACTTGAATTTAGGCTTGTAGGTGTTAACTAGCATGTGTGTATTAATCAGAAGTTATACACAGCTGGGAATAGAAATTGTCCAAAAAGTCCTTGAAATTGGCTTGTAAGGGTCCTTGAATTAACCTCATCCCTAATACAGTGCATCCCCAATTCTGATTTTGATCACTTTTTTCTATAACAAAAACAGGCGCCCTAATTTGCTGTCTTTTGATAAACTAGCAAGTTACTGTCTAAGAAGTACATTTGCAGTTGCTAGGTAAGACTTTCCTCGAAACAACAGCAAAGTCACAGGATATGGTATGTCAAAGTATAGCAGAGATTTATCAAAAATCTCCAGGCCTTTGATGGTTAATTCAGACACCTTCCACTCTCATTCCTGTCATTCCTGTTAATATTTGGGATCCCCAGCATGATATCTACAAAATAAGTCAGTAATCATATCGGCCAGACACTTAAATGTTTAATCCTTAAAGGTCTAATTCTGTCATGGATCACATTTTAAGCAATCGAACAGGTGGTCCCCACCATGCCCTCTCTGGGTAAGGCTATTAAAAAAATCCTGGTTTCTCAGGCACCTCCCTCATCATAGAAAATCTTCCTCATCACCTTTTTTTCACCTGTAAATCTCTTTTGTGACACTATTTTGCAGTTCCCCTAGGTCAAATATTTTACCAACTATACCTTGTTTGATAGAGCTCTGTCAAACAAGATATAGTTGATTAAATTTTCAACTGCACTGTGAGAAATTTTCACTGCTAAAAACATTGGATTGCCACATAAAGGTGTAAGTAGTTAAATTTCTGATTCCAACTATTTTCATAACTGTTTTGTGAATAAACAAAAAAAAGCCTCCCTTCCTCATCACAAAATTGAGGAAGAATTGCCTGAGAAACAAGGAATTTTTTTATTGGCCTAAATTTAAGTACCTTGACAGTTGCTTTTTGGCAAGACAAGACTTTCCAAGAAACAATTGCAAACCCACAAGATGTAGACTCTGAAAGTGTATCCAAAATGTGTAAAAATGTCCAGGTCTTTTAGGTTTTAACCCATCTCAAATACAGTGGAGCATACTTAATTGAATATCTCTTAACCGAATAACCCTGTCAATTGAAGATAATTCTCCAACACAAAACCATTTACCATACCTCCAGTACAAATTTTACCTGTTAATGGAATATAGGTTATAGAGTAAACTCCTGTTAACTGAATAAAAAATCTTGTAACCTGTCGAGAAATTACCCCGACTTTCCCCAGTTTTCCTTTGTGTTTAGAACTATTTGGCCGCAGTATTTCAAAAAGAGGCATATAATCTATTACATCTTGTTTGACAGAGCTCATGGAGCTCTGTCAAACAAGATATAATAGAATAAATGCTAAGTTTATCTCTAGAATACAGGAAAGTGACACACTCCCTGTTAATTGAATACTCCTGCTAATTGAATAATTTTCCTTGACAAAATGGATATTCAATTAACAGGCCAAGGGTTCTACTGTAATAAGGATGTTAAGGTTTGCAAATTATTTCATTGTGCTTTACAGGTAGAGGATGCAGTGACTCGGCAACAATTAATCTTGCAAAACATATTCCATCTGGAACATCTGTCGCCATCAAAAGAACAGACTTGGAGTTGTGTACTTTCGATTGGAGTATTTTACATGTAGGTATTCATATATTATAAAGTTGTAATTGTGCTCCTTTCATTGGAATTAGTTTGTTGAGATGTTTCAGTAACCATCATAAACATTTATTTTGATCACAGAAACCCATAATTGGGCTCCATTCCTTAGTGCAGGTACCACAACATAGAAGTTCATATTCTGTGTGTATGTTAACATTATCTTTGAAGTGTGAATATATTTCATTTGTTTGGATTTGTCTTGTTGCAATCTCCCATAAATTGTAACAAAGCAAATTCTAAACATGCCATACTTTTCCACATGAAATAATTACCATAGTGCATGGCAGCAGATAATTTTGCTGACTCGGCAAAAATCTGAATGTGTCACCTGTAGTTCGTCATCACATGATGTCAGAAGATCGGGAAGTTTTTATATTTTAATGGTTACTATAGTTTGCTTACCACGGACCGGCAATGATACTCTCATCAAATATAATATTTTTATACTGTACCAATGACCCAGACTTAGCTGGTGCTAACTCTAACAAAACCAGGGCCAAACACAAATTTTGCCCCCCAATCCCCAAAATTTGCATCCAAAACAAAAAGAAATCATGTCCTAAAGGACCTCCATACTACGCCTCTACTGCGCATGCGCAGTGACGCAGACGTCCCGAAATTGGCGCCAATTATCATTCTCTGTTTGGCCCTTCATCAGTCAACATCTCACTGATCTTTGTGCTTGTAAATCTCAGTTTAAAGGATGTCAGACACGTAATTTTTGGAGAAAATGTGATTCTAAGGAGGATAGAAGGAGGAGAGGAAAAAGAAGTGACAAAAAATAATCAGGGCTGTACTTAAAATTTTTTGATGAAATTATGTTAAGTTGCCTATTTTCGAGGCATGGGCCTCTTGTTGTCATTCTTGCTAAATGTTGCACTGCTTATTCAGTGTTTCCTCTCCCCTAGCCTTCTAAAGTCCCCCCTTGCAATTCTCCCATGCTTTTGGCATATTTTTGAGAAAGTTCATTTCTAAAATTTCCTGGGAGAGTTGCTTGGTTACAGAATGTTTTCTGTTATTTTCCCCATAGTTACGTTTTCACCCATGGGTGTATAATGTTGTGTTCTGCATCTTCCATCTGATGTTCTGCAGATTCTCCCCTGGGAGTCTCTGTTTTGCATCAGATAGAGTGTAATTTTGATGACTGATTCCGGGCCAGTTTTTTCAGTGCCTGGAGTCATGTTTTCTGGTGTTTTACACTGTTTGTTTACATTGGCAACAGCCTTTTTTGAGGGGGGCTGTTTGCCTTTGCTGTAGTTTATCTCACTATAAGATACATTTATATTATCCGTAAGTGTCTCATTAATTATTTAATATAAATTTAAAATTTTTGACCACACTTTGCCATCGGATCCATCGGGGCTCAACGTTACTTTTCAGCAACTTGGGCTTCGCTGAAAAAATATTTTTTCAAAATTATTTTGATTTGCAATTGTTTTTAGCTCAACTTTGACGAAGTCAAATTTGAGCTATTGTCATGGCCCGTCGTCCGTCTGTCCGTACGTCAACAATTGGCTATGGCTCGGGCTAGAGGTCGTATTTATGAACCGATCTTTACGAAACTTCTTGTGTACCTTTGTTATGACCCTGGGACGGGAACGAGTGTTTTTAGGTGTGGTCTGAAATTCAAGATGGCTGCCAGCGGCCATTTTGTACCAATGATGCAAAAATCAGTTTTTTGTACAGAACTTCTCTATGAAAGTTCTGATTTGAATAAAGTTTTGTATAAATGTTTAGTACCATGGGATACATCACATATAATACGGGTTTTTTTCTCGTGCGTAAATTATGCAAATTAGACTGACTTTGATTTATTTAGTGTTACTTTCAGAGCTGTAAGTGCCAAGCTGCTATGGCTCGGGCTAGAGGCCGTATTTATGAACCAATCTTTACGAAACTTCTTGGGTACCTTTGTTATGACCCTGGGACGGGAACGAGTCTTTTTGGGTGTGGTCCGAAATTCAAGATGGCTGCCAGTGGCCATTTTGTACCGATGATGCAAAAATCAGTTTTTTGTACAGAACTTCTGTATGAAAGTTCTGATTTGAATAAAGTTTTGTATAAATGTATAGTACAGTGGGATACATCACATATAATACGGGTTTTTTTCTCGTGCGTAAATTATGCAAATTAGACTAACTTTGATTTATTTAGTGTTACTTTCAGAGCTGTAAGTGCCAAGCTGCTATGGCTCGGGCTAGAGGCCGTATTTATGAACCAATCTTTACGAAACTTTTTGGGTACCTTTGTTATGACCGTGGGACGAGAACGAGTGTTTTTGGGTGCAGTCCCAAATTCCAGATGGCTGCCAGCAGCCATTTTGTACCGACGATGCCGAAATCTGTTTTTTGTACAGAACTTCCATATGAAAGCTCTGATTTGAATAATTTTTTGTATGAATGTTTAGTACCATGGGATACATTACATATATTACAGGTTTTTTTCTTGTGCGTAAATTATGCAAATTAGGCTAACTTTGATTTATTTAGTGTTACTTTCAGCACTGTGAGTGCAAATCCCAATACGGCTCGAGCTAGAGGCCGTATTTATGAACCGATCTTCACGAAACTTCTTGGGTACCTTTGTTACCACTGTGGGACGAGAAGGAGTGTTTTGGGGTCCAGTCTGAAATTCAAGATGGCCGCTAGCAGCCATTTTGTTCAAAATTAAGTGCAATCAGATTTTTGCGCAGAACTTCCAAATGAAAGATCTGATTTGAATAAATTTTTGTATGAATGTTTAGTACCATGGGATACATTACATATAATACAGAGTTTTTCTCGTGAATAAATTATGCAAATTAGGGGTCCGGGTGGGACTTAGAAAATTTTGGACCAAAATCCGGAAATTAGTTTTTTGGTTTTTTATGCGTTTTGGTCAATTTTAAGACAAAAAAAAATAAATTTTTTTTACACTGAAAATTTTTGGGGTCCGGGTGGGACTTAGAAAATTTTGGACCAAAATCCGGAAATTAGTTTTTTGTGTTTTGATGCATTTTGGTCAATTTTAAGAAGAAGAAGAAAAAATTTTAGTCTGAAAATATTTTGTTTGGGACTGAAAATTTCCACACCAAAATAATAATCTACAATGATTGGTCTTAATCTGTAGTCCATTACAGTCACCTTGTAATTCTTTTATTATTGTTGACTGGGCCAAAACAAATACTAATTCCTGTCATATTCATTATTCAGTTGTCTTGGTCACAGCAAGTTCTAATTCCTGTCATATCCAAGTTGAGCTACAGAGTCATTGACTCTTTCATTTCATTTATTAATGGATCATGTTATTATGTATCTTTGTGTCAGGGGTTTTTGCGAGTAACTAGGACTTGTTGTTGTCCTTTCACAATGAAGGGACTTTGTTCAAATTGTAATAGGAAGAAATCTTCCTCTGACTTTCATGATCATTGTATTAATTGTAGTCAGTGTTCTCGCATTAATCCCTGTCCTATATGTGAATATTGGGATGAGAAACATTGGAAACGTGTGTCACGATATGTTGTTTCTGGAGAAAGGGCTATGCCGGCTCTTTCTCCGCAAGGTCACTCTACTCTCTCAGTTTCTATTTCAGAGGAACAAGAACAGGGTGATGTTTCCATGTTATCTTCTACAAGTGTGCGTCTGTCGTCACAAATGAATTCAGAGCTAGCGGCAAAAGTGCTCATGGAGATTAGACAAATGTCGTCCGCTAGCTCGCCCGGTGTAGCGTCCATTCACCGAATGGTTCGGCAGCCGGGTTCGTCCGATGCGGTCCAGGAGGAAATTTTGGGTGATGCGAGCACTATAAACATAATAGATGCACACCCAGTGACGGCGGATAGTAAGCGAGAACGGAGGAAGCCTTTGAGTCCGGTTCCTAGCTCGTCCAGGTCCAGCCGGGCCGCGAGCGAGAGAGGCCCCTCTCTCGTACAACAACATCTGGGACCAGATGTTGTGGTACAAAATGTGTCGCAAGCGGAGCTTACGTCCGTCGCTCGGGACGCTCCGTTGTATAGGCAGTCCGCAGAGACTGCTAAGGCTTCCTCTTCTCGTCAGCGCACACGACCGCACCTTGGCTGCGTGACCGCCGATATATTACCAGCTTCGCCGATCAAGGATTCTTTGGCGACCAGGTCACACCATCCGGCAGCCAGGGATTCGAGACCGATGGACTCCGGACGTTCGCATAGGAAAAGTATGTGGGAGCCATCTGATGCGGAGCTGCCCTCGGCAAAGCAGCGAAAGACTGCGCCTCCGCAGGTCTCGACGCCAGACATTCTTGTGCAGATAGCACAGCTTATCGCAGCATCCCAGCAGCCGACAGAAACGGTGTCGGATCGAGAATTATCCGACGGCACTGGGTCGGTACGCTCCGCCGAAGCATCGGGGGCGGATCGCTCCCGAGTTTCCGTCGCAGTCCAATAATGTTGCAAGAACATTTGAATTATTGAACAACGCTATATTTAAACTTGCTTCCAAGACGGGGAAAGCAGGTTTCTTGTCCGCTAATACTCTCAACCTGCCTTTCATTAATGCAAGGAATAAATTCGATACGGCAGGTCAGGGTATCCCGAGAGTTCCTCTGCGTATGGACGACGAGGCGGAAGACTTAGAGCTATCATTACCGTCGTCGGCTTCTATTCCAACTGCGGTGTTGGAAACAGCTATTGCGTCTAACAGAGCCAATTTAGATGCCTTATCTTATGCAGATCACCTTACTAAGGCGTTATCACTGCGCCTTCAAGGGAAAGAGTTTCAGGATATACAATCCTCTTTAAGACTTCTTTCAAGGGCAGTAGCTTATTCCACGTGTAACTCCGCCCTTTCAGTGGCAAATCTGGAGTTGGTTAGACGTGACGCAGCCCTAGCTACATCCACACTAGTGGATACTAAGGTGAAGAACTCTCTTAGAGTCGCTTCGGTCTCCGGAGAACTTCTCTTTGACGGCAAGCTTTCTGCTATTTATGATAAAATTACAAAGAAAGCTTCGGATTCTCTGTTGTTCAAATCTGCTTCTAAGAAGTCGGATACAGCAGACAAGAATAAGACAGGCACTTCTGGGTCTAATGCACCCAAGAGAGGTTCCTATAGAGGTTCCGGTGCGTCCTCTTGGTCTTATTCGAGAGACCGTCAGGGTAGCGACTCTCGTTCGGGACGTCCTTCAGGCCGGGACAATCGGTCGGACACCCCGAGGTCGACGGGGCGAGGTGCGGGTCGTGGAGGACGTGGTTTCTCCTACCACAGGCCTCGCAGGTCCAGGAGGTGATGGCTTAAACCTCTATCGCGTACCGGTTGGCGGAAGGTTGTCGAGCTTTTCACAAGAATGGGCGTCGATTACGGACGACCCTTGGGTGAGAGGGGTGACTTCGGAAGGTCTAAAGATATCCTTCAAACGAAAGCCTCCATTAACTCGAAGTCCAAAGTGGACTCATCTTCCGTCAAATCCGCAGAAAAGAGACGCTCTGTTATCAGAGGTGCAGTCTCTTTTAATGAAGAACGCGGTAGAGGTCGTAGAAAACCAGGAATCTCCGGGATTCTACAGCCATCTGTTTCTGGTTCCGAAACCAGACGGCTCGTTCCGTCCAGTCATAGATTTGAGCTGGATAAACAAGCTGATCGTCGCTCCGAAGTTTTATATGGAGACGATTCGGTCGGTCAGAGCGAGTATTCGGGTGAACGATTATGCAACAAGCATAGATCTCAAAGATGCGTACTTTCACGTCATGGTACATCCGACATTCCGAAAGTACCTACGCTTCGCAGTCCTAGGAGTGGTGTATCAATTCCGGGCGATGTGCTTCGGATTGAATCTAGCACCCTGGGCTTTCACTCGGGTAATGAACTCGGTAATGATCTATTTCCGAGCTCATTCGTCTGCGGTAACGTCGGCCTACCTGGACGACATTCTTCAGAGGTACGGCAACGAGTTAACGCTTCAGAACGATGTTCAGAATCTTCTTCTATTGCTCCGACGTCTCGGTTTTATAGTAAACGAGGAGAAGTCGGATCTGGTGCCGTCCATGTCATTCACTCATCTGGGAATGAGCTTCGAGACGCACAACAATCTCGTTCGTCTGCCGTTAACCAGAGCGAAATTAGTCAGTTGTTACGCTCGCTATTGTCTGCACGCAGACAAAGTCACAGCGAGAGAATTTATGAGACTGATAGGTCTGTGCGGAGCCGCCGCAGATCTCATTCCGATGGGGCGGTTACGCACACGTCCTCTTCAAATTTTCTTGACTCAGAATTGGAGTGTGAAAATTCATTCGCTCGACGTAGACGTTCTCTTGTCAGATCAAGTGAAACAAGAGATTCAGACTTGGGCAAACATTCAGTGGTTAGCTCAGGGAGTTCCGCTGCAGTTGCCGGATCCGAGTTTTACCATTATGACGGATGCCAGTCAAACAGGTTGGGGTGCATCATTAATCCCAACGGATTCGAGATGCCAGGGTCTTTGGGATCCGCAATTCCTGTGCAAGCACATAAACATCAAGGAAATGATGTCAATTTGGCTTGCGTTACGTCACTGGATGGACATTATTCACAATGCTCATGTCCAAATCCTATCCGACAATACGACAGTAGTGGCGTATATACGGAATCAGGGAGGCACTCATTCAGTTCCGTTGTTCAATCTAACGGAAAGAATCCTTCTGTTTGCGCTAGAACATCACGTTCTTCTTTTGGTCCGTCACATACCGGGTCGTCTGAATGTGCTAGCAGACTCCCTTTCACGAAAGGGTCGCTTGTTGCCGTCGGAATGGACTCTCAACAAACAAGTATTCAATCAGATTTGCTACCAATGGGAACGGCCAATGATAGACTTATTTGCGACACATCTCAACAATCAGTTGCAGACGTATGTGTCTCCGTGTCCGGATCCAAGAGCATTTGCAGTAGATGCTCTGTCGATCCCTTGGGACGGAATGATAGGATATGCGTATCCTCCAGCGCCGTTAATTCAACAAGTATTGCTAAAGATAAAACAATCTCAATGCAAGATTCTGTTGGTAGCATCTCTGTCGCCACAGAGACCGTGGATAAATCTACTCAGGTGTCTGTTGTGGGACCTACCGCGAAAGCTTCCTCCACGGGAGGATCTTCTTTCGCAGGGGAAATCGCGCCAACTCCATCACAACCCGCAAGGTCTCAACCTTCACGTTTTTCCGTTGTGCGGTCCTTCTTGCATGGCAAACACTTTACAGGACGAGCAGTGGACGCGATTTCTAACTGTAGGAGGACCTCCTCTTCGCTAAACTATGCGGCTAAGTGGAAGGTTTTTCGTCGTTGGTGTAGGGATCATTCTGTAGATATATTCGATCCCTCTATACCAGACATTGCAAACTTTCTAGTATACTTGTTTGACGAAATCAAACTGCAGCCTGTTACTATAAAGGGTTATAGGTCTATGTTATCTGATACCTATGCACATCATGATAGTTTACAAATTGGATCTAATGTCTCTTTATCTAAGTTGGTTAGAAACTTCTCGATAAATAGATCCAGAACTCTTAGATTAATTCCTAAATGGAATTTAGCTTGGGTTCTTCTTAAATTGAAGGAAAAGCCATTTGAACCTCTTGGGACAGTAGATTTCAAATTCTTATCTTATAAGACAGCTTTTCTCTTAGCTTTCTCTTCTGCTAGAAGAGTCAGTGAGCTTCATGCACTGTCGGTGGATGATTCTCACTATCGTAGTGTCGGGAACACTATCACCTTCACTACTAATGTAGGTTTTTTAGCTAAGAATCAGGCTCCTAATAAATATCCGGAACCTATTGTTATTAAGGCTCTTCCATCTTCAGACGGGCGTAGGCCTTTACTCTGTCCTGTTAGAGCGTTACGTATCTATAAACAGAGATCTCAGTTTTTCAGAAAGGGACGGAAACGTTTCTTTCTGTCTTTGATGCCTAATAGAAAGGACATTTCGGTCCATTCTATTGCTAGATGGATTCAATTAACTATCCGTACTGCTTATGAGAGTTTATCTTCTTCTCAGCAGTCTGTGCTTAAGATTTCCGCTCATGAAGTAAGAGCTCTTTCTACTTCCTGGGCTTATGCTAATAGTGTTGCTATTACAGATTTAATGAAGGCTGCTTATTGGTCTCAGCCATCCACATTTACGAATTTTTATCTCAGAAATATTGAGTCCATTTCTGGAGACCTGCATTGTTTAGGTCCGTTATCTGTTGCTCAGAATGTCGTCCACTAAACAGTTGCAACTATAGTTATGCAGGCTTTCTGTTCCGGCAGTGACTCCGTCCAGCTGCCCTCTTCGCTCTGGGCTATTTGACCCAGGGCAAGGGGAAGGGGGGGGGGGGGGGGGGGGCAGGTGTTCCCTTAGGTCACCTGGTTTATAGTGAAAAGCAAGGGAATGCCTCCTCCAAGTCAGTATTTCTGAGTCGCTTCCGGGATGGTTTTAAAGTGTAATATTAATGTTAAAATTCATTCATGTCTTATTTTTAAAGTGTAGCTCGGTGTGAAGCATTTGTATATGTCAAGTGTCAAACGGGCTTTAATATACAATACTCGGACACTTTTAAATGACTATAAAGAGTCTCAATTCTCTGGACTACTTTATTTATTGGCTTACTTTAAAAATAATTAGTATAAGGGATATACTGGATGTTAATAGAGAACATGAATGTTATTGTGCTCAATTATTAAGGGTAGTGTATCTTTCTAATTTAATATTAAGTAAGAAAGATACATGTAAAGCCTAATACTCCTTTTCTCCTTAAGGGGTTACCTCTTTACTATATAGTTGAGCTTATTGGATTTTCCTCTATGTCCTAGGCCCTCCAGCCTGTTTACTATTCAGCTAAGTCTGGGTCATTGGTACAGTATAAAAATGTTAAAAAATTTATAGTAATTTATATATTTTTTATACTTACCAATGACCCAGACGGGGATGGCCCTCCCTGGAGTTGGGAACTCTTGCCTCCCCGCTGAGTACATAGCGCTGACCAGGCACTGCCAGTAAGAATGATAATTGGCGCCAATTTCGGGACGTCTGTGTCACTGCGCATACGCAGTAGAGGCGTAGTATGGAGGTCCTTTAGGACATGATTTCTTTTTGTTTTGGATGCAAATTTTGGGGATTGGGGGGCAAAATTTGTGTTTGGCCCTGGTTTTGTTAGAGTTAGCACCAGCTAAGTCTGGGTCATTGGTAAGTATAAAAAATATATAAATTACTATAAATTTTTTAACATTCAATGTATACCATGCGGTAAAATTCGGCAGATGTCTTCAAAACAGTTAGCTAAAACTGGCTTGGGTACCTTCGGAAAACATGTGGAAAATGATATTTTTGCCCAGAGATACTCTGGGCAACAAACATTCATATCCCAAAACTGTAATGATTTTCCTATCAAAAAATGTGGTGGCATAAATTCCCTTGAGGGTGGATGGTATGTGCATTCTATGTTCCTACTAACATGCCTCTTCCTTTTGGTACAGACTCTGCAAACACATGCTCATGCTCGAAGATTGCACCTCTGGAGATACACTGGCAGGTGCTGATATGGCAAGTAGCCAACATGCTCAATATTGCCATTCCTAACCAGGCCGATCAGAAATTTCCTTCATTTGTTTCAAACAGTTTATTAATAACTTCTGATGTGGGAACCACATCAAGCAATGTCAAATTACCATCAGGAAGTTCTGTTCTGAAAATCTTGAACAATATGGACCTTGAGGTGGTGAAGAGAGGGCATGTAAGCACTTTCAGGGTATCAGCTGATTCTCAATTTTGGGTACCAGAAGATCAGTTTTCTAAATATTGTGTATCTCCTCTTAGTGAGGAGGAGCTTGAAGAAAATATGCTGTCAAGAGGTCATATGTCAAAACCTTTTCTAGCAGATAATTTGCCCAAGATAACAAATCTTTCAAAAAACTTTATCAAGAAGCCCACTTACTTCATGAAGAAGAGCCCTATGGCTCAATTTATTATTACACACTGAGGGCAATTATGTCTGTGTTTTATTTGGTGGCTGACGTTACTTCCAGAATGATAGTAGAAGTTGTTTCTGCAAGTTTACAAACTACACCTGATTGAGTTGGGTCTTAAGCACAAATCTATGAAAAGTAATTTACTGAAACAATCAGTTTTGGGTGAGGAGTTGTTTCGGGGAAAATATTTTGAGGTTCTCTATAGGAGAGCAGACAATTTAAGCAGGGATGCACAAGTAGAAAATTTAAGGCAATCCAACAAAGGTTAGGCAAAAATAAATTTGTATAACCCTTTATGGGCCAAGGTAACCCTGATCCTTTTGTGCTCTCTCTTTCAGTGTTTTTTTTCAGCTGGTAGAATGCTGAGTTAATTTGGGTCATCAGAGTTTGCTCACTTGTCTTTGACTTGTCACAATTCATGGGAGAGTGCCTAGAGGCACTGTACCATAAATTGTGACAAGGCAAATCCACACAGACATAATAATTTCATTTCAGAGATAATATGAAGCACATCTACACAATATGAAACCTTTAACTTGCAGTGCTTGTACTTCAGAATAAATACACAGAACGACACACGTGTGTGAATGGTTAATCGATATGGCACGAGTACCAGTGCGGAAGGATAAAAGGAGAGGCCGCAGGCCTCGAGTTTTATCCTTCTGCAATGACACAAGTGCCATATCGATTAACCCATTCACACACATGTGTCGTTCTGTCTTTATTACATGCCTTCAAGTCTATAAAAACAATTATTAGAAGGGCACTCAGCAATTCATTTGACAACTATCAACAAAAAGAACACATTTTATCACTAACCAAATTTGCTAGGGGAACCTGTGTTACTATTTGATCCCCTGAGTTCCAATGTGTTCTATGTGCCTACTGGCACATAGAACACATTGGAACTCAGGGGACTATTTTCAGCTTTCGCTAGGGATTCAAATTGTAATTACGTTACATGATTTGTAGAAAATTCCAGTGAAATTTTGCTTCCATTTAAAAATGGTCCGTCAACAATTTCCGTTCCACACATACCAGGTATGTGCAGAACAGATTTTCATTTTCCACATGGTTTAGTGTTGCTGTAGATGGGTATTTCATAGAACAGGCATGTAATAAAAACCAAATATGGTCCACCAGCACTTGCCCAGTTAATGAACACAAAAATAAAATGTCTATCTTTTGCATTGTTCAGTAGATCTTCCTTCCCGAGACATTATGATGTGTAGACACCCCATGCCTTTGACTTTTATTGACCAAGTACATATCTTGTCAGATGTATAACTTGGGTCTCAAAGTACACTACTCTTATGGCAAGTGAACATATAATCTCTTCATTTATGAGTAATCCCTAACTACTGACAAGCAACATATATTAAACAATAAAATATCATAAAATACAAAAATAGAAAGACAACAATCAACAGTCAGAAATGGTTTATGATAAAGTTGTTTGAAAACTCTAATTTGAACCAAGTGATTTTAGAAAAGTGAGAAAAGGTTATCGTTAACCCTTTACCTAACATGAAAATCAGACGACACTTGCAAAAAAAATTCTTGTCTCAAAAACATAGGTTATGAACCCTCAATGGAATGTTTGGATTTGCAAATAACATATTACAGGAATACCTGTGTAGTGTAACATGTCTGGAAAGAAGTGAGGGGCACGTGTACCCTGGACATTATACCCATTTGTTGAAAAATGTACATGTAAGGCCTTTCAAAAAAAAAAATGTCTTGTTTCTGTGGTAATTTTCCTTCAATTTTTGGATGAGGGAGGGAGACTTTCTTTTCGTCATTTTTTGTTAATTTACAAAACAGTCCTGAAAATAATTTGTAATATTTATTTACCTATTAACACTATTCTGTGGATAAACCAAGGTATCAGCAGTGAAAATTTTCCATGCTGCAGTTGCAAAATCAACCAACTGTATCTTGCTGGACAGGGCTCATCAAACTCTGTCAAACAATATTTAGTTGGTTAAATGGGTGGCCCTACAAATGCAAAAATGTGTCAGTGAATAGATTTCCAAGTAAAAAAAAAAGAGTGATGAGGCAGATTTTCCCGAGAATTTTTTTTGGCCTTAGACTGAAATCGTTTGCAACAACTTTATCAGTAAATGAAGGATTGTTGTGAAAATCAGTATGTGTCATCCCATGATGTGCCAGAAACTCACAATGTCAAATACTGATGCTGGAGGATTCATTCAGGTTTATTGAAAAATGTACAACACTTCCCATCCGTGGGAAATGTAAATGTAATATAAACTAATTTTTTCGTTGAATAACAATTTATGTGTATCATTAACCGCACTGACCCAGGAATAGGCCCATAATCGAGAAGAAGCCACCTACCAATTTTTCAGATTTTGGTTTCAGAGTCCCATCCTTGTAAATAAGCCTATTCCCTAGCTTTGTAATGGCAACATCGATGAAAGCCATGCTGGTATGTACATGTAAATTGTACAACAGAAAAGAATCCCATACCCAGTGCACATGATATCAGTATTTGTTATTCTAATTATTTCTTTCTCCTTCAAAACCACTAGCCCAAACCCAAACAAATTTGACGTACAATATTTTGGGGGTATCCTCTTTCCAGTTTGTTAAAATGAACTCGGTGCCCCCACTGGGGTAGGAGTGATGCTCCAAAAGCATCAATTTCTTATCAACCTACCTCAATTGTTTACAACAGGCTTGCACTACAGTGGAAGAACCTAACTCGGATAAAATACTCTCTATTTTAATCTTTCCCAGAATAATACCAAATAATAATAAAAAAAGATTCAGTTCGATTACAATTATTATTGCAGATAAATGGGGCTGCCGTCTGAACCCCATACTGTGTCCTCTCAGCCATTGAGCACAGTAGTTTTTTACCTGCAGTGGTCTGCTGCGGTGTCTGGTTGTGTAGACGTGGGGGTATCGGCCTCAGCCTTCCCTGACTTCAACTTGGCGAAGTTGGAAGTGGCTGCCGGCCGGACCCTATCCTGTGGTCTCTGCGCCGTCGAGCACCACAGTTGTCATTGGATTCGGTTGTTCTTAGTGGGACACTATGAACTCCGTGGCGTTTCCGTCCCTCATTCTGGCCACACAACCAGTTTTGGGGGTCCAACGTCTTTTGTGCAGCCTGGACCTTCTGCCCTGCAGAGGTCAGTGGTGACTCAAATGAGTTCCTGCTATGTTGATCCTCGGGGTGTGTCACACCCCTATACACGTCTGGCTTCAGACGTTTTCGGCTGCCGCCCGTCGTCCCATGTCGGGTCTTTTGGAGGATCGTGACCCTTAGCTGGTTCAGAGGGTCAGCGGTGAAGCCACTTTGCCAGTTCGTTCCCCTGTCGAACCGGCCAGTACGGGCAGTGAGCTTAGGGAGGCCCTCTCCTTACTCACTCAGGTTCTGTCAACGAGCCTTCCTGTTGCTTCCAGCGAGGCAGCGAGTGGTTTCCAGGCGCCTCCTGTGGCGCCGCCTCCCGAGATTAGAAACAGGCCGCTTTCTGATCCCCTGGTGTTCCGACACCATGGGAGGCGTCGGCTGGTTTGCCCACGATGGGCTGTGTGTCTTCCGACTCAGGGGAAGAGTCAGACATGCTTGATGTCGAGAGCCAGCAGTCTTCGGACTTGGGGGCAGCTCTTGATTTCGTGTTTGGGTTCCTTCCGGATCTCAAACCATCTAACCAGTCGACAGTGTCAGCCAGGCCGCGATCATCGGTCGCGCGCCAACAGTCTATGGAGCAACCTGCTTCTGGGCGTCTTCGACCGTGCCCTTCGGTACAGTTGGTTGAAGCATTTTCAGCCTTGGACTCCAAGCTAAGTTCCAAGGCTATGAAGGCTCCGTTCTTCACCAGGGTTGACACCTTTTTGCCTCCGGCACGTTATCGTTCCTACGATTCCGCCAATCCGTCGGTCTACCAGACTTTGACGGTTTTGGATCAGGACTCCAATTCCCTCAGGCTTTCCAAGTCCAAGTCTGCCGTCATTCCGATGACGACTCTGGAGTCCACGTTGGGCTTATCGAGAGAGATGCTTGGTATGCTTTCTCTCTCCGATCACGTCGTCTCAGCTTTTGCTGCTTATCTGCCTTCAGATAAGATTGACGAGGTACAGGCTCCTTTGCGTGTGCTGTCCAAGGCGCTCATGCATCTTACTCACGCGCATGCCTGTAACACAGCTAATCTGGAATTCGTTCGAAGGGACTCTGTGCGGGACACAGGCCGATCCCTTCCTGAGGAGCAGTACGCTGCTCTTCGATCTGCTTTTTTGACAGGTCCGCAACTTTTCCATGATTCTGTGTTGACGGTCCGGGATGACGTCCTACGTCATTCCAACGATCAGCTGCTGTTTCTTCAGCTTGATCAGCCTTCTAGGGTAGGCACGGGCCATTCCAAGCCTAACAAGTACCCTCTGCTTCCTCTGCGAAGCAAAAGGGGCTGATCCTTCTGCCACCGCTTCTACTTCTTACTCAAGGGGTAAGGGTAAGCGTCGGCAGTCTTGAGGGAACTCCCAGGATTCTTCATTCAGTAGAGGTGTTTTCTCCTCTCGCGAGCCTCGTCGGGGTTCGCAATGAACGTCCTCACCTCGACTCGTCCCAGGTTGGAGGAAGGATAGCAGAGTTCGCAGACCGTGTGCCACCATCACATCCGATCCTTGGATGTTAGATGTTGTTTGGTCCGGGGTGCGAATATCCTTCCGACGGCACTCCACTCTGTCTGGGGTGCCTTTTCCAACCACAGTTCCTTCAGACATTTTACGTCTGGAACTTTTGTCCACGGAGATAGACAATCTCCTGACAAAGGGGGCGATTGAGGTCATCAAGAACATTAGGTCAGTGGGTTTCTATTCCCGCCTGTTCTTGTTGCCGAAGAAGGATGGCCGACTCCGACCGGTTCTCGATCAGAGTTTCCTGAACCAGTCTATCATTGCTCCCAAGTTCAGCATGGAGACTTTCAGGTCGGTCCTCCGTTCAATTCACCAGGGAGATTTCGCTTCCAGCTTCGACCTGCGAGACGCTTACTTTCACGTTCCAATTCATTGGGCGTTACGGAAGTATCTCAGGTTCATTTTTCTGGGGCGAGTTTACCAGTTCAAGGCCATGCCTTTCAGCCTCAACCTGGTTCCTTGGTCTTTCACCAGACTGATGTCGCATTTGATAGCTTTCCATCGCATACAGTCCAGGGTGACTACTTCGGCATATCTGGACGATATCCTCCAGGGGCATTCCAATGCTGCCTTCCTGGAGTCGGATGTCGCCACTCTGTTGAGCTTGCTCACATCGCTACGTTTCAGAGTCAACGAGGAGAAGTCGGACCTGGTCCCTTCTCAGTCGTTTATCATCTGGGGATGGCTTTCCGCACACACTTCAATTTGGTGGCGGTTCCCCAGGCCAAGGCTGTGATTCTCTCAGCTTTTGCTCCGACTCTGTCCAGTCCACATCCGCGATGGCTCGGAATTTTCTCCGGCTAATCGGTCTCTGCTGTTTGGTGACGGATGTCATTCCTCTAGGTCGGCTGCGTGTCAGACCTCTCCAACACTTTCTGCTCAGTCATTGGAGGCCGAATGTCGATTTTCTGGATCTGGTGCTTCAGTTTCCAGACTATCTTTATCCTCACCTTCTCCTCTGGGCGGATGTCCAGTGGCTTTCGCAGGGTGTTCCGTTGGACTTCCCCACGTCCGATCGCGTTCTGACGGCAGATGCCAGCGATCTCGGATGGGGTGCGACGTTGGATCCTCTAGGTCTTTCCATTCACGGGATGGTGGACCAGGATCATGCAGCTCTACACATCAACCAGAAGGAGCTTCTTGCTCTTCTGCATTTCAGGCAGTGGATCCCTCACCTATCGAATCGCCAGGTCCTTCTGTTGTCCGACCATTCGACGGTGGTTGCTTACATTCGGAACCAGGGCGGCACGCACTCTGTTCCAATGTACGATTGGCTTGGGATCTTATACTGCTCCCTCGGGATGTCCGTGCCGGGGTGGCTGTTCGTCACATTCCCGGTCGCCTGAACGTCCTAGCCGACTCCCTGTCCCGTCGGGGCAGGGTCATTTCCACCAGGTGGATGCTCCACATGGTGGGTTCCATCGATCTCTTGTGACTAGTTGGAACCATCAGGTGGACACTTTCGTGTCCCCGTGTCCAGATGCTCTGGCTTTCGCCGTGGACGCTCTGGCCCTCCTTTGGGATGGTCTTGTCGGCTACACCTTCCTACCGGTTCCGATTCTGCCTCAGGTTCTCACCCAGATATGAACCTGCAGTCGTCGAATCCTTTCGATCACACCCGTCGCTTCGGTGGGTGTGGATCATTCTGCTCCGCTCTCTGTTAGCGGCGGTTCCGGCATGTCTCCCTCTACCTCGCGACTTTCTTTGCCAAAGTCGCCCGGGAGGTTTTCAAGTTGATCCAACTTCATTGTGCCTTCGCACATGTCTTTTATCGGGTCCTGTCTCCTCCGTAGTGGTTTTTCGAGACTCGCAGTGGAGTTGCTTTTCTTCAAGGAGGCACTCACTCCACTGGTTTAGCCTCTGTGGCTAAGTGGAAGGTTCTTCTGTCGATGGTGTGTGATCACTCTGTTGCTTCTGTCACTCCTTCGATCACACTGCTTGCAGAGTTTTCTGGTATATGTTTGTTTCTGGGGGTCTCCAGCTATGTGTACTTGTCCATGCTTCGGAGAATTTTTTTCCTCTGTGATACCGCATTGTTTTGACACTCATCCTTGCCTCTCCAAGCTTGTTCAGCTCTTTTCCTTGAAAAGGCCTAGGACTTTGCAGTTTACTCCAAGATGGTCACTTTCTTGGGCGCTGCTCTGCTTGGGGGTGGGGGGCGTTCACGCCTTTATCCTGGATGAATATGCGTTTTCCCACATGCCAGATCTCTCCTGCATCCATTTCTTGATGGACTTGTCTTGCTATTCGTGCAGCTTCCGCTCGTCTAGCTACTGGTGATTGTATTACCAATTGTTTTTTCTGCCAGGAGGTGCGTGCATTGTCTTCCTCTTTTAATAACTCTGTCATGTTGTCGGATGACTGATGTTATTCTGGCAGCCTTCTGGAGAAATGCTACATTCTCCTTTTCTCTGCGAAAGTTGCAGGAGCCGACAGAGACCCTTGGGGCCCTCTTTCTTCAGCTCAGGATGTTGTCTATCCAAACTTTTCAGCTTTTTTCAGGGTCGGTTCCAGCTTTGTGCTGTTACTGCCCTTTCTGTGTGCGTCGCACTTCACCATACGCCTCATCTTTCATTGGCTTTTCTAATGTTTGTGATGCTATGGTTTGATAGGCCTAGGGATCTCTTCCTCTGTCCATGGTCCCAGTGCTATTGAGTTATGTGTGGGTTGGTTATGTGATTCCCTCCAGACTTTTGTCTATTCAGCCTGTTGTAAACAATTGAGGTAGGTTGATAAGAAGTATAAATTTTATAGTAAATTTCCTTTCTTATTATACCTACCGAAATTGTTTACATGGAGGCCCTCCCGTCTTCTTATTCGGGTAAGAATCCTTCCTCCCCGCTGATCACATAACTCCTGTGTTGTTCGGAATCAAAAGAATGACAAATTGATGCAGTGCGCACTGTGACGGAAGTCAGGGATTTGTACTATGGAAGAGCATCCCATACTGGGTGTGTGCCGATGGCGCTCGGCCCAGTTTTGGCTTATTTTTTCGTGGTGTTTTTACACCACTTTTCTTTCCCAAATCTTGGGAAAGATTAAAATAGAGAGTATTTTATCCGAGTTAGGTTCTTCCACTGTAGTGCAAGCCTGTTGTAAACAATTTCGGTAGGTATAATAAGAAAGGAAATTTACTATAAAATTTATACTTCTCCTGAAATCTTTTTGTTATGAATCACCAGTCAGAATGCTGTGATATTTGGTATGTAAGCTCCTTTGGTTCTCAAGATTCAAGTTTGTTCAAAGAAATTTTCTCTGCCAATATTTGGGCTCGCTACGGGAGGATCCCCATTTTGTGCCCCACCCAAAATTTCTATTTTCTGAACTGAGAGGCCAATTTGAACCAAATTTACAAAGAGGTATTATTGGGTACTAAGTACTTGATTCATGCTAAAAAAAAATTCCCACTGCCCTGTGGGAACCTCAGGAGCTAAAAATAGAAAAAAATTCAAACTCCATATCTCCAAAACTGCACGGCACTGAAACTTTTTATTTCGCGTGAAGCTTCCATAGGACCAATAGAAAATAATGGTAAAAAAAAAATCACTATCGGTTTTGTCCTAAGGTACAGTTTTGGGACTTTGAAAAAATGCCAAGTCAGCATTATTTAACACTGAAGGTAATGGGAAAAATATAAAATAATCTTTTTCTCCCCAACCACTGCTCCAAAAGCTTTCATATTTCACATATAACATCTATGGAAGATTGATTCACATGGTTGTTGAAATTTAACCCCTGGGTCCATATTTGGGCACTCTACACGAGCCGAAATGTTCAAATTAGTGCAATATGAGGAATATTCTTTAAAAATCTTCTTCTCCAGATCCAACAGTCAGAATCTTTTGATATTTGGTATACAGCACCCTAAGGGAAAGGAGATTCAGGTTTGTTCAAGCCAAGTCCATGGGTTCATATTTGGGCTCCCTATGGGAGCCCAAATTGTAACTTTGTTCTATATGAGGAATATTCTTTAAAAATCTCTTTCTTCAGATCAAGCAGTCAGAATCTTTTGATATTTGGTGTATATCATCCTTAGGGAGGTGTGAATCAAGTTTGTTCAGGGGGCATTTTTTTGTATGCAGTGGGAACCCCAGGAGCAAAAAATAGAAACAAATTCAAATACCCATAGCCTTCCCATTCCCCATTTATTCTCAAATCACAGAACACTAAAAAATTATATGTAGTATCCAAAATTATTAGGGTTAACACAAATTGTAACTTTATTTAATATGAGGAATATGCATTAAAAATCTCTTTGTTCAGATGCAGCAGTCAGAATCTTTTGATATTTAGTGTATATCATTAGCTCAACTTTGGCGAAGTCAAATTTGAGGTATTGACATGGCCCGTCATCTGTCTATCTGTCTGTCCATCTGTCCGTCCGTCGTGCCATACACACGGCTCGGGCTACCGGCCGTATTTATGAACCGATCTTTACAAAACTTCTTGGGTACCTTTGTTATCACTGTGGGATGAGAACAAGTGTTTTGGGGTCTGGTCTGAAATTCAAGATGGCTGCTGGTGTCCATTTTGTACAAAATTAGGTGCAATCAGATTTTTTGCTCAGAACTTCCATATGAAAGCACTGATTTGAATAATTTTCTGTGTGAAGGTTTAGTACCATGGGATACATCACATATAATACAGATTTTTTTCTCATGCATAAATTATGCCAATTAGACTAACTTTGATCTATTTAATGTTACTTTCAGCACTGTAACTGCAAATGCCAATACGGCTCAGGCTAGAGGCTGTATTTATGAATCGATCTTTATGAAACTTCTTGGGCACCTTTGTTTTCACCTTGGAACGAGAACGAGTGGTTTTGGGTGCAGTCCGAAATTCAAGATGGCTGCCGGCAGCCATTTTGCACCAAAATTGGTGCAGTCACTTTTTTGTACAGAACTTTTGTATGAAAGTTCTGATTTGAATAAATTTCTGTATGAATGTTTAGGTACATGGAATATATCACATATAATACAGGTTTTTTTCTCGTGCAAAAATTATGCAAATTAGATGAACTTTGATTTATTCAGTGCTACTTATACAGTAAGTGGACATGTCAATACGGCTCGGGCTAGAGTCTGTATTTTTGAAGCGATCTTCACGAAACTTCTTGGGCATCTTTGTTATCACCTTGTGATGAGAACGATGTTTCTGGGTGCTGTCCAAAATTCAAGATGGCTGCCAGTGGCCAATTTGTACCGAAATTAGGTCCAATCAGTTTTTTGTACACAACTTCTATATGGCTCAGGCTAGAGGCCGTATTTATGATCCGATCTTTACGAAACTTCTTGGGTACCTTTGTTATCACAGTGGGACGAGAACGAATGTTTTTGGGTGGGGTCCAAAATTCAAGATGGCCGCCAGCAACCTTTTTGTACCAAAATTAGTGCAATCAGTTTTTTGTACAGAACTTCTGTATGAAAGTTCTGATTTGAATAAATTTTTGTAGGAATGTTTAGTAACATGGAATACATCACATATAATACAGGTTTTTTCTCGTGCAGAAATTATGCAAATTAAATTAACTTTGATTTGTTCAGTGCTACTTATACACAGTAGGTGCACATGTCAATATGGCTCGGGCTAGAGTCTGTATTTATGAACTGATCTTCACAAAACTTCTTGGGGTACCTTTGTTATCACCTTGTGACAGGAACGAGTGTTTTTGGGTGCCTTTGTTATCACTGTGCTATGAGAACTAATATTTTGGGGTTCAGTCAGACCCACTCTGGGACTCAAAGATTTCTTTTCTAGTTTAGCATCTAACTGTTGCCCACCTTTACACTACTTTACCTACACATTTGTTACAGTCTACGGTCAGCATTTATGTACAGACCGTTACAATACTTTACATGTACCTTTGTTATCAGGTCATTACCTAGATGTTTGTCATTGCTGAGTCACATACTATACATGTACATGTCTTAAACAAGTTGAGCTACAGTGTCATTGAAACTTTCATTTTTAGAGAGGTGTGATTCAAGTTTGTTCAGGGGACATTTTTTGTGCTCAGTGGGAATCCCAGGAGCAAAAAATAGAAACAAATTCAATACCCATAGCCTTCCCATTCCCCATTTATTCTCAAATCACAGATCACTAAAAAATTATATTTAGTATCCAAAATTATTAGGGTTAACATACACTTTTACTCCCCCGTGGGAACTCCGGGAAGTGCAGCAGTGCTTATTTACTATCTCTTGGGACTGCGATCTCTTTGGGAATTCAGTGCTGTTTATATAGTGGCTCTTCATTCTCTACCTTGTGCCACGATAATTGTAAGTCCCCATTAAGTGAACCTTCAGGGTCGCAACTTACACCGATATATCTGTCTTCACATAGATGAAGACTTATAAGCTATGGCTAGCATTGTAAGTCTCCTTAGTGAGCTTCTGGGGCCTCAGTTATCAGCTTTTAATGGTCTTCACGTTCAGGAAGATCTTTAGTTGCTTCAGCTATGCTGAGTTAGTTGTCCTATCGAACATGATACCGTTTGTTAGAAGCGGTTATTCTCTTCAAACCGGTACGGTTTGGTGTGAGTTATTATGTTAATATGGTGTATTTGTTCTTCATGTCCTTCTCCGCCCTTAGTGGCATTATGGAGTCAATCAGATGTGTGGGAGTCTTGCGGTTCCTATACTATTTGATGACTAACACAAGAACGATTCAAGTAATGTGGGTGAGGGGGATTTGGTATGATTTTGAATTCCCTCCCCCCTTCCCACCGCCAATATGTTAAAGAGGCCATTACCAGGCAAGACGTTTTCTTCCAGTAAGACTCGTATGCATTTAAGTATATACATGCATTTCATGACTTCTCGATTGGTGGCTGGGTCGTGTTCTATGGCGACCTCAAGGGCACATCCACTTTTTAGTTGGTTTGTCTGCTGTGATTGTTCGTCTATATGTCATATACGAGCATATAATTCATCAACAATAAATTGCTAGCCTTTGGGTACCTGTCTAGTCAGTTAACTGGTATTCAGATGATTACATGCGGGATGTTAATGTTCGCAGGCATAATAAATGTATTATTAGGCAGACGCATTATTGTATGTTATGGATCTTAGAAACAATAAATTATTTCTGGGGCGGTCCATGACGATTCTGTTAGTCATAGCTCGTTCCATTTCTAAATCCAGGTTTCCATTAATTTCAGTACTCAATCGAATATAACTTGTCTATACAGTCTCGTATATTCGCACGTGTCTGAGAACATAGATATCGGATAGAATACGTCTGGGACTGTTATTGGAATTTATTGTACACCTGAACGGGGTCGCCTGTGGGTTGCCTTGGAAGTGTCTTTACTCTCCAGAGATCGTCTATTGTGATTCTATTGGACGTGTGTATGCTGTATATATTATATCACCGGTTTTCGACCTATCTACGTATGCTGACTCCGGTGTATGTTACAAGCGGACACTATTAATTAACGGGATCGCCGCGATAACCTTAGCTTCTGAAGTGGCATTGAGCACCAATTTATTAATAATAATTAATATCTGGGTGCCTGTTCGACGAATGTATATTGTTATTTGGTACCGCTTTTACTGATTCCAGAGCGCTCCCCTCTTTGTTTTTGAAGAAGATTCCTTCAAAAAGAGGTGGGGGGATTTTTAAAATCTCATCTGCCTTGATAAGTGTGTAACTATGAGTGAAGCTGTTTTGTCTGTAGATTATATCCTGGATACAGCTTGTGTATTATTGTATATGGCATATGTTTGTGGGGGTTAACCTCTCACTCTCAAATACGCCATCCAAATTTTTAGGGCTTAGTCCGGACTAGCCTTAAAATTGGGAACTCGTTACATCCAATTAGCATAGTCATTCATGCTAAGAATACGGAATACTTGAATTTGGCTCCTTATTTATGATATGTCTTCTCTATTACTGTATAGAGAGACATACATGTAATTCCTTTTAAATTTAATTTCCTTTCACCTTGGATTGCAGGCTTGGGAACTTTGTTGGTCTGGTAATTCTGAAGTTCTAGGCCCTCCACCTTTTTACAATTCAGCTATTCTGGGCCATTGGTTTATAGTATAAAAATATGATAAATTTAAAGTAATTTGTATTTTTTGTTCTACTTACCAATGGCCCAGACAGGTATGGCCCTCCCATGAGTGGGCACTCATACCTCCCTGCTGAGTTATTATGTAGTACTCTCTTCTGCAAAGAATGATGTTGGCGTCAATTCCGGTCACTTCCTGGTGGCTGCGCATGCGCAGAGAGTAAAAGTATGGAGGACCAGATAGGACTTTTAATTTTCGGTTTTGCAAGCACATTTGGGAGATTGGAGGGTTCAAAATTTGTGTTTGGCCCTTGATAACTTTGAGTTAGCACCAGCAAGTATAAAAAATATACAAATTACTTTAAATTTATCATTTTCAACACGCAGCCTCGGGACTGCACATTGAAAATACTGATTTGTCTACCCCACACATTTACTGAACAGCCATCCTATTTAATGACGATTTGGCATATCATGTTCCTGGCTGGAAAAACGGCCGCTTGGGTTCAAAGGGTTAAGGTTTCTGGTGTTTGGTGACACTGTTCCTCGAAAATTCATACACTAACATTTTACGGGTGCAATTTACTCTCATCTCTGAAAACTGCACCCGTCAATTTTGTTAATTTCCAGGACTGGTAGAATCAGACATTTTTCTGGTATAGAGTGTAATTCAAGACCCTTCTGGTAGAAACTTAGATTCATATCTCTAAAGAGTCAGTCACAGTTTTCTTCTTATAGTCTTAGCTGGTATAACCTGAGATTAGTAATAAAAATATCAGACTCCAGTTTCCACCAACTAGAAACTGAAATTCCAGTTTATTCTAAAGAATCCTGCATTCTTCCAGATTACAGTATTTGTCATGGCAGATGGGGGATCTAATTTTGTAACTAATCTTGTAATGCATTTGGTTTAACCCTTTGAACACTGGTGGTATCTTCCATGCCAGTTAAATGGCAGAAATTGGAAGAGTCCATATCCATTAATTGGGAGTAGAGCACTTAGTATTTTCAACATGCAGCCTTCAGGCCGCACACTGAAAATTTTAATTGTTCTACCACCCACATTTACTTAGTAGCCACCCTTAATGAAATGATGATGTTTTGTGTTGCTGGACCGGAAAGCGGTCTCTCGTGTTGAAAGAGTTAACCTCTGAAAATTTTCATTTTATTTTTACATGCAGAATGAAATAAGGATGTGTAAACAGTTACAGAATGACAAAGTATTACCTTACTTTTGTTCTTTCGTACACAGTCATCAGTTGTGGACTGTAATGCCCTTTATGGCATTCGGTAAGTAAATGTGTACAATTTTTGCACTCAGTATGAAACTTTGTACTTTATAGCTTGTTTAATGGTATACAGGCTAAAAGAATCAATAATATAGAGAATCTCTAATGATAGAAATAGGATAAAATAGTTCCCCCTTCTTTCTTTATTGCCAAACGATTAATCACCATTGTACTTTTGATCCTGTAAATGTGGAGAGGGATAAAACTCAAAATTGATGAATATGAACTGTTTTTAACTGGTTGAGTGCTAGAAGCCACTATCATGACTTTATTCAAAAGTACTGAAAGCCACTTCACAGAAATGGATCCAGGAATTTTTGGGGGACACTTGTTTTTGAATTGAGGATGTCCCCAAATAAATTAATACAGATGATTGCATGTGTCTTGAAGTGCTTTTTGTCAACTGCATGTGTATAGATTTCTAGTAAATATTGAAAAAAATTGCTTCAATTTGAATTTCAAAGTTGAATGAAATTTTCCTGCAGGAATTTGGGGACAGAGTTTGGGCACCCCTTATCTGTAACAGGTATCAAGTCAGCTCTGGATCCATCCCTGTCACTTTAGTGGCTTTACACTTTATCCATTAGTATGTTGTTTTCTCTGTAGTAGAAAGAAAATGTTTCTATATAATTGTTTTGTTAAAATTTATTGGAGAGTGCTTTTTGGCACTCTTCAATAAATTGTAACAAAGCAATTATTTTTTATCAAAGTCTTGCTAAATAAAGGCACCTCTTGCTGGTAGCATGGTATCTTTGAAAAAAAATACTCATGTTACAAATCACTTTTGAAATATAATTTAGTGCTCTACCAGTTAAGCAAAAGAACACCATTTGATATCACAATGTCAGTCTTTGACCCATTGTTGTCAGGTGACTCTGGAAACACAAAGTCTGTACTCATTGCTGTTTGATTGGCTGATCATAATTCAGCAGCATTTCAGAAGGGTCCGATATTAGTTCGATCCCCGTCCGGGATGACCCGCGTTGTGTCCTTGGGCAAGGCACTTTATTCCAGTTGCCTACATGGGGGCTTGATGACACCATATACTAAAGCTTACTGTACATTGATGGTGCACATGTCTTCAACCGCTGTAACCCTGCTTGAACAGAGCTTGAACAGAGAATGTTGAGGAGCTGACAGTTGCTTGTCGATACTTGGTGGTTCTCTCCGGATTCTCCGGCTTCCTCCACCCATAAAACTGTTACGGTCGCGATTAGCCATTGTGCATAAGTATGTGACCTTAAACACCACCAAAATAAATAAATAAGACCCCGATATTGTTCGTTATCTTGTTAGACACTAATTATGTAAATGATATTATTACACATCCATTAAACTCTAAACCCTTGTATTTAACGGACTCGCCGCTATGACATAAATGTTTCTGTTTTCAACTGGTGATATACAAGTCGGAACTTTTTTCCCATCACGGTTTATACTAGTTCTTTTCCCGTGGAGTCTATTTACGCTTCTAAAAATTTCCAAATTTTGTTATACAATTATCGATGTCTGTCGCGTAGTGTGAAAATGAAAACGTACTAAGCAAAATAAAGTCGGTTCACAAACAAATTAATTAACTAAAAATAAGATAATATTAAAAAGAACAATCATTTCCAACCACAACATTAACCCTGTCCTGTGGCCATATCGTCTTCGGATCCCGTAAAATCTAAATTGGTCAACTTTATTTCGGTAAATCTTTGGACATCTTGACATGCTTTGAACTTCTTTTAAAAATGTTTCTCCCAGCTGTTTTGCAAATCTGTCCAAATTTGTACTTATATTTTTACTAACAGTAATAGCCACCAAATGGATAGAAGTGAATGAACACCAGCCGAAAAAAAAACAGTGATACAAATTTCAACAAACATGCCCAGTAAAAAAGATAACGAATGTAATTTAGACTGGTTCCCAAAAGGTTGTTTTGATTTTTTATTGATCCATTTGATCAGTGTAACTTCAAGCAAAACAAACAGTCTCTTCACCTTTGGGTTTAAACATCAAAATTCAAATTTGTTTATTTAAATGAATTTATTAATGCATGGGATGTGTAATAAACACAGGACGTGATGTGTGTTAAAATCGGTGGGTGTTTTACATAATTTGCTGGAATGGCGTTGATATATTTCGCGAGAGCATATCACTATGCCATTGTAATTCGTTATGTAAAACACCCACCGATTCAAACACACATCGCATTCTGTCTATATATATGAGAGTCAAGGTAAATGTAGATAGAGGGTAATTCATGATTCTTTTAATAGAAACTTAGATTCATGCCTTGCCCTCGACCATCATCTGGCTGAATATCCTGGGCTGAATGTATTATTAGTCCCCTACGGGAACCATAAGGGGATTATAGGATTGCACTCCGTCCATCTGTCTGTCCATCCGTCCATCTGTCCATCCATCTGTCTGTCTGTCTGTCTGTCTGTCTGTCTGTCTGTCTGTCTGTCTGTCTGTCTGTCTGTCTGTCTGTCTGTCTGTCTGTCTGTTGTCTGTCTGTCTGTCTGTCTGTCTGTTTTTTCATGTTACCACCTCTCCCTCCAACATATGCTTTAAGCTACACCTTTCATATTTGATACTTGGATAAATGGTTCTGAGGGGATGATACACGCTAAAAAATTTTTTTAATTTTTTTTCAAAATCCAAGATGGCGGAATGGCAGCCATTTTTGTTGTGTTTTTTAAGCTTTTTTTTCTCTATTTTCATGTTACCACCCCTCCCACCAACATGGTTCAAGCTACACTTTGCATATTTGGCACATGGATAGAGGGTTGGTAAGGCATGATGCACGTTCAATATTTTTTTTTCAAAATCCAAGACGGCAGCATGGCGGACATTTTTGTTGTGTTTTTTAAGCTTTTTTCTCTATTTTATGTTACCCCCCCCTCACTCCAACATGGTTCAAGCTACACTATCTGGCACATGGATAGAGGGTTGTAATGGGATGTTGCACGTTCAATATTTTTTTTCAAAAATTCAAGATGGTGCCATGGCAACCATTTCTGTTGTGTTTTTTAAGCCTTTTTCTCTATTTTATGTTACCCCTGCTCCCTCCAACATGGTTCAAGCTGCACTTTTCATATATGGTACATGGATAAAGGGGTTGTGAGGGGATTATGCACGCTCAATATTTTTTTTTAAAATCCAACATTGTTTTTATGTTACCACCTCTCCCTCTAATATGCTTCAAGCTACACCTTTCATATTTGGTACATGGATAAATGGTTCTGAGGGGATGATGCACAGTCAATATTTATTTTTCAAAATCCAAGATGGCAGAATGGCGGCCATTTTTGTTGTGTTTTTTAAGCTTTTTTCTCTATTTTATGTTACCACCCCTCCCTCCAACATGGTTCAAGCTACGCCTTTCATATATGGTACATGGATAAAGGGTTGTGAGGGGATTATGCACGCTCAATATTTTTTTTTCAAAATCCAAGATGCTAAAATACTCTAGTGTCTTCTGTGACAAAAACACCTCATGTCACAAAAGCGCCGTAGGGGACTAATACACCCTCGGTGGTCAAACACTTGTCTGACTTAAAACCGACTTTACATTAAATTCTTGTTTTAATGCAAAAAAAAAAAAATAGTATAAAGTTATTACATCAGAAAAATGTTGAAAATGTGAACAGTTTATATCAGTGAGTTACCATTTGAGATAACTCACTGAAGACAATAGCACATTGTGCACAGATGTTTCAGAAGAAAATAGTTGGTCATGCCAGGTTGAATGTTTGTATTAGAACTTAAAAATATTGCATACTTATTGTTGTTTGGTGGTTATTCTTTCAAATACCAGCAAAGGTAAAACAAAGGTAATTGTTGATGGTGAATTTTAAATATTCACTGAATAGGGTAATCCACTTTTTATATCAATGAAAGTCGCCATGACCTCTGACCTAATTTATTCATTAGCCATGTTCATGTTACAGATGATATGTCTATAATTGGCTTTTTGATGGTGATTATATGATAACACCGTTTACCATATGAAAAGCTCAATTTGGCTGATTAACCCTTTACCTAACAAATCAGCCACATCCACCCACAAGATTTATGAAGTTAGCATTTAACTGGTAGAGTGCTAAATTATTTTTGGTCATCAAAATTTGTTGACATATCTTTACCTTGTTAAAATTTATGGGAGAGTGCCCATAGGCACTCTCCCATAAATTATAACAAGGCAAATCCTTGAAGACTGAATAATTTCACTTCAAGGATAATATGAAGTGCATCCAATGAATATAAAGTTTTCAAGATGAACTACCTGCACTTCAGATTAAAGCCCAAATATGGGCTTCCAGCACTCTACCAGTTAAAAAAACCCAATATTTTTCAAAAACTTTCAACAAAACCATACCATGTGGCCCCCTCATTGGAATAAGCTCAACAAGCTTGTTCCAGTTAGGGGGGGGGGGGGGGGGGGGGGGGGGGGGGGGGAGGCACTTGGTATGGTTCAAGTTTGTTCACACAAAGTTGCCAGATGCAAAAGAGGCACAGGAGGGTCATAACTGTGCTGGCATCCAGAAATTTTGTTTTTAAATTAAAAAAATCTTCAGAATCACCATTCAGAATCTCTTGATATTCGATGTACACCATTTTTAGTGGAGTCAGATTCAAGTTTATTCAAATCAAGACTTTGGGTTCATAATTGGGCTCCCTATGGGGGGCCCCAAACTTCAACTTACTGAAATATGAGGAATATTCTTTAAAAAATCTTCACCACAATCACAAATCAGAATCTTTTTATACTTGTTATACAACATCCTTGGGGAAGTCAGATTCAAGTGTGCTCAAGCAACTGTTGGGAGCCCAAATTTTGATTTTGTTCAATACAAGGAATGATCTTTAAAAATCTTCTTTTCCAGAACCACCAATCATATTCGTTTGGTATACTTTTTTAGCGTACCGAAGGGAGCTCAACTTATCACTTGCCGTCCGTCGTCGTCGTGAACATTTTTCAAACGACTTCTCTTCTGAAACCACTGGTCCGATTTTCATGAAACTTCATGTGGATGTTCATTACTATATGGCAAATCACGTTTGTTGAAATGAAATGGCCACGTCCCTTGGGGGCTCTGTATGAGGCATAACTCTGATAGCACCATATGAATTATAGAAAAATTATTAAAAAATCGTCTTCTCCAGAACCAGTGGGCAGAATCATTTGATATTTGGTATACAGCATTATGGGGTGGATCTGATTCAAGTTTGTTCAAATCGGCCCCCTGGATTAATATTTGGGCTCACTATAGAAACCCAAATTCAAACTTAGTGCATTTCAGGCAAATTTCTTAAAAAATCTTCTTCTTCAGATCCATCAGGCAGAATCTTTTGATATTTGGTATTCAACATTGTGGGGTGGATCTGATTCAAGTTTGTTCAAATCGGCCCCCTGGATTCACATTTGGGCTCAGTATAGAAGCCCGAATTCGAACTTAGTGCATTTCAGGCAAATTTCTTTAAAAATCTTCTTCGCAAGATCCAGCAGGCAGAATCTTTTGATATTAGGTATGCAGCATGCTTAGGGGGGGGGGGGGGGGGGGGGGGGGGGGGGGGGGGGAAGATTCAAGTTTGTTCAAGCCAAGTCCCTGGGTTCATATTTGGGCTCACTGTGGTAGCCCGAATTATAACTTATTTCAAAATGAGGAATTTTCTTTAAAAATCTTCTTCTTCAGATCCAGCAGTCGAAATGTTTTGATATTTGGTATGCAGCATCCTTAGGGGGGTGAGATTCAAGTTTGTTCAAGCCATATCCCTAGGTCCATATTTGGGCTCACTGTGGGAGCTTTAATTATAACTTTGTTCGAAATGAGGAATTTTCTTAAAAAATCTTCTTCTTCAGATCCAGCAGTCGGAATGTTTTGATATGTGGTGTATAGCATCCTTAGGGGGTGAGATTCAAGTTTGTTAAAGCCAAGTCCCTGGATCCATATTTGGGCTCCCTGTGTGAGCCTGAATTATAACTTAGTCAATATGAGGATTTTTTCTTTAAAAATCTTCTTCTTCAAATTCAGCAGTCAGAATGTTTTGATATTTGGTATGCAGCATCCTTAGGGGGTGAGATTCAAGTTTGTTCAAGGCAAGTCTCTGGGTTCATATTTGGGCTCATTGTGGGAGCCTGAATGATAACTTAGTTCAAAATGAGGAATTTTCTTTAAAAATCTTCTTCTTCAGATCCAGTAGATGAATGCTTTTGATATTTGGTATGCAGCATCCTTAGGGGGGTAAGGTTCAAGTTTGTTCAAGCCATGTCCCTAGTTCCATAAAATTCGTCTCTCATGACTTTATTCCTTTGTAGTGTTGATGAACCATGTCTAACTGAATGTGACCTCAAATACTTCTTTGAACCACTTTGTTTGAATCACTTTGCCCGGTGAGCGATTAAGGCCCCAATGGGCCTCTTGTTTCCAGAACCACCAATTAGAATTATTTAATATTTGATATACACAATGTCTTCAAGGAGTCAAATTCAAGTTTGTTCAAATTAATTCACTGGGTTCATATTTGGGCTCCCTATGAAAGCGCAGATGTCTACATAGTGCAGTATGAGGTAAAGTCTTTAAAAATCATTTTTTTCAGTTTTATCAGTCAGAATCTTTTGATATTTGTTGTACAGCATCCTTGGGAAGGCGGGGTGGGGGATTTCATTTTGCCCATATCAGGTCTTTGGGTTGTGTTCAGGCTCCCTATGGGAGTGCAATATGAGAAATATTCTTTAGAGATCTTCTTCAAACTTGCCAGGGAGTATCTTTTGATATTTGTACATAGCATCATTATCTATAACACCTAAAGTAAAGATTGTTCAAGGCCTTATGGTAGACTTATTTTAGGGGCACCATAGGGGTTTGAAATTTAAAATAGAACTGGAGAATTTACTATTTGGTTATTTAAATGAATTCTTCTGAGTGATGGGGCTGGTTATGGTTAATATAGTTAGATGTAATTGTGGGTAGATATGCTCAATATTTAGCAAGTGAGGCCCATTAGGTTGCTTGAGGCCATGAGGATTTTGGACTGAAAGTCACAGTGAGCTATACTCTCTGTCATCCGTGAACATGGCGTTCAGGACTTCTTCTCCAAAACCACGAAACTGATTTCTGTGAAATTTGAGTTGATTGTTTTTTTCTGACATCGCATTTTGATTTTGTTCAAGTCTGTGTATTCCACCCAAATGTTCCCAAATTTAAACAAAATCTTTTGATGAACTGATTTGTACAGTGACTTGATATTTGGTACAGAAGAGCTTCCTTTTGAGGTGTAGAATGACATTTTTTCAAACAATGTTTGTAAGGCAGTATTTGCCTTCCTTATAGGAGGGGCAAGATTTTTGGCACCTCCCAAAATTTCTGAAATGATGAGTCAGTTTGAACCAGATTTGATATGTTGTGTAATTGAGGCATAAGTACTTGATTCGGGCAAAAGAATTATATTGCATCCCCTTGAGAACCCCAAGCTGAAAATAGAAATATTTTCCAATGCCTATATTTCCCAAACTGCATGGAACAGAGAATTGTTATTTGGTATGAAGCATCCTCAGGACCAGAAGAAATGGATGATAAAAATATTGCCATCGGTTGTGTCATGTTGTACTGCAGGGGAAATCAGAAAAATGCTGAGTCAGCATATTTTCAAAATTACAAAAATCTCCAGAATCTTTTGATATTTGGTATACAGCACTGTTACACGGGTCAGATTCCAGTTTATTCAAAGCAAGTCCCTCTTATTATTTGGGTTCCATATAGGAGCCCTAATTTAAACTTAGTGTAACAAGGGGAAATTTTTCAGATCCACCACACAGAATCTTTTAATATTGAGTATTCAGCATCCTTAATGAGGTCAGATCCAAGTTTGTTCAAAGCAAATCCTTGAGTTCATATTTGGGGCTCATAATGGGAGCACAAATTTTAACTTGGTGCAATATGAGGAATATTTTTTTTTTTAAATCTTCTTCCCCAGAACCACTAATCAGATACATTTGGTATACAACCCCATTAGTGGAGTGAGATTCAAGTTTGTTCAGGTCAAGTCCCTGGGTTCATATTTGGGCTCCCTATTGGAGTCTGAAATTTAACTCAGTCCATTATGAATAATATTCTTTAAAAATCTGCTTTCTCAGATTCACTGTCGGAATCTTTTGATATTTGGTATACAGCATCCTTTGAGTGGGTTAGTTATACCCTGTGTGAACGAAGTTCAGGGGGGGGGGGGGGTTAAAAAGGAATCACTTTATCTGTCTGTCCATCCATCCATCTATGTCTGCCCATCCATCTGCCTGTGCAAATCGTGTTGGGCTCAGTACATTTGATGGCCTTTAAGAATATTAATGATACTTGGTATTAATTTTGCCTACCACTGGAGGGTGTGTCGCAAATAAGGTTGGAATGCCTGTCGACAAGGTCAAGGTCACAGACTTAGTTCAAGTTTACATATCCATATCCAAATATACACAAGTCGAGTCCGGCTCAGAAATGTTGATGGCCTTGAAGGATATTAATGATACTTGGTATTAATGTTGCCCACCAACAGAGGGTGTGTCGAGAATGAGGTTGGAATGCCTTTCTACAAGGTCAAGGTCACAGACTTAATTCAAGTTCACATTCCCATATTCAAATATACACAAGTCGTGTCCAGCACAGAATTTTTGATGGCCGTGAAGGATATTAATGATACTTGGTATTAATGTTGCCCACCATCAGAGGCTTTGTTGCAAATAAGATTGGAATGCCTGTGTACAGGGTTAAGGTCACAGACTTAGTTCAAGTTCACATGCCCACATCCAAATATACACAGGTATTGTCTGACTCAGAAGTTTTGATGGCCTTGAAGGATACTTTTCGGCAGAAACTTGAATGAACGACTTGGCATTACAGGATCTTTCTATTTAGTTCAATCCCTTCTTGGACAAGTTGAGCTGCAGTGTCATTGACACTTTCATTTCCCCTCGTAAGGTTTTATTGTAAATTTTGTTCATTTCAGGTTCATGTAGAGATTTCATAGGTGCTTTTTTTCAGTCTGGTCTTTCTGAACAGGCTATTGCCTATATCCTAAGAGACACTTTACTAGCATTAGAATATCTACATAGCAGAGGAATTATTCACAGGTATATTAATTTGTTTGCTGTACTTATTTTATTGGTGAACTTGTCATTTTAATGTCCAAAATTTTCAAAATAGAATATTTTAGCTCACCTGACCTAAGCTCAAGGGGAATTTTAGTGATCACTTTCCATGCATCATCTGTCTGCCCATCCATCCATCCATCCGTCCGACGTGAACTTTACATTATCGACTTCTCATCATAAACTACTTGGCCAAATTGAACCAAATTTGGTGTGGACGTTTCTTGTCATGGGGTGGGGGTGGGGGGGGGGGGTGCAAATTTCAAGTTTGTTCAGATCAAGTCCCTGGGATCATATTTGGGCTCCTTATAAGTTGCAATCTTTTTATATTTGATATGGAGCATTCTTAGGAGGTTTAAATTCAAGTTTGTTCAAATTAAGTCTGTAGGGTCGTATTTTGACTTGGTTCAATATGAGGAATATCCTTTAAAAATCCTCTTCTTTAGATCCATCAGTCAGAATAATTTGCTATTTGATATGCAGTATCCTTAGGAGGTTCAGATTCACTTTTAATCAAACCAAGTTCATGGGGTAATATTTTGTCTCTCTGTGGTTGAACATTAACTCTGAGCTGCAAACCTCAGACCATGTTACCGTCAGTTCATCACAATAACTAAGTTGTACATCTACACTGACTGAAACTGCATCTTTCAAAACATTGGTGAGTTTTTAACCCTTCAAACCTGAGAGGCTGCTTTTCCGGACCAAAAATGGTACTTTAGGATGGCAGGGGTATTTTCTAACTGTCTCATAAAAAGTAACATAGTGTCATTGCAATTGTTACGTACTTCATACAAGGTGGTTAAGGAGTCTCCTTGTTTTAACCCTTTGAAGCTGTGAATCTGCTTTTCTGCGCCAGGCACATGATGTGTCATAATTACATTAAGTAGAGAATAGCTACTAACTGAATGTGTGGGGTAGACCGATCTATATTTTCATTGTGCAGCCCCAAGGCTGCACAATGCAAATATTAATTGGTCTACCCGGGAGCACAATGGCTGAGTTGGTAAAGGTGCAGGCTAGAAGCCGAGAGGTCCTCGGTTCAAATCCCACCTGCGGCAACCACGTTGTGTCCTTGGGCAAAATACTTCACCCCATTGCCCATGTGGGGACCCAAAGACATTATGTACTAAGGCGTATTGCACATCGATGGTGCACCTGTCTTCAACCAATGCTAACCCTGATTGTGTGGAGTTAGTATTTTGGGAAGCTGACAGATGCTCGCAATTGCTCTGTGGTTCTCTCCGGGTACTCCGGCTTTCTCCACCCGTAAAACTGTCGTCATGATTAGCCATTGTGCAGAAATATGTGACCTTAAACACCAGTAAATAAATAAATTGGTCTACCCCCAGATAATGAATATGGACTCTTCCAATTGCAGCATTTGAACTGATATGGAAGATGCCACCAGGGTTCAAAGAGTTAATATAATGAAGCTTTGGCATGTAAAAACAAACTGCTGTTGAATGATAAATAATGTTCCTTGAGTGAAGATTTTATCCCACACACATGTAATTTTATAGAAATTTATTCGATGATTTCAATTTCTCCGAGAGAGCTTTCCAAGGATTGATGTCATGTAGAGGTTTTACTGGTTTATGTACTATTATCTTGTATGTATACAAACAACTGAGTTGTTTAAAAATAATTTCAGAAACAGTTCCTGAAAAGTGCTTGAGGAATTCCTTTGAAAGTCATTAAAAGCTCTGAATTTTTTTCTTTCAGCAGTGTACGAATCCTTGTCATTTTGAAGTTTTGTTTATTTTATAAACAGAAATTCTTTGCAAAAATGGATTCTGAGAACTGAACAAATGAAGTGAACAATATTGTTTTATGCCCCCACAAAGTAGATCTTGTGTTTCTCAGGCCATTTTTTGTAAAATTGCATGTTGGCAGGCGCTTTTAGCTGCGATGAACAGCTCTACATGTGGCAATGTCGGTCTGTCTGTCTGTCAGTCTGTTGGTCGGGCTGTAACCAACGAGTTTCAAAAACACCTTAACTCCTAAAATACTTGATGGAATGACACCATACTTGGTATGCCAGTGTATCTTCATGATGTCTACACCCTCTCAATAGTGCATGTCATTTGGATAATTTCTGTCACATTTATGGACTTGTCACTAAGAAGTTTTTTTGTCACCAACAAGTTTTTTTGTCACCGACGAGTTTTAAAACATCATTGGCATTGCACGAATCGTCGCAGCTTCGGTACTGTGGTATTGCTTCTAGTTTTTATTTTTATGCCTCCTTGGGAGCATTATGTTTTCACCATGTCTGTCGTCTGGTGTATGTCCGTTAACTTTTCGCATTCCGTCAATTAACAAAAGTTCTATCAACCGGATCTTTACCAAACTTCATGTGTGGATTAGGTATGATAAGTGGAAGAAGCATATTTATTTTGACCATGATGTGCCAAAGGTCAAGGTCATAGTGACCTCCAATCTTAAATATACTTGAAATTGGTTTCTGCCCTTTGACTGAAATTCTGCAAGACTGATCCTGTTTTGGTTTTTTTTTGTAATTCTATCCATGATATTACAGAACGGGGCATATGCTGTGCTTCACATTGCTCTTGTTGTACGTGTAATTACTTCTTTGCCATCAAAAAGTTCATGTTCTTGCTTTGTTTGCAACAAAATAGCATGGGTGGTGTTGTATTTCATCACTGAGTGCAAGAAGGATGAAATTGCCTTGTTGCACTCAGGGGACAAATTTATCAATTTTATTAACTTGGGTAAAATATTTCTATTTCTTTAAATTTGCATTGGTTATAAAAAGAGAGTATGCGGCAGCCAAAAGGACCATGTGGGAAACGGCTTTGAAACCTGAATTTTATTTTAAATGTAAATAAGATCTTAAAAATATTTATTGAGCTCCCTCATGTCAGCTCAGGAATGCCATTGCTATCTACCAATCTAGAACAAAAACTGTATTGCAACTTGAACACTTTTGACACTCATAAAAGAATTATATGGTCTGAAAATAGTTGTGCAAATTATATATGGACGTATAAAAGCAATATTTTCAGGTATTTGTTGGATGCAGATCATCTAGTTCTTTTTGTTCTAGTTCTAGTATTTATGAGCATTCTTGATGAGGTCAGCCATTTGTGTGTTCTATGCAAATGATTGATTATTTTAATGTTACTTATGCATTCAGATATAGTCATTGCATTTCAATAAGCCCATTCGCCATGTTTAACTCTTAACCCGCTGGGTATTTTTAAAATATTTTTCATTAATTCTGGTCATGGCTGCTATGAAGCAGCCATGACTAGATTTGATGAAAAATTCATCTAAATTTAACTCAAGAAATCATTGGTCAAAAAGTCAATTCAATTTACAGGAAGACAAATTGGTTAAACATATGAAACTATGCATATTTCAAGGGCAAGAGATTTTTTGTCCTGGGCAGAAATATCTGCCAGCAGCATGCAAGGAGTTACGTGATATGCAAGGTCAGTGGTCGCTTCGGGTAAACACTTTGATCAACCTATCTATCAAGACTGTCATACATGCGATAGCAACATATAAAATGTTTTGTTTTGAAATGAGAAAATGTGCTTTTTCGATTTAATACTAATAAAGATAGAAAAAATAACATACTTTCAACACTTCATTTAACCGACAGACCAAAATAATATTGATTTTGTCGTCAAATGAATACCACAATGAACCCCTTCCCATAAGCTAAGGCAGACTCAGCATCATGTATTTTTTTGTTGACGAGTAACAAAATGGCAGATAGATCACTCAAACGACACAAAGATGACTGTGTGAGTGAAAATACAAACCCTGGGTATCCAAACAATCAATCGGTACAAATATTTTTAAGCATAACACACAGATGTTCCAGTTGGAAAAGATTTCGGAGGTGGTTGGTCCCTAAAAAGTGAAAATCATCTGCTGGTAGAAGTGTCGTGTGTCTAATAATATTTTCTCCATATACATAAGTCATAATGAGTTGAAGAATAATCACTACCGCTATAAACTATAGATGTAATGTTTCCTATACTAATAACACAAGAATCGGACATAAAAATATATAAATTCTTCTTTTGACCATTTTCTCCTTCAACTCAAACTTACATTTCACACAGTAGAAGCTGTCTTATTACAAAAAAAACACCCACAAGGTGGAAAATCCTTGCATGGCCGGGGAGAGGAAACTCGGGCCCCAAGGATAATTCTGTGACGGCCCCCATTCAAAATTGTCAAGGTATTAATGCAGATGATGAAGGCATTTGCAGCGAATGCTGAAGGTGCAATCGATCATAGAATGGTTTGAGGCAGGCTCGTCAATCGGTACCAGTACCGGTAATGGTACCATTGGTACTCAGCCATTTTAACAGTGCAGGTACCAGTAGGGAAGTACTGATGGTACTTGGTACCATATCAGTACTCCCTGAATTATGGCTAGATTAGCTAGATGGCTCATAAAATATTTCAATATTCCATGATACCCTGTAATTCTTCGCAAAAAGATGCAAGATTCCAGTCACCGGTGCATACCTTCAGTCACCAGCTTGCCCTCGCGGCACATTCTCAATTAAAAGCTGAATATAAGATGCTGTGATGAGGAGTGCCACCATTGTGCTATCATCTTCGTTGTTTTTGTTCATTTTGGAAATCATGATCGATTAAATTAATTTGTGTTTATTGACTTTATTCCTATATGACAAACGTTCTTACCGCAGTACAATCAAGCTATTGCAGGGGTTCACTTTACTGTCACACAGATCCAGAATGATAGTAAAGTGAGCCCATGTAATAGCTCGATAGCAAGCAACTGGATATATTGAATAGACGCAATACCAAACATCATTGTCAGTCTTAATTGTTTCCTATCCTGTTCTGATTCATCATTCCTCTCAGTTTCATTGCTCCACATATCAGGGCAAATATTTTTCCGAATACGGATTCATTCATAATTTGCATATTCGATAACGTTTCAACAAATCACTGGTCTCATGTCGGAACAGGACAGGAAAGAATTAACACCAACAACTATCTTTGGTATTGCATCTATTCAATTTATCCAGTCGCGTACTATTGTTTAACTGATTGGTACCGGTACCGAGTACCGTATTGCGACCCTCAGTACCATACTGGTACCGAGTTCAGTGGTACTGATTGTACTTTGACATGCTAGGTTTGGGGTGGGGGGGGGGGGGGGGGGCTGTTCTCCCCCAAGAAAATTTTGAACTCAGTTATTAAATGGAGTCTTCTGACAGTTTTTGGGATAAAAAATGACATTATTTTTGGGCCGTCAAAATGACGTTTTTGAGCAGCATGTTTCGAATTTCCAAGTTCATCAGTGCGTATCCAATGACCTAAAGTTATAGTTATTACTGCACAATTCATGAAGTGATAACTTTATTACGTCAAGTTGATTTGATAAAGTTATTACTTCAAGAACCATGCAGTTAAAAAATTACAACCATTGGTCAAGTGCATAGCTTCATTCACGATTTACGATACAGCCCCCTTCTTAACTGTTGGCACAGGAGTCAGAACCTGGGGAGGGGGACTAGGCCAAATAGGGCCTGAAAGCCTGTATTTTAATTTTTTGGTTTTGGTACATCCTTTGAAAGGACGTACCAAACCAAAAAATTAAAATACAGTCTTTCAGGCCATGTTTTGACTAGAGGGAGGGGGTGGGCAGGCCTAACCAAGAATCCTTGACTCAATATCCAAACCTGACCCCCCCCCCCCCCCCCCTCCACACAAAGTTCTTGGCTCTGGGGTTACTACCCCACCCCCTCTCCATGGCCCTGGATCCATGACCAAAATGTGCATACATGGATATTGTATTCAGTACACACAGGGTGATTTTGTACCTGTCCTCTAAGTAGACGGATATAAATATATTTCCATCATATTCTTGCTAGTCTTGTAGAAAGTTGGGGACTCAACAAGCTAATCTGCAGTTTATGGACCACCCGATAACTAACTACTCAGTGATACTCATACTACAGATTTGTTTGTTGAGTCACGCGTTTTTACTGGCTGCTAGGTATGGTCAGTGGTTGATGCCCATGTGCGTTGTTTTGCATAAGCAAAATTTCCAGCCAGCGGTCCTCCGAGTGGAATTCAGCAATTACTTGACTTACAGTATGAGTAAGTTGTAAATAAGTTGAAGAATAACCACTATAAACTATGCATCTTCAACTACACCAATAACACGAGAACCTGACATCATTTTTCTGGAAAGAACTCACTCAGAGCTTTCCAAAAAATGATGTCAGGTTCTTGTGTTATTGGTGTAATGGCAGTGGGCTACTTTGTTTAGTGCGATTATGCTGCAACTTATTTTGATTCATACTGTATTTGTAGTCTTGAACATATGCTTCTACCTTGTACCATGCATTTATACACATATGAAGTCTTTTGTCTAGACATTTCATACTTAGCTATTAAATAAATAATAATTATTCATTTACAGATTAGTTCTATTAAAAATAATTAGCCAGCTTTCATTTTTAGCTCAACTTTGACGAAGTCAAATTTGAGCTATTGTCATGGCCCGTCGTCCGTCTGTCCGTCCGTCCGTCTGTCCATCTGTCCGTCTGTCCGTACGTCAACAATTGGCTATGGCTCGGGCTAGAGGTCGTATTTATAAACCGATCTTTACGAAACTGCTTGTGTACCTTTGTTATGACCCTGGGACGGGAACGAGTGTTTTTAGGTGTGGTCCGAAATTCAAGATGGCTGTCAGTGGCCATTTTGTACCGATGATGCAAAAATCAGTTTTTTGTACAGAACTTCTGTATGAAAGTTCTGATTTGAATAAAGTTTTGTATAAATGTTTAGTACCATGGGATACATCACATTTTATACGGGTTTTTTTCTCGTGCGTAAATTATGCAAATTAGACTGACTTTGATTTATTTAGTGTTACTTTCAGAGCTGTAAGTGCCAAGCTGCTATGGCTCGGGCTAGAGGCCGTATTTATGAACCGATCTTTACGAAACTTCTTGGGTACCTTTGTTATGACCGTGGGACAAGAACAAGTGTTTTTGGGTGCGGTCCGAAATTCAAGATGGCTGCCAGCCGCCATTTTGTACCAACGATGCAGAAATCTGTTTTTTGTACAGAACTTCCATATGAAAGCTCTGATTTGAATAATTTTTTGTATGAATGTTTAGTACCATGGGATACATCACATATAATACGGGTTTTTTTCTCGTACGTAAATTGTGCAAATTAGACTAATTTTGATGTTTTTTGGGGTTACTTTCAGCACTGTAAGTGCAAATGCCAATACGGCTCGGGCTAGAGGCCGTATTTATGAACCGATCTTTACGAAACTTCTTGGGTACCTTTGGTATCACCGTGGGACGAGAACGAGTGTTTTTGGGTCCAGTCCGAAATTCAAGATGGCCGATGGCAGCCATTTTGTACAAAATTAGGTGCAATCAGATTTTTGCGCAGAACTTCCATATGAAAGCCCTGATTTGAATAATTATTTTGTGTGAATGTTTAGTACCATGGGATGCATCACATATAATACGGGTTTTTTTCTCGTGCAGAAATTATGCAAATTAGATGAACTTTGATTTTTTCAGTGTGACTTACACACAGTAAGTACACATGTCAATACGGCTCAGACTAGAGTCTGTATTTATGAACTGATCTTCACGAAATGTCTTGGGTACCTTTGTTATCACCTTGGGACGAGAACGAGTGTTTCTGGGTGCGGTCTAAAATTCAAGATGGCTGCCAGCGGCCATTTTGTACCGAAATTAGGTCTAATCAGTTTTTTGTACACATCTTCTATACAGCTCAGACTAGAGGCCATATTTGTGAACCAATCTTTACGAAACTTCTTGGGTACCTTTGTTATCACCGTGGGATGAGAGCGAGTGTTTTTGGGTGTGGTCCGAAATTCAAGATGGCCACCAGCAGCCATTTTGTACCAAAATTAGTGCAATCAGTCTTTTGTATAGAACTTCTGTATGAAAGGTCTGATTTGAATAAATTTTTGTATGAATGTTTAGTAACATGGAATACATCACATATTGTAAGGGGTTTTTTTTCGTGCCGAAATTATGCAAATTAGATGAACTTTGATTTATTCAGTGCTACTTACACAATGTAAGCACACATGTCAATACGGCTCAGGGTAGAGGCTGTATTTATGAACCGATCTTCACAAAACTTCTTGGGTACCTTTGTTATCTCCTTGGGATGAGAATGAGTGTTTCTGGGTACGGTCCAAAATTCAAGATGGCTGCCAGTGGCCATTTTGTACCGAAATTAGGTCCAATCAGTTTTTTGTCACAAGTTCTATACAGCTCGTATTTATGAACTGATCTTCACAAAACTTCTTGAGTACTTTTGTTTTCACCTTGGGACAGGAACGAGTGTGTTTTGGGGTGCCTTTGTTATCACTGTGCTATGAGAACAAATATTTTGGGGTTCAGTCAGACCCACTCTGGGACTCAAAGATTTTTTCTAGTTCAGCATCTGACTGTCACCCACCTTTACAATACTTTACCTATACATTTGTTACAGGCAACGGTCAGTATTCATGTACAGACCGTTACAATACTTTATATGTACCTTTGTTATCAGGTCATTACCTAGATGTTTGTCATTGCTGTGTCACATACTATACATGTACATGTCTTTGTCTTGACAAGTTGAGCTACAGTGTCATTGACACTTTCATTTTATACTATAACCCTATAGCCCAGATTAGGTGGTGCAAATTCAAAGTTATCAAGGGCCAAACACTATTTGAACCCCCCCAATCCCCAAAATTTGCTTGCAAAACCAAAAATTAAAAGTCCCTTCTGGTCCTCCATACTTATACTCTCCGCGCATGCACAGCTGCCAGGAAGTGACTGTAATTGGCGCCAAAATTATTCTTTGTTTGGCCCTAAAGTCAGCAACAATGAACTGACATCTGTGCTTTAAAATCTCCTTTTTTGAGGATGCCAGACACAAATCAATGCAAGAATTGGTGGATCCTCGGCTGTTTTTGGATGATGGAAATGTTGAACGGTGGTTTTTGACATTCAGGGCTGTAACTTTATAATATTTATAAAATTATTTCTTGTTTCCCAATTTTGGGACAAACGCCTGACGTCATCAATTTTGATAATGATTATTGCACTGTTTGTTTTTCCATCCCTATCCTTCCATGAACCCTTCCTGTTGAACTCTTAAGCTTTTTGGGTATTTTTTATTAGCGTGAGGGCTATATTCATGACATTTGTCCGTCCGTCTGTCCGTCTGTTAACATTTAGAGTTTTGGTTAAAGTTTGTGGTTAACGTTTTTTTATTGAAGGTTCAAGTGGGTTTTTTTTTTCCTGTTTAGTCATGACTTTCTTCTGTCTGTCTGTTAACATTTGGAGTTTGGTTAAAGTTTGTGGTTAAAAGTTTTTAGTCAACCTTAAAGTTTTTTTGGTTTTTTTTCTTTTAAATTGATATTACTATTGATTGTATCATTCTCATTTTGTTTTTATTTTTTTTATTCATGTTATTTTGGGAAATATTTAACCCTTTTTTGTATGGCAATTTAACTTACAACTTCCAAGTTAAAGTTTTTGGTTAAAGGGGTTTTTTTTTTGTGGGGGGGAGGGAGGGGGTGTTTTAAAATTACACCTTTAATTCTTCAAACAGTTTAGTGGAATGTCACTGTTTCCTATTTAGGACAATGTCTACTATCTACTGAACATTTCTACAGTGATTTTCATTAATATCGGCATGATTTTAACCCCTTTTAAACATGTTTTCAGACTTACGTTCTTTGTATTTGAAATTAGGCTTTGCCACATACTTTCTTACTCTAATTCTTGCATGGTCAGTACAACTTAATGATTCCATTTACATCAGTGATTTCTTTTGTCGGTTTTAGGAAATATTTAACCCTTTTTTGCCAATCTATTTTACTTAGTATTCCCAGCTTAAAGTTTCAGATTAAAGTTCTGCTTTTTAAGGTTCTACCTTTCATTCTCCAGACAACGTCATTTCTTTTTTTCATTTCGGACAAGGTCTACTGAAGCTGTACACAGTGGTTTCAAATAATATTGGCATAAATTTAACCCTTTTCACAATGCTTTTCGAAAATAGTTTCTCTAAATTTAAAATTATGCTTCTACCACATACTTTGTTACTTTTTATCCCCTCCCACAAGGGAGGAATATAGCACAGAACTTGCTCTGTTCATCTATCTGTCAGTCTGTCCATCCATTCTTTCCTCCAATATGCATTTTGTACTATTTACAGTCACTACAAGCAGAACTTTTTTTCATGTAAGTTTTTTATTTAATTTCTTCAGAGTTTAACATGTATTACAGAATATTATTCTGTTTATCCCCATGGTTATGTCCTCACCCTAGGGGTGTTAGGTCGTTTTGGCCTTGCATCTTCTATCCGATGTATCATTTTTTCTTCATATGAAGATCTAGCTTTGCATCTGATAGCATTTAAATTGGTTTCTGACTTTGGGCCTTTTTGTGTGCCTGATGTCTTGTTTTCATTGACGTTGTTTACATTGACAACGTCCTCATATTTAGGTAGTATTTTATATTCTGTTACTGTAGAATTACTGTAGGATACATGGATTATTATTCTGGTAGTGTAGTTAAAAAAAATCTGGATTTTGTCCACACTTAAGCTCTATCGGGATGCCTTTGGGCTGTTAATGTTCCCTTTGGGAATTTAGACGTTTTTTAAAAAAAAAAATTTCCAAAAAATATTTTGAATTTAATTTTGATTGCTATTACTCATGTATCTTAATTATTATATATTTCATTGTGGAGTTTGGAGGACTGATATCGACTTTAGTCAATGCACTCCTGCGGACTCTTGTCATTCTTGTGTTCACTAGGCTGACTGATGTTGGAGACGGGTGTCACAGTACGTTGGTGGTGTGGTTCTGAGGCCAGGCCTCTCACCGCATTATAATTCATTTTGTCAGTTTCTATTTCAGAGGAACATGAACATGGTGATGATATTCTGACACCCATCCAAGTGTGCTACTGTCGTCATGCTCCCTTGTGCATATAGTTCTAGCTGCAGTGCTCAGGATTGCAAGAGTTAGGGCCTTTTGTTAAGGGTTTCAATCTCTTGCAAGCAGCTAGCTCAACCAGTGAAGTGCTTACTCCGTCCGTGGGAGCTGTGATGCCGGGTAAACCCGTTGCGGTTGAAGGAAATGTAGATGTGGGTAGAGTGAGCACTTGAATATAAATAAGCTCACCCAGTGATGGAGGAAGTAGGGAGGAAGTCAGCAGATTTCTTGTACTTGGTGAGGTCTAATAGACCACGAGCGGAAGAGGCCCCTCTCTAACCTAACAACATTTGGGGCCAGATGTTGTTATGAGAAACTTGCACAAGCCGTAGCATATGTCCGCCCTCTGCTCGGAAGATCCATCTCCAACACACCGTCCCAGGAGCAGCAAGCGGCTAAGAAATGGAAGACCGCTGCTCCTCAGGCCTCGATGACGGACTTGCTGTCGCAGATTGCGCAGCTGATTGCAGCATCCCAGCAAATGCTGGTGCAGCCTCCCTCATACTCAGAATGAGAGCTGTCTGATGGTGCTGGGCCAGTCCAGTCGTCTATTCATGCAGATGCAATGGACCGAGATTCGCAACTGATTCTCTCAGATGGTGAAAGGGATAAGGAAGAGGATTACCCTTCCCTTTCGGAACAGCTTATGGTTGCGATGGATTTCATCCATCAATACTACCCTGAATTTCTTCCGATGAATCAGAATGCTGCGACAACAAAAAAGAAACCACTGGCATCGTTGGACGCAGACTTTATATGGACAAAGGAAGAAGTTCTTTCTTTTCCAGTTCAGTCTAGGCAGGTGTCGCAGGTCTTTGGCCATGTAGACGATGCCGTATTCACCTCTTGGGGGTGTGGGGGAAAAAGGTGGCTTCTTAACTATATCTTCCATAAACATACCGTTTCTTGGACCACGTTCAGTTAAAACGATTGGAGAAGATGTTCAGAGAGTTTTTCTGCTTTTGGATGAGCAGGCTGGGGATCTAGATGTATCCTTGCCTGCATCATTCACTATTCGCTCAGACACAATTAAAAACGACAATTTCATCACGTAGAGCAAATTTGGAAGCAATGTCTTACGCAGATCACCTTACCAGAGCTGTGGCGCAATGTCTTAACGGGAAGGAATTTGAGGATGTTTGTACCTCTCTTAGAGTTCTTTCCAGGGCAATTTGTATACCACGTATAACTCCGCCCTAACAGTGGCTAATCAGGAGTTAATCAAATGTGATGCTGCCCTTGCATCGTCATCATTTATAGATGACAAGGTGAAAAGCTCTCTCCGGGTCACTCCGGTCTCCAGACATACTATTTTGACGACAAGCTTTCATTAGTCTATGAACAGTCTACTAAAAAAGGGTCAAATGCTCTACTATTGAAGTTGGCGTCTCAACAACCCGCTTCAGCAGACAAGAGTAAGGAGCATGTTCCAAATCTAAACGTCAAAAGGGAACTCCTCACGAGGGTACAAGAAACCCTCTTACAATTACTCTGAAGGTTGTCAATATAGTGACTCGGGAAAGGGGCATAAGTCTGATCAGGACTATCGGTCAGACGCCCCCTAGGCCAATGAGAATTAAGATTCTCAGGGTTTTTACAGTCACCTGTTCCTCGTACCGAAACCAGACAGCTCGTTCTGACCGGAAATAGACTTCAGCTGATTAAACAAGCTTATCGTGGCTCCAAAATTCTATATGGAGACCATTCGGTCGGTAAGTGCGAGCATTCGAATGAACGACTGCGGCAAGCATAGATCTGTAGGATGTGTACTTTAATGTTCTGGTATATCCGGTATTTAGAAAGTACCTTTGGTTCGCCGTACAAGGGAAGGTTCAGTTCAGAGCAATGTGCTTTGGTCTGAACCTGGCTCCCTGGGCATTCACTCGAATAATGAACTCAGTAATGTCATACTTCTGAGCTCATTTGTCTGCGGTAACGTCAGCTTACTTGGACAACATTCTACAGAGATACGGCAACAGAATTATTCTTCAGATCAATGTTCAGAGTCTGCTTCTATTACTCTGACATCTCCAGATATTCTTTACTCAGAACTGGAGTGTGAAGACGCATTCTCTCCAAACCAGTATTGTTTTAATGGACCTAGTAAAACAAAGGGTCCAGATTTGGACAGATCTTCAGTGGTTAACTCGGGGAGTTCCGCTGCAACTGCCGGATCCAGCTTTCCTGGTTATGACAGATGCAAGTCAGATGGGTTGGGGCGCGGCCCTAGGTCCCGCAGACTTGAAGTGTCAGGGTCTTTGGGACACTCGGTTCCTAGAGAAGCACATAAACATCAAAGAGATGATGTCAATATGGCTATCTCTTCAACATTGGATTCACATATTAGCGAACGTCCATATTCAGATTTTGTCGGACAATTCGACAATAGTAGCTTACATCAGGAACCAAGTCGGCACTCATTCAATTCCATTATGCGAATTATGCGAGAGGACCTTCTTATCAGGGGAAGTGCTTGTTCTTCATGTCCTTCTTTACCCTTAGTGGCATTATGGAGTCGGTCATACGTGAGGGAGCCTTGCGGTTCCTATACTATTTGAGGACTAACACAAGAACGATTCAAGTAATGTGGGTGAGGGGGGTTCAATATGATTTTGAATCCCCCCTCCCCACCGCCAGTGTGTTAAGAGGCGATTTCCGGGCAAGACGTAGTTTTCTTCCCGTAAGCCTCATACGCATTTAAGTACATACATGCATTTCATGACTTCTCGATTGGTGGCTGGGTCGTGTCTATGGCGACCTCATGGGCACATCCACTTTTTAGTTAGTTGGTTTCCTGTGGTTGTTCGTCTATATGTCATGTACGAGCATATGATTCATCATCAATAAATTGCTAGCTTTTGGGTACCTGGGAGGCTGTATAGTCAGTTAACTGGTATTCAGATGATTACATGCGGGATTTCAATACTCACACGCATAATAAATGCATTATTAGGCAGACGCATTATTGTATGTTATGGACCTTAGAAACAATGATTTCGGGGGTGGTCCATGCCGAGTCTGTTAATCATAGCTCGTTCCATTTCTAGATCCAAGTTTCTATTAATTTTTGTACCCAATCGAATACACCTTGTCTTACACTCTCGTATATTCGCACATTTCTAGGAACATAGATATCAGATTGTACACGTCGGGGAGTATTATTACAGGAATTTATTGTACACCTGAATGGGGTCGTCTGTGGGTTACCTCAGAAGTGTGTTTACTCTCCAGAGATCGTTATTGTGATTCTGTTGGACATGTGTATGTTTTTCGACCTATCTGTGTATGTCGACTCCGGTATGCATTGCAAGCGGGTGATATTAATTACCAGGATCGCCGCTATAGCCTTAGCTGCTGAAGTAGCATTAAGCATCAATTTATTAATAATAATTAATATACTGGGTGCCTGTTCGACGAATATTTATTTTTTATTTGGTACCCGCTTTTACTGATTCCAGAGTGCTCCCCTCTTTCTTTTTGAAGAAGATTCCTTCAAAAAAAAGGGGGGGATTTTTTACCTCTCCTCCGGCTTGATAAGTATGTAACCATGAGTGAAGCTGTTTTGTCTGTAAATTGTATCCTGGATACAGCTTGTGTTTTATTGTATATGGCGAATGTTTGTGGGGGATATCCTCTCATTCTCAAATACGCCATCCTAATCTTTGGGGCTTAGTCCGGACTAGCCTTAAAAATTGGGAACTCATTACATCCAATTAGCATAGTTTTCATGCTAAGAATACGGAATTACTTGAATTTGGCTCCTTATTTATGATATGTCTTCTTGATTACTGTATAGAGAGACATACATGTAATTCCTTTTAAATTTAATTTCCTTTCACCTTGGATTACAGGCTATGAACTATGTTGGTCTACTAATTCTGAAGTCCTAGGCCCTCCGCCTTTTTACGATTCTGCTCGTCTGGGCCATTGGGTTGTAGTATAAAAATATTATAAATTTAAAGTAATTTGGTTATTTTGTATACTTACCAATGGCCCAGACGGGTATGGCCCTCCCATGAGTGGGCACTCATACCTCCCTGCTGAATTATTATGTAGTACTCTTTTCTACAAAGAATGATGTTGGCACCAATTCCGGTTACTTCCTGACGGCTATGCATGCCTGGAGAGTAAAAGTATGGAGGACCAGATAGGTTATTTATTATTATTTATTTATTGGTGTTTAAGGTCACATATTTATGCACAATGGCTAATCATGACCGTGACAGTTTTACGGGTGGAGAAAGCCGGAGTACCTGGAGAGAACCACCGAGCAACGGCGAGCAACTGTCGGCTTCCCAACATACTAACTCCACACAAGCAGGGTTAGCATTGGTTGAAGACAAGTGCACCATCGACGTGCAGTACGCCTTAGTACACAACGCCACCGTGCCTCCACGATGGGGACCAGATAGGACTTTAAATTTTCGGTTTTGCAAGCAAATTCTGGGGATTGGGGGTTCAAAATTTGTGTTTGGCCCTTGATAACTTTGAGTTTGCATCAGCTAGTCTGGGTCATTGGTACGTATAAAAAATGTACAAATTACTTTAAATTTTTCGTGATTATTAAACAATTTAAAATAACAAATTTTGACTTGCTGAAATAATCTACAAATCACAAAAAAAGCAGTACAGTACATTTTGTACTTTACTACTTATACCTTTACCCACAGATATTGTTATAACTGGAAATTTCTATTTAAATTTTTCATACTTACACAAAGAGCTTCAAGCAAATCGAATTATGCAACCCCTGGGGGAATAATCTTGTTCTGATGATAGATCTCAAAATGTGGTTTGTATAAAACTTTTTAAAAAACAGTTTTACCTGCTAAATTCACAAATTATGTGTGCAGTTTCAGTCAGTTTGTTAGGTAAAGGGTTAGACAGTAAGGAGTGTGAATTATGGAGATTCTTATCAATCCATTTTCCATTGTTTGAAAAAAATAAACAATTAACAGTACCAGAAGGGTAAATTCCCACCACTCATGGGTCAGATTTTTTGAGCATATCAAAGCTACTTCAACCAAAAGTTAGTTTTCCTGGAGTAATATCCTTCCGTGGACATTATAAATTACATTTTAAATTTCTATGCATTGGAACATTTACTGCAATAGGAATTTCAATGCAATTAACTCTCTTCAGTTACAGAATACATGTACATTATCACTCAAAATAGGTTGTAACATAACTACAATAAATTCAGAAAAATGCTGCTTCTGCTTCTCCACTGATAATACAAGAATCTTACATCGTTTTCTGGGAAGCTCCCTGTTAGAGACTCACAAAAAAGGATGTCTGATTCTTGTGTTATTGATATAGGAAACATTACATCTATAGTTCAACTCATTTTGACAGGTACTGTATATGCACAAAATATTATTTAGATACGTGACACTGCTACTAGCAGATGATTTTCACCTTTTAGGGACCACGCCCCCTCCCCAACCTCTTCCAGCTGGAACATCTGTTTGTTATGCTTGAAAATATTTGTTTTGATTTCTTATTTGAATACCCAGGGATTGAATTTTCACTCATGCAGTCATCTTTGTTGTTTGAGTGATCTATCTCAGACTATTTGCCATTTTGTCACTAGTCAACAAAAATAAACAACATAATGACGAGTCTGCCTTCACTTATGGGAAGGGGTTCATTGTGATGTTCATTTGACGAATAAATCAATATTATTTTGGTCTATTGGTTAAATTATGTGTTGAAAGTATGTTATTTTTTCTGTCTTTATTAGTATTAAATCGAAAACGCACATTTTCTCGTTTCAAACGAAACATTCTGTTTGTTGCTATTGCATGTATGACAGTCTTGACAGATAGGCTGACCGAAATGTTTACATGAAGTGACCTCTGGCCTTGCATATCATTAATGTTAAACATGGGCAATGGGCTTATATGACCATATTTGAATATTATTTTTGCACTGAAATATTGCTATATTATTTTTGATTGCCATTCCTTTTCAGAGGTGTTAGGGCTAGCCATATTCTTATCTCTGCCAATGGTAATCTTTGTTTGTCTGGACTGAGGAATTCATACAGCATGATGTATGGTGGGAAGAGAAAGAAAATCGTCTATGAGTATCCTCTGCATGCTGTTAAATCTTTACTGTGGTTGAGTCCAGAAATATTAGAACAGGTATTGAAACTAAGATGTATTTGTAAATCTTTATCTATCATCATGGTCATATCTGACTGACACTGCTCTAAAAAATATCCATTCAGAGTTTATTATATTTTTATACTGTAACCAATGACCCAGACTTAGCTGGTGCTAATTCTTAAATATTCAGGGCAAACACAAATTTTGCCCCCAAAATTTGCATCCAAATCAAAAAAAAACTGATGTCCTATACTTTTGCCTACTGCACATGCTCAATGTCAAGGAAGTACCGAAATTGGCGCCAAGCCTCATTTCTTTGTTTGGCCCTTCTGTCAGTAACATCTCACTGACTTCTGTGCTTTTAAATCTCAATTAAAATGATGCCAGACACAATATCATGATGGAAAGGGTGGATCCAAGGATGCAATAAGAGGATGAGAGGAAGAAACAGTGGTTGGATGTGTTCAGGGCTGTAACTTATAATTTTATTATAAAATTATTTCATGTTCCCTAATTTCGGGGCATAGGCCTGATGTTTTCATTCTTGCTATGAAATCTCCACTGTTTGTTAAGTGTTTCCTCTCTCCCTTTCCTTGAAACCCCCATAGTTAATCTCCCATGCTTTTGGAATATTTTTTGATAATGTTTTCTTCAAAATGTCTTGGGAGTTAAGTTAGTTACAGAATGTTTATTCTGTTATCCTCATGGTTACGTCCTCACCCTTGGGGTGTTTAGGCGTTGTTTGGTCATGCATCTACCATCTGATGTATTGCAGTTTCTTTGATGAAGATTCTGTTTTGTATCGGGGGGTGTTTAGGCATTGTTTGGTCATGCATCTACCATCTGATGTATTGCAGTTTCTTCTAATGAAGATTCTGTTTTGTATCGGATAGTTTTAAGAATCTGTTACTGACTTCGGGCCGTGTTTTTCAGTGCCTGGAGTCTTGTTTCCTGTTTTTATAGACTTTTGTTTACGTTGACAACGGTTACTTTCCTTTAGTAATTCCTTGTCATCTGTTAGGTTAGATATGTAGTCAGATACATTTATATACTCCGTAAGCATAGCATTAATTTTTTACCTTGATTAAAAATTTTTGTCCGCACTTAGGCTTTTTGGGGATCCATTTGGGCTCATCGTTCCCATTGGTAACTTGGGCTTATGTCAAAATTTTTTAGAAAATTTTTTTTTTTAAATATTTTTCGAAATTTTTTTATGGATTGTATTATTATCATGTATCTTTGTAATATGAGGGTTAGTGCGAGTACTATGGCTTAATAAAATTTTAAAATTATGAAAGAATTTTGTTCAAATTGTAATTCGAGGAAGCCTTCTTCAGATTCTAATGCTCATTGTGTTTGCTGTAGTCATTGTACTCGCACTAACTCTTGTTCTGTTTGTGCCAATTGGAGACGTGTGTCACGGTACATTGTTAGTGGTGAGAGATCGATGCCTATTCTCTCACCACAAAGTCACTCAAGTTTTTCACTTTCTTTTACAGAGGAACAAGAACATGGTGATGTTTCCGTGATGTCTTCTGGAAGTGTGCTGCCGTCGTCGCAAATTAATGAAGAGCTAGCAGCAAAATGCTCAATGAAATTAGACAAGTGCCTTGGTCCCAAAAGGGATTTACGGCCTTGTCGCCAGCTAGCTCGATCAGCAGATATATCACCCCTGATATGGGTGGTGTTTCGCCGGGTAAGTCGATTACAGTCCAGGAGAGGAAAAAGGGTATTGCGAGCACTATAATCTCGGATCACGCACACCCTGTGACGATGGAACGGAGGATGGAAAAGAGGAAGCCAGTGAGTTCGGTAGTAAGCTCGTTCGGGTCATCCCAGACCGCGAGCGAGAGAGGTCCCTCTCTCTCTTACAACTGCATCTGGGGCCAGATGTTGTTGTTCAAAACGTTCGGCAGACAGAGCATACGTCCACACCTTCTGTTCGGGACGCTCCATCTTATAGACAGCCGGCGTCGGCTAGTCTATAGTCTTTCCCTTCCGCATATCAGCACACATGACCACACCTTGGCTTTGTGACCTCAGATATCCAGACTGCTTCGCTGACAAAGGATTCCATGTCTAGGTCACACCATTCAGTAGCCAGAGACACGAGGCCTCTTCAGTTGGGATGTTCGCATAAAAGAATTATGTCGGACACACCGTCCCAGGAGCTTCCAGCAGCTAAGCAACAAAGGACCGCTGCTCCACAGGCCTCCGTCACGGACTTGCTATCACAGATAGCACAGCTCATCACAGCATCCCAGCAACCTACAGAACATCCTACAGCAGTTTCGGATCAGGAACTGTCTGATGAAGCTGGGTCGGTTCGTTACTATGCAAGGTCAGACAGGGACGATCGAGATTCTCATCTGGTGCACTTGGATGGCAAAAGGGAAATTACGGAGCTGGATTTTTCCCTTCGGGAACAACATAAGGTGGCAATGGAGTTTATCTGTCAAAACTTTCCAGATGTTGTTCTGTCGGACCAGATTGCTGCAACAAAGGATAAGAGACTGATAGCATCATTGGATACTGACTTTTTTGGCCTGATTAAGGAAGATGTTCCTGAATATCTGGTCCAGTCCAGCAATGTCTCACGGATGTTTGAATTGCTTAATGACGCTATTTTTAATTTAGCCTTTAAGACAGGCAAAAACAGTTTTTTATCTCAAAGTGCTCTGCATCTGCCATTCATCAATAGTGGTAATAGATTTGCAATGGCAGGACAGGGCATACCAAGAGTTCCTCTGCATTTGGACGATCAGGCTTAGGGCTTAGATTTGTCCCTGCCTTCGTCTTTTTCTATTCTCCCTAGCACTATAGAAACGACGATTTCGTCTAATAGGGCAAATTTAGACACATTATCATACGCAGATCACCTTACCAGAGCGTTAGCTCAATGTCTCAATGGTAAAGAATTCGAGGATGTTCACTCCTCCTTAAGAGTTCTTTCTAGGGCTATTGCATTCTCCACATATAACTCCGCCCTATCAGTGGCTAATCTGGAGTTGGTTAGACGTGATGCTGCCCTGGCTTCATCCACTATGGTGGATTCGAAGGTGAAAAACTCTCTTGGAGTCACTCTGGTTTCCGGGGATTTTCTCTTTGGTGGTAAGCTTTCTGTAATCTATGAACAGATTGCCAAGAAAGCTTCAGATTCTCTGCTTTTTAAGTCGGTTTCTAAAAGACCTGATGCAGCAGAAAAGAGTAAAGCAGGAGCTTCTGGTGCGAGTACGTCCAGAGGAAGCTCCTATAAAGGGTATAAAAAATCCTCTAGCTCTTCCTCTTGAGACCGTCAGAGTAGCGACTCAGGTAGGGGATGTAGTTCTGGTCGAGACAACCAGTCAGATGCCCCTAGGAGGTCAGGACGTCTATTGCAGTCCAGTGCTCGGAAGGCTGACAAAGTTTTTGACCAATTGGTTGTCAATTACAGATGACCGTTGGGTAAAAGAGGTTGTCTCGGATGCCCTAAAGCTATCTTTCCGAGAAAAACCTCCGCTAACACGAAGTCAGCGTTGGACTCAGCTTCCATCCAATCTTCAAAAGAGAGATTCACTTCTATCAGAGGTGCAATCTCTTTTGGGGAAGAATGCAATAGAGGTCGTAGAAAACCAGGAATCCCTGGGTTTTTAGAGTCACCTGTTCTTGGTACCGAAGCCAGACGGCTCGTTCCGTCCATTTATAGATCTGAGCTGGATAAAAAAGTTGATCGTGGCTCCAAAGTTCTATATGGAGACCGTTCGATCATTGAGGGCGAGCATTGAAGTGGACGATTATGCATCAAGCATAGATCTCAAGGATGCGTACTTTCATGTCATGGTACATCCGGCATTCAGAAAGTACCTTCGCTTTGCCATCCTGGGAGTCGTTTATCAGTTCCGAGTGATGTGCTTCGGACTCAATCTAGCGCCCTGGGCTTTCACTCGAATAATGAACTCGGGAATGGCTTATTTCCGAGCCCATTCATCTGCGGTAATGTCGGCCTACTTGGATGACATTCTTCAGAGGTACGGCAACAAAACAGTTCTTCAGAACGACGTTCAGAGTCTGCTTCAATTGCTCCGACGTCTTGGTTTCATTGTAAACGAAAAGAAGTCAGATCTAGCTCCCTCCAAGTCGTTCATTCACTTGGGAATGAGCTTCAAGACTCACAACAATCTAGTTTGTCTTCCGTTACCCAGAGCGAAGTTAGTCAGTTGCTATGCTCGTTTTTGTCTACAGTCAGATGTAGTAACAGCGAGAGAATTCATGCGACTGATGGGATTTGCAGGGCAGTGGTGGATCTCATTCTGATGGCCCGCTTACACACACGTCCACTCCAGATATTTTTCACTCAGATTTGGAGTGTAAAGATTCATTCGCTCGAAACAAATATCGTTTTATCGGACCAAATAAAACTAAGGATTCAGACTTGGGCAGATATTCAGTGGTTGACTCAGGGAGTTCCACTGCAACTGCCGGATCCGGTTTTTACGATTATGACGGATGCGAATCAAACAGGTTGGGGCGCGACATTGAGCCCAACAGACTCGAGGTGCCAGGGCCTTTGGGATCCTGTGTTCCTAAACAAGCACATAAACATCAAAGAGATGATGTCAGTTTGGCTTGTGCTACGTCATTGGATGAACATAATTCAGAATTCACATGTTCAAATACTGTCGGACAATTCGACGGTAGTAGCATACATCCGGAACCAGGGAGGCACTCATTCGATTCCCTTATTCAACCTAACGGAAAGAATTCTTCTGTTTGTTCTAGAGCATAATGTTCTTCTGTTGGTCCGTCATATTCCGAGTCATCTGAACGTTCTAGCAGACTCTCTGTCGCGGAAAGGTCGCATGTTACCGTCAGAATGGACTCTCAACAAGCGAGTGTTCAATCAGATTTGCTACCAATGGGATCGACCAATGATAGACTTGTTTGCAACACACCTCAACAATTAGTTGCAGACGTATGTGTCGCCATGCCCAGATCCGCGAGCATTTGCATAGACTCTCTCTCAATCTCTTGGGACGGAATGATAGGATATGCATTTCCTCCAACTCCATTGATTCAACAGATCTTGCTAAAGATCAAGTAAACGCACTGCAAGATACTGTTGGTAGCATCTCTGTCGTCTCAGAAACCATGGATAAATCTTCTCAGGTGTCTGTTATGGGATGTTCCTCGGAAGCTTCCTCCACGGGAGGACCTTCTCTTTCAGGGGAAATCTCACACACTGCATCACAACCCACAAGGTCTCAACCTTCACGTATTTCCGTTGTGCGGTCCTTCTTGCATGGCAAGCAATTTACAGGATGAGCAGTAGACGCAATTTCTAACTGTAAGAGGGCCTCCTCTTCGCTAAATTATGCAGCAATGTGGAAGGTTTTTTCTCGTTGGTGTAAGGATCATTCTATTGATATTTTTGATCCTTCTATTCCAGACATTGCTAATTTTTTGGTCTACTTGTTTGACAAAATCAAACTGCAGCCAGTAACCATTAAGGGTTATAGGTCTATGTTATCGGACACATATGCTCATCACGATAGCTTACAGATTGGATCGAATATTTCTTTATCAAAGTTAGTAAAGAACTTTTCGATAAATAGGCCTAGAACTCTTAGGTTAATTCCTAAATGGAATTTAGCTTGGGTTCCACTGAAGCTCAAAGAAGCTCCTTTTGAACCTCTGAGCACTGTAGACTTCAAATTCTTGTCATATAAGACAGATTTTCTCTTAGCCTTTGCTTCCGCAAGAAGAGTTAGTGAGCTTCATGCTCTGTCTATTGATGATTCTCATTATCGTAGTATTGGTAATACTATTACTTTAACTACTAATGTGGGATTTTTGGCTAAGAATCAGGCTCCTAGTAAGTATCCTGAGCCTATTGTTATTAAGGCTCTTCCATCCTCAGATGGCCGTAGGCCTTTGCTGTGTCCAGTTAGAGCTATGCGTGTTTACAAACGCAGATCAGAGTTTATCAGAAAGGGGCGAAAATGTTTCTTCCTGTCTTTAATTCCCAATAGAAAGGACATATCTGTTCATTCTATTTCTAGATGGATTCAGTTTAGCTATTCGTACTGCTTATGAGAGTTTATCTTCCAATCAGCAGTCCGTGCTTAAGATTTCAGCGAATTAGACCACTGTCAATATCTTGGGCTTATTCTAACAGTATTGCTATTACAGATCTTATGAAGGCTGCTTACTGGTCACAGCCTTCTACTTTCACCAATTTTTACCTTAGAAATACAGAGTCTATTTCTGGCGACCTTAGGTGTTTAGGTCCGTTATCTGTTTCTCAGAATGTTGTCCACTAAACGATTACAGCTATAGTTATGTAGGTTTTCTATTCCAGCAGTGACTCTGTCCTGCTGCCCTCTTCATTCTGTGGTGACCCAGTGCAAGGGGAAGTGGGGGGGGGGGGGGGGGGGGGGGGGGGTGGTGTTCCCTTATATCACTGGCTTAATAGTGAAAAGCAAGGGAATACCTCCTCCTGAGTCAGTAATTATTCCGAGTCGGTGCTGGGATGGTTTTAAAGTGTAAAGCTAATGTCTATCTCATTTATGTTATATTTTTAACGTGTAGCTCGGTGTGAAGCATTGGTATATGTCACATGTCATACGAGCGTTAATATACAATCCTCGGACACTTTTAAATGAGTATAAAGAGTCTCATTCTCTGGACTATCTTTATTTATTGGCTTTCCTTTAAGGAATTAGTATAATGGGTTATACTGGATGTTAATAGAGATCATAGATGTTATTGTGCTCAATTATTGATTGGTGATGTGTCTTTCTTATTTTTAATAAGCAAGAAAGACACATGTAAATCCTTTCTCTCCTTTTCTCCTTGAGGGGATAATTCTTATACATTATTGAGCCTATTGGATTTTCCTCTATGTCCTAGGCCCTCCAGCCTTTTTTCTATTCAGCTAAGTCTCTGTCATTGGTTACAGTATAAAAATATGAAAAAATTTAAAGTAATTTATATATTTTTTATACTTACAATGACCCAGACGGGGATGGCCCTCCCACGATTTGGGAACTCATACCTCCCCACTGATTATATAACATTTAGCAGGCACTGGTTGTAAGAAGGAGGCTTGGCCCCAATTTCGGTACTTCATTGACACTGCACATGCACAGTAGGCAAAAGTATGGAGGATCATATAGGACATCAGTTTTTTTTATTTGGATGCAAATTTTGGGGATTGGGGGGGGGGGGGGGGGGGGGGGGGGACAAGATTTGTGTTTGGCCCTGAATATTTAAGAGTTAGCACCAGCTAAGTCTGGGTCATTGGTAAGTATAAAAAATATATAAATTACTTTAAATATTTTTATACTGTACCAATGACCCAGACATAGCTGGTGCTAACTCTTAAAATATAGGGCCAAACACAAATTTTGCCCCCCAATCCCCAAAATTTGCATCTAAAACAAAGAAAACATGTCCTGAAAGGCCCTCCACACTTCGCCCCTACTGCGCATGCGCAGTGTCAAGGACGTTCCGAAATTGGCACCATTAATCATTCTAAGTTTGGCCCTTCATCAGTTAACATCTGACTGATCTTTGTGCTTATAAATCTCAGATTAAATGATGCCAGACACATAAATATTAGTGAAATGGTGATTCTAAGGAGGATAGAGAAGGAGGAGAGGAAAAGAATGTGTGACAGAATATTATCAGGGCTGTAACTTAAAATTTTTTAATGAAATTATGTTAAGTTACCTATTTTCGAGGCAGCAGCCATTTTGTTGTCATTCTGATTATTTAGTTACACTGTTTTTTAAGTGTTTTCCTCTCTCCCTGTCCTTTAAGTCCCCCCTTGCTATTCTCCCATGCTTTTGGCATAGTTTTTGTAATTATTATTACTAAATTTTCTTGGGAGTTTTAGCTGAATAACAGAATGAATTCTGTTCTTTTCCCCATGTTTACGTCTTCACCTACGGGTGGTTAGGCGTTGTGTTCTGCATCTACCATCTGATGTTCTGCAGTTTCTTCCCTGGAAGTCTCTGTTTTGCATCAGATAGTGTATTTTTGGTAACTGATTTCGGGCCTGGGTGCCTGGAGTCTTATTTTAGTGTTTTTACACTCATTGTTTACTTTTACAACAGCCCTCTGTGTGAGGGGGGGATTTCTGGAAAATAATATCTTGATGTTATTTTAATCATACTAGATACATTATTATTGTTCGTAAGTGTTGAATAAATTGTTTAAAATATTTTTAAAATTTTTGTCCACACTTAGGCTTGGGATCCATTGGGGCTCAACGTTACTTTTCAGAAACTTGGGCTGTTCTGAAAAAATATTTTTTCAAAATATTTTGATTTCAATTATTTTTTCTATATTAATGGATCATATTATTTTTATGTATTTTGATTGCCAGGGGTTAGTGCGAGTACCAGGACTTGTTTTCTTTTCACATTGAAAGGATATTGATCAATTGTATTAAAAGGAAGTCTTCCTCTGACTTTATAATCATTCTATATGTGGTCAGTGTACTCGCATTAACTCCTGTTCTGTATCGTATGATTTCGATGACAATATGGGAAGCGTATGTCACGGTATGTTATTGGGGATTTGGACACTCCGGTCCTTTCCCCGCAGGGTCACTCTACTTTATCAATTTCTATTTCAGACGATCAAGACTAGGGTGATGTATCTGTGATGTCTTCCAACAGTGTGCCTCCGTCGTCACAATTAATGAAGGGCTAGCGGAAAAGTGCTCATGTAAATACGCCAATTGCCTAAGAGGAGCCTAGTAGGTTCGACGGCCTTTGACATCCGCTAGCTCGCCCGGTGTAGCGTCCATTCACCGAATGGTTCGGCAGCCGGGTTCGTCCGTTGCGGTCTAGAAGGAATTTTGGGGTGATGCGAGCACTATAAATTAACCTAATGCACACCCAGTGACGGCGGATCGGAGGGAGAACGGAGGAAGCCTTTTAGTCCGGTTCATAGCTCGTTCCGGTCCATCCGGACGGCAAGCGAGAGAGGCCCCTCTCTCGTTTAACAACATCTGGCCCCAGATGTTGTGGTACAAAATGTGTCGCAAGCGGAGCATACGTCCGTCGCTCGGGACGCTCCGTTGTATAGGCAGTCCGCGGAGACTGCTAAGGCTTCCTCTTCTCGTCAGCACACACGACCGCACCTTGGCTGCGTGACCGCCGATATATTACCAGCTTTGCTGATCAAGGATTCTTCGGCGACTAGGTCACACCATCCGGTAGCCAGGGACACGAGGCCTGCAGACTCAGGACGTTCGCATAGGAAGTGTGCGGGAGTCAACGTACACGGAGCTTCCGGCGGCAATGCATCGTAAGACCGCTACTGTACAGGCCTCGGGAACGGACGTGCTTTCCTTAATAGCACAGTTTATCGCAGCATCCCAGCATCAACTGAATCCGTCGCATATATTTTATCCGACGATGCTGGGTCGGGACGCTCCGCGGAAGCGGGTACAGACGCCCGAAAGTTTCATCCGGTCCGACGGGATACCGAAAGGGATTTGGACTATTTCGAGCTTTCCCTTTCGGAACAACATATGCTGTTGTGTATGTCATCTGACTTGGTCTTCTACAGCTTCTTTCGTCGGACCAGAATGCTGCGATGCCAGATAAGAAACTGATAGCGTCGGTGGACTTAGAAATTTCTGGTTCGGTTCAGGGATATCGTCCCTCAGTTCCGACATAGTCCAATAATGTCACACAAACTTTCGAATTATTGAACGACGCTATATATATTATTATTTTATGCTTGCTATAACCAAGCATTTCTGGTTTCTTGTTCGCAGAGTTACGGAGATGTCTTTCAAAAGTGTGCCTCTGTCGTCATAGTTAATGAAGAGCTAGCGGCAATAAGTGCTCATGGAATATGTCTATCGTCTACGGAGTGACATTAGCTAGCTCACCCGGTGTTGCGTACATTCATCGAATGGTTCGGCTGCCGGGTTCGTCCGTTGCAGTCTAGGAAGGAGATTTGGGTGATGCGAGCACTTTAATTACTTTAGTACTCACCCAGTGACGGCAGATTGAGGACAGATCGGAGGAAGCCTGTTAGTCCGGTTCCTGGCTTGTCCAGGTCCGTCCGGGCTGTGAGCGAGAGAGGTCCCTCTCTCGTCCAACAACATAGGGGACCGCATGTTGTGGTTCAGATATTTTACATTCGGAGCATATGTCCGTCGGTCGGGACGCTCCGTTATATTGACAGTCCGAGAGACTGTCCTTAATGCTTCCTCATCCTCACAGCAGGGCACACGACCGCACATTGGCTACGTGACCTCGAGTATCCGATCAGTTTCGTCATTCAGTGATTCCACGGCGAATAGGTCGCGCCATCCGGTAGCCAAGGGACACGAGGCCTATACACTCCGTTCGCTCGCATATTGGTAGTATGCACGGGGTAACGATCACGGAGCTTCCAGCGGCAATGCATCGTAAGACTGCTTCTCCTCAGGCCTCAGTGACGGACGTGCTATCCGAGCTAGCACAGTTGTTTCGCAGCATCCCAGCAATTGACAGTTTCTCGGTCGAATCAGGAATTATCCGACGGCGCTGGGTCGGTGTGGTCCGCGGTTGCATCAGGTACGGACGACCGAACGCTTTATAGGGTCCGACAGGATGGCGAAAGGGATTCGAAAGATTTCGAGTTTTCCCTTTAGTAGTATCGGAAGCTGCCTTTCATATCTTCTGGCATTATCTTCCAGTGATTGTTATTTCGGACTTCATTGCTGCGATCTTGGATAAGAGACTTATAGCGTCATTGGACTCGGATTCTTCGATCAGTTCAGGGACATTGCCCCTGACTTACCGACGCAGTCCAATATTGTCATTACAACATGTGTTTTATTTTTCGACGCTATATATATATATATACAAGCCTGCTACCAAGCATGATAGTTTAGTTTCTTGTCCGCGTTGCTCATTTCTGACATTTTATCATTTATACGAATAGTTTATTTTGGCAGAGCAGGGCATACCGAGAGTTCATATGCGTCTAGACGGTGTGGTTAAAGACTGCAAATATTCTTTTTCGCCGTTTATGTCTTTTCCAATTTCAGTGTTGGAAACGACATGATGTATAGTAGACTTAACTTAGACGCTTTATCATACGTAATCCGCTTTACTGAGGTGTTATCATTACGTCTTCAAGAAAAGATTTACGGGATATTATTCTCAATGTAATTTCTTTTGAGGGCAGTAGTTTGTTCACGTATAACTCCGCCCTTCAGTGGCTGATTGGAGTTGGTTAGACGTGACGCAGCCCTAGCTACATCCACACGCGTGGATAGTAAGGTTAAGAACTCTCTCAGAGTCGCTTCGTTCTCGGAGGAGCTTCTCTTCGACGGCAACTTTTCGGCAATCCATGAATTGCTCGATTTACACGTTCTCTTGTCTATCTAGTGTTACAAGAGATTCAGACTGGGGCAAACATTCGGTGGTTGACTCAGAGAGTGCCACCGCAGTTGCCGGACCTGAGTGTGGCTGTTATGACGGTTGCCAGTCAAACAGATTGGGATATAATACTGATCCCTACGGATTCGAAGTGCCAGGGTTCCGCAGTCTCTTAGCAGTCAGTTTTCTTCCGCGGAATAATGTTTTTTAGGCTTGCTTTATGTCATTGCATGAACATTATTCAGAAACGCATGCCCAAATCCTGTCCTTTAATTCGACAGTAGTGGCGTATCTTCGGAACCAGGGAGGCACTCTTTCGTTTCCGTTATTCAATTTAATGGAAAGAATCCGTCTGTTGGTTATAGTACACCAAGTTCTGTTTTGGTCCGTCATATTCCGGGTCGTCTGATTGTTTTACCGGACTCCCGTTCTCTTACGGGTCGCTTGTTGCTGTCAGAATGGACTCTCAACAAACAAGTATTCAATCAGATTTGCTATCTATGGGAGCGCCCAATGATGATTTATTTACGACACAGCTTGCTAATCAGTTGCAGACGTATGTGTTGGCTTGTCCAGATCTCTGAGCTAATGTTGTTAACGCTCTATTGATCTATAGGACGGAATGATAGGATACGCGTATCCTCCGGCGCTGTTGTTTCAGCAGGTATTGCTAAGATAAACAACCACAATACATTTCTGTTGATAGCATCTCTATCTTCACAGAGATCATGGGTAATTTACTCTCTTGTCTACTGTGGGTCTTAACGTGAAATCTTCCTCTATGTGAGGATCTTTTTTCACTGGATAAATCGTGTCATCTTTATCACAACCCGCAAGGTCACAACCTTCATGTATTCCGTTGTGTGGTCCATATTGCATTGTAAGCACTGTACTGGACGAGTTTTGGACGCGATTTCTTACTATAGGAGATCCTCTTCTTCGCTGTTCTATGCGGCTAAAGTGGAGGCTCTTCCGTTGTTGGTGTAGGGATCATTATGTTCATATTGTTGATCCCTCCATACTACTCATTGTATTTTTTTAGTATACTTGTTTCACAAGATCTACTGCAGCCTGTTATTATTTAGGTTATAGGTTTATGTTACCTCATACCTATGCACTCTACGATAGTTTACAATTGAGTCTTTTGTCTCTTTATCTAAGTCAGTTAGTAACTTTTTGATAAATAGACTTAGAATCTTTAGATTAAATTCCTATATGGATTTTAACTTCGGTTCTTATTTAGCTAAGTAATCATTTGAGCCTCTGGAAACAGTAGTTTTCAAATTCTGACCTTTTAGACAGTAATTCTGTTGGTTTCTCTTTTATTGTAGAGTCAGTGAGTTTCATGCACTATCGATGGATGATTTTCACTTTCGTAGTTTCGGAATCACTACTTCCGTTACTATTTAGGTTGGATTTTTGCATAAGAGTTAGGCTCCTATTATCCGGAACCTATTATTTTAAGGTCCTTCCGTCTTCGTATGGGCATAGGCCTTTACTCTTTCCGGGTACAGTTTATGTATTTATAAACAGATATCTGTTTATTACTATGGGCGTAAGCTTCTTCTGTCTTTGATGCCTAGTAGAAGGACGTTACGCTCCATTTTATTGTTAATGGATTCTATTAACTATCGGTACTGCTTATGGTATATCATTGACTTAGCAGTTGTGCTTAAGTTTTCGGCTCATGAAGTAGGAGTTCTTCTACTTCTTGGGCTTACATTAATAGTGTCGCTATTATAGATTTTTGAAGGCCGCTCATTGCGCTCAGCCATCCACATTCATGAATTTTATCTCAGAAATATCGAGTCCATTTCTGGAGGCCTCTATTGTTAGGTCTATTATCTACTGCTCAGAATGTCATTCACTTAACAGTTGCTACTATAGCTAGGTAGGCTGTCTGTTTCGGCAGTGTCTCCGTTCTGCTGCCCTCTTCGCTCTGGGCTATTTGACCCAGGGCAAGAAAAGGGGGGGGCGGGGAGGGTGTTCCCTTGGGTCACCTGTTTTACTATGAAAACAAGGGGATACCTCCTCCGGAGTTAGTAATTCTGATCTGTTATTGGGATGGTTGTTTAGTGAGAAGTTTAGGTTTTTAAAATTCATTCAAGTCTTAGTTTTTAAAGTATAGCTTTTGAATATTGCATATGTCAACGGACATGATTATGCAATCCTCAGACACTTTTAGGAGTATAAGAGTCTCTATTCTCTAGACTTACTTTATTTATTGGCTTACTTTAAAAATTATTAGTATAAGGATTATATTGGATATTAATAGAGTACATGGATGTATGAAGCTCAATTTTGGAAGGTGTTGTATCTTTCTAATTTATCATAAATAAGAAAAATACATGTAAGGCCTATTACTTCTTTTTCCCTACAGGGGATGACTCTATTTTATTTTATTGAGCGTATTCCATTTTGCTCTATGTCCTTGGCCCTCCAGCCTTTTTACTATTCAGCTATGTCTGGATCATTGGTACAGTATAAAAATGTTAAAAAATTTATAGTAATTTCTATATTTTTTATACTTACCAATGACCCAGACGGGGATGGCCCTCCCAGGAGTTGGGAACTCTTGCCTCCCCGCTGAGTACATAGCGCTTACCAGGCACTGGTTATTAGAATGATTAATGGCGCCAATTTCGGAACGTCCTTGACACTGCGCATGCGCAGTAGGGGCGAAGTGTGGAGGGCCTTTCAGGACATGTTTTCTTTGGTTTTAGATGCAAATTTTGGGGATTGGGGGGCAAAATTTGTGTAGGCCCTATATTTTAAGAGTTAGCACCAGCTATGTCTGGGTCATTGGTAAGTATAAAAAATATAGAAATTACTATAAATTTTTTAACTTTTTCATTTTTCTAGTTTTCCCCAAATATGTTGCGTATGAGTCGTTGGAACAAGTAGAGATGGGCAGTATTGGAAGTTTGAGGTCGGTATCTGTTTCGGAATTTTCGGGGATATACCTTGGTATCAGTTCAGTATTTGGTATCTGACTGACTGAGATTTATTGACAGTACCAAAGGGGAATTCACTCCAGGAAACTAGAGCTGAAACAGTTACGGCATTTTCTTGATTGATTAATCACGTGAATTAACCTTGATTAACCAATTAATCACTTATCCAAATAGATTCCTGAATAATTGCCATACAGTTGATGATTTACAGCATGAACCCTTTACCCAACGTAAAAAACAAAACCGACTAGGGTTAAGAATGACCATTTCCATTGCAGATACAGTATGATGATAATGCAACTAAACAATGTATGTCAGCAAGTAACTTGCATGCTTTACTCTGTCTCGTATAATTGATGTGAGTCAGTGTGATAATGTTTGCCTCTTTTGGAGCAAGTTTGTTCCTTTGTTAACCCATATAATACAGTAGTTCAAAAGTAATGGTTAATCGATTAATTACTTTTTGGATCGATCAAGACGTTGAACATTGATTAATTGATTAATCAGTTAACCGTTTCAGCTCTACAGGAAACTACAGAGTAAGTTGTTCCTTTATTATTCTGCCCCAGCACAACAAATGAGCTGAATATTGGCAATCTTTTGCTGACACAAATCGTATCCACAGTAATTTTGTAACTTCTTCCAAATACACCTTAACCTTTAACCCTTTACCTAACGAATCGCCCGCATCCGACCTCGGAATATGCAAATTGAGCAGTTGAAAAAGTTAAATTTTTCAAAATATTTCAACAAAACCATAGCATGTGATGCCTCATTGGAACGAGCTCATTGAGCTCGTTCCAATGAGGGGTCACATGATATGGTTTTGTCGAATTTTTTTGAGAAATTTTAAAAAATTATATATAAAATAATAAATTTTGATATATTGGGTAAAGGGTTAAAGGCCCTATTTCAGGCTTTTGCAATTTCAGATCATGTGCCCTCAACATGCCATCAATCGGATGTCCTGCTCACAAAAGACAAATCACGTGGGCAGTGGTTTCTAGTCAAGTCTTGGCTGCCTGTTAAGGCAGCCAAGACTTGACTAGAAATCACTGCTGAGCAACTGGACATTCACAGTCTGCAGTCGAGTTGGAATTCAGGACAAATGCCTAGGCGTTTAAGGATTAACAGAACTGAAAAGAAAATCAGTCACTTCTTTCATGAATCAACAATTCAACAGCTATCAAGCCTCAACAATGTCTTATAAATAACAAATGTAGGTAAATTTGAAAATACAGATGATTTCAGTATTCAGTGATTGGTTTTGTTTGGTTTTTCGGTATCCTCATGTAATGTGTATCTGTTCAGTATATTGCCAATCTCTAGGAATGATCTTGTTGCAATGAGGTGTCATAACCAATGTTTTGGATGCAAAAAATGAAAACTTTTAGTTTTTCAAAAAAATGTTATGTAAGAGTAAGCTTTTGGTCATGTTATGTAAAGGTTTAACCGGTAGAGTGCTAGACCTATTTTGTTTTTTGAAGGTCCAAATGTCATATGAATAATTTTTAGTTACTTTTGAGATATTGTTGTCTCCAACTGAATATGAATCACAACCAAAGGACTTCATAAGTCCTTATTGTAGGACCAGTAGATACAGGTCTTTAAATTCATTTATTTGGGGCACACCATTTTGCCGTAATTTGGGCATATTAAACCAGAAATAACAGTCTTATCCTCTTATGTTTTAGTGCCACACCTTTCTTTGTGTTTCTATGATCATTTTGTGATGGAAGTTTTTTTAAAATATAGAAAATTCACAGAGAATTTATATATTTTTAGCTCAACTTGACAAAGTCAAGCTGAGCTATTGCCATCACTTCTCATCTGTCGGCGTACGTCCACAATTTCCTTTGGAACACTTCACAGGTCGCATTTATGATCAGATAGCTTTGAAACTTGGTATACTTGTTTGGGGTGACCTCTAGATGGGAGCTATCAATTTTCTTCAATTTCCATTCAAAAATGTTGCCGCGGCCAACGTTCTTAGAACTTAGTTTAGTCCAACCTCAATATTTCCCTTTGGCACACCCTACAGGACACATTTATGATTGGATTGCTTTGAAACCTGGCATGCTTGTTTGGAGTGACCTCTAGATGGGAGCTATCGATTTTCTTCCATTTCCGTCAAAAAATGTTGCTGCGGCCAACGTTTAGAACTTAGTTTAGTCAGACCTCAATATTTCCCTTTGGCACACCCTACAGGGCACATTTATGATCAGATTGCTTTGAAACCTGGCATGCTTATTTATTATGCCTCTTGACCTGTTGAATAACCTTGTTAATTGCATATAAAAAATTATTTTATTTTCATTTGTTTTTCTTTCCTGAAAACAATTCATATTCCCACTCACACTCGCCAAAATGGTATTCCACTCCCAGAATCATATTCCACTCTCAGCAATGACAAAACAATTTTCTTTTTGGACATGTTTTGAAAGTAACCATAGAATCAGTTTTTAAGGGTTGTTTTGGGAAAACAAGTGAGGAGAAAATAAAATAAATACAAAAGTTCACTGCTCAGATTCGAGTGCGATTTTATCCTCTCATGGGTCGCACAGATTATTTCACTTAGCTAACACCCCGTGAAATAATCCTCCACACGCTCCCCACTCGAGGATGAAAATTGTACTCGATTCCGAGTAGTGAACTTTTGTTTATATTGTGATCTTTTGCAGAATTATTCTGACAATTACTGAATTTCCCATGTTTTTTACCTTTTTAGTCTTAGTACAACCAGTATAAGCATTTAATCTAATATATCTAATGATAGAATAAATGATCAGTTTATAACTGAAATACTGGAATATTAGCTCTTTCCTGGAAATTTGAATACTAATGTTAATTGAATATTTTTTCTCTGACAAAACGGCCATTTTGACTGAAATTTCATAATTTGTGAGGTGAAATAGTCCATTTTTTTTTCAAATTTTAAAACTGAAACTGTTTATTATGATGTTAAACAAAAACAAAAACAATTAACAAAGATGTTGCTTTGTCAGTGTAATCTAGTCCAAACAGTCATCTATGACCAATTTCTCGCTGTCGCCATCAGTAATTATTTTAGGATATTTTTGTCTTTGTGAAAACTTCCTTCATTGAAGTGTTAATGAAATTATGTCTCAACACTGTCTTCTTCCTTGAGAACTCGACTGGTATTTTTTCATTAATTGTTTGCCTCTAAAATATAGCTAATGATCCCTCATTTGAACAAGCTCAGCAAGCTTCTAATGAGGGATCATATTCTATGTTTTGGAGACAAACAATTTAATCTTTTAGTTATTCAAAAACAATTTTTGCAAATAAATAAGTCATCTGCAGTTGTGTACAAGTTAATATGGTCATTATTATAAAATTAATCTGTGTATACAAGGGTTAATGATTATCAAATCATCCCTTGAGTGCCTTGTTGCACTGAAGGGACAAAATGTAGTCTTAACTTGAACCTTCCAGACATTACTCCAACCCCTCACTGTCTGCAGGGAAGAGAGGGACTGGGATCACAACTGTAAGTCCAGAGTCAGGTCTAATGATTGAAGCTGGTGAGTCTAATGTTTCAAGGAAGTATCAAAATTGGAAACAGTTGACGTTGGAGTTTTTAACCAGAGATCCTTGCAAGTGTGTACTATTCTCAAAGTATCCTTGAAACTCCCTTGAACAAACTCTGGTGTCAATGAAAGTACTTTGAATGCAGTACAGTGGAGCCCACTTAATTGGATATCTCTTTAACTGAATAACCTAGTTAATTGAATATAATTTCCCAACACAAAACCATTCACCATACCTCAATACAAATTTGACCTGTTAATCGAATATAGGTTATTGAGTAAACTCCTGTTAACGGAATAAAAATTCTTGTAACCTGTTGAGAAATTACCCTGACTCTCCACAGATTTCCTTTGTTTATAGACCTATTTGGGGGACATCAGTACATCCAATATTGGCATTTAATCTATTATATCTTGTTTGACAGAGTCCATGGAGCTCTGTCAAACAAGATATAATAGAATAAATGCTAAGTTTATCTCTAGAATGCAGAAAAGTGACACCAACCCTGTTTATTGAATTCTCCTGTTAATTGAATACTCCTGAGAATTGAATAGTTTGCATAGGCAAAGTGGCCATTCAATTAACAGGGTTTCACTGTACCAGAAAATGTGGAGTTACATCTTTGGGTGAACCTTGAAAAGTGGAGCAGTGCTTGTTTACTGCAATAAATAAGTTCTGCCTTTTTGGAAATTGGACCTGGAACCAATCAGGCCTGAAAATAAGCAGTCTGACATTTGCAAAATAAGGTCCCCAGAGGGTGAATTTGATAATGCTATCCCATACAGTGGGCCAATTTATCCTCTGGGTATCTCTTTCTGTTTAGTTTTGAGACCTTGATTGAGATTGAGGTTTACAGAGGGTAAATTTAGTAATGCTACCCTGCTGTGCAGGGTAGAATCACCAAATTCACCCTCTGGGGGACCTCATTTTGCAGATGACAGTCTGCTTATTTTCTGGCTTTGAACCAATGCCTGGAAGCCCTCTAAAGTGGGCAGCACAGATAAAAGAGATTGGCTTATTAACTGAACTTTATACCTATGTAATGGCCATGCCATAGCCAAAGATGCTGAAGGTGACCTTAAACATCATTAAATGATATGTGGGGGTGCCCTCAAATATGTTACCACAAGAATATGTTAAAATCAAGAAAACAAATCCTGTACCTAATTTGAAATTGTGTTGTTCATTATTCTATTTTCTTGGTACAGTGGAGTCCACTTAAATGGATATCTCTTAATTGTATATCCCTGTTAATTGAATATAATTTTCAAACACAAAACCATTTACCATATCTTCAGTACAAATTTGATCTGTTAATTGCATGTGGGTTGTAGAGTAAACTCCTGTTAATTGTATATAAAGTTTTGTAATATGTCGAAAAAATTACTGTGGCACGCACAAAATTCCGCTTATTTATCAACCTTTTTGGCCTCCCTACATCCAATACAGGCATTTATTCTATTATATCTTGTTTGACAGAGCTCTATGAGCTCTGTCAAACAAGATATAATAGAATAAATGCTCAGTTTACCTCCAAACACAGGAAACTGACCAAATCCCTGTTAATTGTATACTCCTGTTAATTGAATAATTTTCACTGGCAAAATGGATATTCAATTAAGAGGATTCTACTGTATTTTTAATTGTTGAGTTATGAAAAAATCCTGCAGACATAGTGCATTGAAATCCGATGATTTCCTGCATTCATAATATTCATAATACTTTTTCTTTTTGCAGAATCTGTCTGGTTATGATGTCAAGTCCGATATATATAGTGTGGGAATTACTGCCTGTGAGTTGGCCAATGGATTTGCTCCCTTTGCAGACATGCCTTCAACACAGGTACATTTTTTGAAGGGCAATATTTTACATTACATGTCAAAGAGGATTTTTTTAGCTCACTTGACTGAAAGTCAGGGTGAGCTATTGCCATCATTTGGCATCTGCCGTCAGTCTTCTTCTGAACCAATGAACCAAACCCAACCAAACTGGGCATGAATTTCAAATTTGTCCAATAGAAAATAGCTACGCCTAACAAACTGGGGGCAGCGCCCAAAAAACACGAAATTCTTCAGAATTCTTCTGGAAAACCACCAATCACAATGCTTTGAAATATCGTGTGTAGCATCCTTATATGCTCAAGATTCAAGTTTGTTCAAGGAAACTTTCTTGGGCAATATTTGGGCTTGTGCTAGTAGGGGCAATATATTGGACCCACACACAATTTCTATTTTCCAAACCAGTATGCAATAGTGTTAGAGGACATGTTCTTGATTTATGCCCAAAACATCTTTTTTGCTGCCCTGTGGGAATCCTAGGAGCTAAAAATAGGAAAAAATTCACATGGCCAAATTTACCACCTGTCAGAAGCTTTTGATATTTATTATAGCTTACTTCTTGGGGTCAAATTCAAGGTTGTTCAAATTAAGTCCCTATGTTCATATTTGGGTTCCTTATGGGAGCCCAAATTCAAACTTGGTGTAATGTGACGATAATTCTTTAAAATCTTCTTCAGATCCAACAGTCAGAATCTTCACATATTTGGTATGCAGCATTCTCAGTCGTATTAGATTCAAATTTGTTAAACCCAAGTCCCTGTGTTCTTGTTTAGGCTCTGGGAGCCCAAATTTCAACTTAGTTCACTTGTTCTGAGCTTACTGTCTCCCACTTTTTGAAAAAAATGGGAGATATTAAATTGGGGGTGTCCTTCCGTCCTTCCATCCTTCCATGTTTTTCGTTTCCAGACTCTAACTTTCCTTACAGTGACTGGATTTCGATGAAATTTGGGTAGTAGATCACTTTCATCAATTGTGGATCCAAGTTCGAACATGGGCATTTTCCACGCAAATTTAATTAGGTTGCTGAAATTTGATTGGCTGATGGTTTCCAGACTCTAACTTTCCTTAAAATCAACCTATTTCGATGAAATTTCATATATGGATTACTTTTATCAATACCTAGTTCAAGTTCGAATGTGGGAAATTTTGTACCGAAAATCTGTCCATTTGCCCCGTGCATCAACGCACCTCTGACTAAAAGCCGTATTTATGAACTGATCTTCACGAAACTTCTTGGGTATCTTTGTTATCATTGTGAGACAGGAATATGTGTTTTGGGGTTTGGTCCAAAATTCAAGACGGCCGCCAGTGGCCATTTTGTCCTGAAATTGGGTGTAATCTGTTTTTCATACAGAACTTCTATGTGAAAGTTTGGATTTGAATAAATATTTCTATGAATGTTTAGTAACATGCGATACATCACATATAATACGGGTTTTGTTCTCGTGCAAAAATTATGCAAATTAGGGAAACTTTGATTTATTCAGTGCTACTACTAATACACAGTAAGTGCACACCTTCCGTGTTTTTCATTTCCATACTCTAACTTTCCTTACAGTCAGTCGATTTCGATGAAATTTGGGTAGTAGATCACTTTCCTCAATTGTGGGTCCAAGTTCGAACATGGGCATTTTCCGTGCACATTTAATTAGGTTGCTTAAATTTGATTGGCTGATGGTTTCCAGACTCTAATTTTCTTTAGAGTCAACTGATTTCAATGAAATTTCATATATGGATTACTTTTCACATCAGTTTAATGTAATATGTCTTATCATACAGTCTTAATTTTTAGTGATTCTCACAGCTATACTCCACATCACTTGCTTTGACAGTGACCTCCGTGAAAATAAATCTGATAACCACTGTCTGAAGCACTGTCTGTTCTGTCTCTTCTAAATAACTTCCACTTGCAACTCAACTATATTCCACTGGATGCATTAATTCCCCTTGAAACTGCTGCCCAGTGGGAGACATGAATTCACTGAATTTGCTTGTTTGTTTTACAAAGATTGGTGAGCAAGCTATGTAACTTATATTACTTATATTTATGCCTCTCCTTGGCCCAATGGCACAGGTGTGTGGGATGACCTTCAAAGCGGTAACTTCATGGCCTTGCTCATCTCGAATACTACAAAGGGATCTTTAGCCTGCAATGAGTCTCTCTCCACACACAGAGGACAGCCATTTTATGTCCCCATCCGATAGGACAGTACACTGCGACGAATCAACTCCACAATTGATGTTGACAGAGTGTGTTCGGACACCTCAGAGAACTTTCCCTGACTGAGGATTGATCCTGGAACCTCTGGCATGAGAAACCAGCACATTTATCCACTCGGCCACAACTCTCTCAACTGAGTTCAGTTTGAGGAGTGTTCTTTAACTTAAGCTCTACCATTCAGAATCATTTGATATATGATACACAGTATCCTTATGGAACTCAGATTAACATATTTTCAAATGAAGTCCTTCGGTTTATATTTGATCTCCTTATGAGACCCAAATTTTTTAACTTTCTGCAATATGAGGAAAATTCTTCTTCTTCGGATCCGCCCATCAGAATTTAAGTTCATTAAAATAAAGTTCATGGATTGATATTTAGACTCATTATTGAAACTCAAATATTAATTCAGTGCAGTATGAAGAAAATGCTTTAAAAACCTTTTTCAGATCCACCTATCAGAAACTTTTTATGTTTCATATACACCATACTTTTGAGGGCAGACTACAGTATGTTCAAATCAAGTGCATGGGTTCATATTTTGGCTCCCAGGGAGCCCAAATTTTAACTTATTGCAAAGTGAGGAATATTCCTCAAAGATCTTCTTCAGATCCAACAGACAGAATCTTTAGATATTTGGTAAGAAAATGTCTGTTTTCCAACCCCCACTACACACATTACATTAGGCTTGAGATTATGCCGAAAAAAGACTATCTAGGTTGGTTAAAATTTGGGGTTGAAATTTGGTGAAATATTCTTGGAAGCTATCAGCTTTGTGTGAAATGGCAGTCAACAAGGACATCCATTTAGATAGTGTTTTTTGACAAATGAGGTCTTTCTGGATGTGTGCCCTTACACACTCACAAACTGATGCAAATATTAATGAAAACAGAACATTCGATTGAAGCAAAATTTATTTTTCAAAGCTTTTTTTTTGGTGACGGTCAATCCAGTATGCACACATGCACAGGGTCACATTTCTTTTTTGCTTCCGTTTTTCTGCTCCCACAACACTAATTGCAGACAACTTGATCCTGGTGAACTTTTTAAGATCCGGTTTTATTCAGAGTAAAATATGATAGATTTCATTACTTCAGTGTTCTGTCTTTTGTTTCCTCCAAATTAGCCTAAATCTGTATTCAATCACCATACACGATGCAACTCTCTTAATTAAGTAACCTCTTTGTCAGTGAGAAATATTCAATTATTAACTACAGTACAGTAAAACCTGTCTTGAGAGACCACTGTCTTGAGAGGCCACATGTCTTGAGAGACCACATCTACCAGGCACCGATTGGTTTTACTCTATAATGGACCTGCTATGGGAGACCACCTGTCTTGAGAGACCACCTGTCTTGAGAGACCACTGTGACCTGGTACCAACTTGTATTTTTATGCCATATTGGACCTGTCTTGAGAGACCGCCCCTTTGAAGACTGAAACCACGACAAAAACTTTTTACCTGTTCTGGAATTGGAAAATCCATTGTGGTTATACTAACATAATTAAAAGTATTAAAAGCACTTAATTGGGTTTCAGTTGCTAACTCATTAAAGATTGAGATGTTTTTTATAAGACCCCTGTGAAAAGATTAGGATTATTGCTGAATAAACAATTTCATATATACCTGAAATGTGACAGATAGGAATAAAAATAAATTTGTATTGAAAATCTTTTTGTAACAAATTGAAATGGTCTGTTATAAAAATTATGAAAATAAATTAGTGTTGAAAATCTTCAATGAAGATTTTCAACACTATTTTATTTTTATAATTTTTATAACAGTCCATTTCAATTTGTTACAAAAATTTCATAAAAAAGAACAACTACAAAGTAATTACAAAAATCCATTCTTCTCCATTTCTGAATTTTGTGGTTGGTTATTCACTGACTTGAGAAAACCTGAAACCTGTTATGAGAGACCACCTGTCTTGAGAGACCACTTTTGTGTGGCCCAAAGGGCAGTCTCTCAAGACAGGTTCTACTGTATTCAATTAATAGGGATTTGGTCATTTACCTGTATTGCAGTGAGGAAATGTACACTTTTTATAATTTGTCATGTTTGACAGAGCTCCATGAGCTCTGTCAAAGTTAAATGCTGATATTCGTTGTGTTGATGTCAAATAGGTCTATATATCTTTTAGTTGCTGTGAGGGAAATTTTCTATTGACTGACATATATGGTAGTGATTTTCATCTGTCAGTCAGATGTTTTGACTCCTTTTCGCTGATTGCAAGCTTCCAAACCCACCAGTAATCAAATTTAGTCGCAGAAGAATTAGAATTAAGAGCTTTTGTATCTTGTTTGCTCCGTAAACTCCTTTACCGAACATGAACAAGAGCTACACAAAGTGTGGGCCACTGCTCCTGACCCGTAGGCATGTTCGGAGTAGCCTTATTGTGGAAAGAAAGATTGAAAACTGAAAAATTTTCTAAGTCGAAAGAGTGAAAAAGTTCCATGTGGATCTATCAGAATACCAAAGGAGATCCAAATCCGACCAGTGGCTTTGAAATTACAATGCAAAATGTTTGTACAGACAGACCGAGGGCTTCACTAGATACCCCCCAATCCTTCGATCCTGACCAGCCATAACTGTGTTGTGTCCTTGTGTCAGACACCTAATCCGACTTACTCATGTGGGGTACAGTGGCACTGTTTACTAAGGCAAACTGTACTCTGATGGTGCACTTGCCTAAATCTGTTGCTAATACTGCTTGTGGAGAGTTAGTAAATTGGGGAGTCTGACAGTTGCTTACTGCCAAGTCTGGAGATAAGCAATCTGTCATTTGATAAATGAGGTTCCCAGAGGGTGAATCGGCTGATACTATCACATACAGCGGGCTAGAATCCCCCAATTTATCCTCTAAACCTCTTTCAGTTAGGCCTGAGACCTTGATTCAGATTGAGGTCCACAGAGGGTAAATTTAGTAATGTTACCCTGCACATAGGGTAGCATCACCAAATTCACTCTCTGGAGACTTCATGCTGCAGATGAGAGTCTGCTTATTTCCATGCTTGCTTGCTGCATGGTGGTTATCTCTAGGTACTTCGCCTTCCTCCCTTTCCATGAAACTGTCCAAAACAATGTGTCCCTGGCTTTTCAATGTTTCATTAACCCTTTACCTAACCTGAAAAGCAGACGACACTTGCAAAATAATTCTTGAATAGGCCACACAAAGTAGATCTTCTGTTTCTCAGGCCATCATTTGTGAAATTGCATGCGGGTGAGCGGTTTTTTATTTTATATTTTATTTCAGTAATTACTTTTTTGCCATCAAAAGTTCATGTTCTTGGTTCAAGTTTTAGGCCTCATAATCTACAGAATAGCATGGGTGGTGGTGTATTTCATCCCTTGAATGCAAGAAGGCTTTGCAATGCTAAAGCATTGCAAAGCCTTCTTGCACTCAAGGGACAAATTCATCAATTTTTTTAACTTGGGTAAAATATCAGACAGAAACCATTTAATTTTAATTTTTTTTTAAGTTTGAATTGGTTATAAAATGAGAGCATGCGGCAGCCAAAAGGACCATGCGGGAGGGCCTGAGAAACAGATTTTTTATTATTTTTAGGCCTTAACTAATTTTTATCATTTTTTGTCTCAAAAACATAGGTTATGACCCCTCGTTGGAACGAGTTTGACGAGCTCATTCCACGAGGGGTCATAACCTATGTTTTTGAGACAAAAAATGAAAAAAATAATGAAAATTAATTGGCGATTTTTGAGAATAGTGCTGGCCGGTTTTGGCCATTACGTTAGGTAAAGGGTTAAACCTCAATAAACAAACAAACATGAATAGCAGACAACACTTTCAAAAATATTTCTTCAATCACTAACAATTTTCATTTTTCTTCTCAAAAACATAGCTTATGGTACCTTAGTGGAACAGGCTCAAAAAGATTGTTCCATGGAGGGGTTATAAGCAATGTTTTTGAGGCAAAAAGTGAAAAATATAATAAGACTTGAATGTGAATAGTGCTGGGAGGTTATGTCCATCACATTAAGTAAATGTGTAAAGAAGGTATGCAGAACTGTGATCTCAAAATGGTCTCTTTCTCAATCTGTTCAGAAGCTATTCGATGCACACTTACACCGTGGGTCGAGCTTTCCAAATAAAATAATGCAACATCATTCCCAGTCAAGAAATACAAACAAAAATAGCAGAGATTAAAAATATTCTTGGGATTTCTTTTTTGGCAGGTGATATTCCACAGTGTTGGACAGGCAGAGAATTTTTATCAGATCATGACTCAATTGTGATCTGCTCAAAATTCTTTGTCTCCTTTTGTTAGGCCTAAAAAAGTTTAAAATCTGTTTCTCAGGCCCTCCCACATGGTCATTTTGGCTGCCACATGCTCTCTTTTTATAACCAATACAAACTTTAAAAAAAAAATCAGTGTTTATGTCTGATATTTTTTACCCAAGTTAATAAAATTGATAAATTTGTCCTTTGAGTGCAATCAGGCTTTGCAATGTTTTAGCCTGAGAAAAAGAAGATCTACTTTGTGGGGCCTTATCACAGTTCTGTATTATTATTCCAAATTACAATCACATGGGGTATTTTTGTGAATGAGATAGGAATTAGCAGGAAGTTAAGCAACTGAGTACTGTGGTATCTACTTAATTGAGTGTGCAGTGGCTCAGTGGTTATGGCCTTGAACTTCAAACCGAAAGGTCCATGGTTTGATCCCCGCCAGGGAAACTGCATTGTGTCCTTGGGCAAGGCACTTCATCCCGATTACCCACGTGGGGGCACGGTGGTGCTGTGTACTAAGGCATACTGCATGTCGATGGTGCACTTATCTTCAACCATTGCTAATCCTGCTTGTGTACAGTTAGTACATTGGGGCATATGGCAGATGTTCACCATTGTTCACTGGTTCTCGCCAGGTACACTGGCTTCCTCCACCCGTAAAAGTGTCCAACACGAGGTGACCCTGGCTGTCAAAAGTGTCATTAAACCCTAATGTATAAATAAATATCCACTTAATTGATATATCTTAGATGAATAACCCTGTTAATTGAGTCTTCCAAAAACGAAACCATTTACCATACCTTCAATACAAATTTGACCTGCAACTGCATGTTGGCTGTAGAGAAAACTGATAATTTGGCCTATAAAACAATGCCTTGTTTCTCAGGCAATTTTTCCTCAATTTTATGATGAAGGAGGGAAGATTTTTTTTATGTTTATTCACACAACCGTTCTGAAAATAGTTACACTATTATGCAGCAAACCAATGTTTTCAGCAGTGAAAATTTCCCATAATGTAGTTGAAAATTTAACCAACTATATCTTGTTTGGCAGAGCTCTTTAAGATCTGTCAAACAAGGTATAGTTGGTTAAATATTTGTCCTACAAATTCAAACAGTGTCTAGAAGAGATTTGCATGTGAAAAAAAGGTGATGAGGCAGATTTTCTATGATGAGGAAGGTGCCTGGGAAATAAGAATTTTTGTGTCGCCGCCCCATGAAGTGGGGAGCGACATGTAGGGATTACTTTTGTCGTCTTGCGTCGTCCGCGGCGTCGTCCGCGTCACACTTTCTCTTATCCGCCACTCCTCTTTAACCTATGAATGGATTTTGATGAAACTTTCAGTGATTCTTTATCACATCATGGCATTGTGCACCTCCTATTTTATTTTTTGATCCGCTGTATTTTTTCCAGAGTTATGCCCCTTTTTCACTTAGAATTCTGTCTGAAACGCCAGGCAACACACGTCTTCCTTGGAAGACTCACATCTAAGTTTTTTAATAGCCTTAAATAAAAAATCTTGTGATCTGTGGAAGAATTACTCTTGACAATCTCAGAATTCCCTATGTAGATGTTCCTGTTTGGCCTCAGTACATTGACGATAGGGATTTAATCTATTATATCTCATTTGACAGAGCTTTATGAGCTCTGTCAAATAAGATATGATAAAATACATGCTCATCTTATTAACCCTTTGATACTTTTGTACATATTATGGCGTATGAAATCAAACAGTGCGTTGATACTTTGTGGTCATTTATTTTATTATTTTTCGATTTTTTAAAGTTTTGACCTCAATTCCTATTTTCTCCTGAATAGTGCCCAGTGACAACCGTTGAACCAAATGTTATCGCAGCTTAAAATACTAATATTATCCTGCTGTCAAGACTTCTTAACTGGTTGAATGCTAGAAGCCTCTATCAGGGCTTTCAAAAATGAGGATACCAGAGCAAAAGCCAACACTTCCCTTCCTTATATTTCATATAATGTCAAACACAAATAATATTTTGTTTATATGAATTTGTTTTATAACAAATTATTGGAGTGTGCCCATGGGTGCTCTCCAATAATTTGTAATAAAACAAGTTTTGAGTAACAAATTCAGACCACCAAAAATAATCTAGCCTTCAACCAGATATCACTAATGTGAAAAATATCTCATTTGTACTTTCCGATATTTGACCTCGCATTTTGAAAAACGTTGGAAGAAACTGAATTCCCAGTAACGTTTGAATGTCAGGATAATTAAAGTCGTAAAGGGTTAATAGAATACCAAAAAATGCCCAAATTCCTGTTAATTGAATATTCCTTTTAATAAAATATTTTTCACCAGCAAAGTGACTTTTCAATTAACATGGTTCTGCTATATCATAATGGAATACTCTGTTAACCCTTTACCTAACAACTGATCTGCATCCACCCACATAATTTACAAATTTACAAAAGTTTCAACACAACCATATCATGTTCATTTCAACCAAACCATATCATTATATGTTTTTGTTGAAATGTTTTGAAAATATTTAAAAAAGAATAATTAAAATAATAAATTTTGACATCCTTTGCATTGGGTAAAGGGTTACGTTTTTTTCTTCTTTTCTTATGGAAGCTTGATGCAAATTCTTGAATTTGTTCACAAACATCCTTCAATTAAAAAAATCTTTATTTCAATTCCCAAATGTTTTAATTTAAAAGTTCCTGAATGCAGTTCCTGCAGTTGTTTTGGTATCTTGAAATGAGCCTGATAAACCCAGTCATTCGGTTTTTGTTTTCTCATATTCTGGTACAGTGGAACCCTGTTAATTGAATAGCCACTTTGCCAGTGAAAATTATTCAATTGACAGGAGTATTCAATTAACAGGGATGGTGTCACTCTCCTGTAATATAGAGATAAACATAGCATTTAATCTTTTATATCTTGTTTGACAGAGCTCTATGAGCTCTGTCAAACAAGATATAAAAGATTAAATGCCTGTATTGGAAATACTGAGGACAAATAGGTCTATAAACAAAGGAAAACTGGGGAGAGTCACAGTAATTTTTTCGACAGGATTCAACATTTTTTATTGAATTAACAGGAGTTTATTCTATAATGTATATTCAATTAACAGGTCAAATTTGTACTGGAGGTATGGTAAATGGTTGTGTGTTGGGAAATTATATTCAATTAACAGGGTTATTCAGTTAAGAGATATTTAATTAAGTGGGCTCCACTGTATTACTCCATTTTCAGATGTTACTTGAGAAGATGAATGGAACAAAACCTGTTTTAATTGACTCTACAACAGTGGCAGATCTGAATAATACTGAAGACAACAATGGTTAGTAATATTTTTTTCTGTTTGCCTTGTCTAGACATGGGTGAACAATCTTTAGGCAACATTTGTACAAGTCTAAATGAGGAAACATTACAAATGGGATAGAAAAGTCATTAGGGACAAATTCCAGTGAAGGATTGTTCACATTAAATGGGAATAAATTAGTCAAAAAGCCCACTCTTTCTGTCTATACCCTTTTGGTGTATTGACCAAAAATCTGTCTCTCTTCATTGTAAAACCATGAAAATCTGCCTCTCGCCTGGTCTGTGGACTGTTACAATAACCAGAAAAACTTCCTCGTTTCTAGTCCATAGACTTCTGTTCTAGCCAGACAAATCTACCAGAAAAATATGAAAAGTTAAGATTGCAAGATACTGTTATATGAGTAGCATTTACAAAGTACCATCATTACCAAGCAAGCCTGAATATAAGCAACCTGTCATTTGCAAAATGAGGTCCCCAGAGGGTGAATTTGCTGATGCTATTCCATACAGTGGGCCAATTTATCCTCTTGGTACATCACTCTATTTTGGCTTGAGACCTTGATTCAAACTGAGGTTCACAGAGGGTAAATTTTGTGACAGCAGGGTAGCACCACCAAATTCCCCCTCTGGGGACCTCATTTTGCAGATGACAGTCTGCTTACTTTCTGGCTTGGTAACAAGTTTGTCAGTACTAAGTTAGTTGTTACTGAGACAGATAGATGGAGTGGGTTTCAGTAAACCCACTTTTTACAATCGTAAACATAAAATAAAGAAAATTATTTGTATTAAAATGGAACAATAGTCACAGAGAAACAGCATTTTTAGCTCAATGATGTCAAGTATGAGCTATAGCGATGGGTTGTGATCCGTCATACGTCCATATGTTCCTCTGTCCGTCAACAATTCTTTTAGCACACCTTACAGGCTGCAGCTCTCACCCGATCAGTTGTAAAGTTTATATGTGGCTTTGGGACAATGTCTAGATAGGAGCTATTGAATTTATCTGAATTTTGTTGAAAAACATCTTAAATTTGGCATATAAATTGTCAACAATTCCATTGGTACACCATACATGCCACCCGATCTTTTTCTCCTCCGCCACCGAAGTCGGGAGGGAATTATTGAAATGGTGTTCATCAGCAGTCCATCTGTCAGTCTGTCCATCCATCACAAACTTTGTCCGCTTAACTCCTCCTACAGTTTTCAGTGGATTTTTATGAAACTTGGTCGGAAGTATCAGTATCAAATGTAGATGTGCATGTGGTCAGGAATTTTCGATGTGATGAATTTTGGGTTGTTATGGCCTTTGGTAATAGCAAAATGTCTGTCACAAATGCTTGTTCCTATCATAACATAAAAGTCGGCGTGGGATTTGGATATCATTAGACTCTCTTGTTCAGATTTCATATGTAGCTTTTGTGCGATATCTAGATGAGAGCTATCCAATTCTTCTGAATTTCAATTGAAAAACATGGCTGCCAGGAGTCATCTTAAATTGTCAACAATTCCATTAGCACTCACTACAGGTCGCAACTCTCACCCAATCTTTCTCAATTCTTTTCATATCTAGCTTTGGTATGATGTCTAGATGGGAGCTATCATATTTTTCTGAATTTTGTATAAAACATGACCGCCAGTGGCCATCCTGGATTTGGCATATATATTGTCAACAAATTTTATTAGTACACCCTACCGGCTGCATCCCTCAACCAGTCCTTTTCAGATTACATTTCTAGGTTTGGTGTAACGTCTTTTCTGCAGAAACTTGAGTGAATGACTTGGCATTTCTGGAACTTTCTATTTAGTTCAGTTCTTTCTTGGACAGGTTGAGCTGCAGTGTCATTATCACTTTCATTATGAACTTGCTTATTCATGACTCCAAAAATCATGTTCAGATATATATATATCTCACAACAATGGAGTAACAGATTATTATACCGCTCAGTTCATTTAGGTTGTCATATTCTGTCCTGTTGATGAGACCATATCGACTAGATCACACAAGATGCCATTGATGTCTTGTTTGATATGGCGAAACTCATCTGTTAAAAGAGATGGAATATGACAACCCAGATTGAGCAGCATTGAAATGATTTATTACAAATTCTGTCTCCTGCAACTGCAGTATACAAGCACATGTTTAGTTTTGATTTGTTCACATACTATTTATAGAACATTACAGACTTTCAAAAGACATTTGCGAGAAACCTTTGTCATTTTTATATTTGAAACAAGGTTAAAAAGGCACTTTTAAGTATAATTATTAAACTATGAAACCACATTGCTTCTATGTTTCTGAATCAACTGAAGCATTCATGTTGAAACAACATGCAGCCACAGCAAACAGTCTTTTCAGAATGTTGAACAAGCATGTTCATTAGGTCTATTTGTGGATTTGGAAAGTTAAAGGCAGCTGCACACAGTTTTGAATGAAATGTCCATCTTTTTATGAGTCTGAAAATTACATCTGAAATTAAAATGCTAGTTAATCAAGTTATTGGCACTACAGTTAACCCTTTACCTAACATGAAAAGCAGACGACACTTGCAAAAAAAAATTCTTTAATTTTTTAGCTCAGCGTTGTTGAAGCCAAATTTGAGCTTATGCCGTGGCCAATCATCCGTCTGTCCATCAACAATTCAATACGGCTCGGGCTAGAGGCCGTATTTATGAACCAATCTTTACGAAACTTCTTGGCACAGAACTTCCATATGAAAGCGCTGATTTGAATAATTTTTTGTGTGAATGTTTTATACCATGGGATACATAACGTATAATACAGGTTTTTTTCTCGTGCAGAAATTATGCAAATTAGATGAACTTTGATTTTTTCAGTGCTACTTTCACACAGTAATTACACATGTCAATACGGCTTGGGCTAGAGTCTGTATTTATGAACCGATCTTCACGAAAAGTCTTGGGTACCTTTGTTATCACCTTGGGACGAGAATGAGTGTTTCTGGGTGTGGTCCAAAATTCAAGATGGCTGCCAGTGGCCATTCTGTACCGAAATTAGGTCTAATCAGTTTTTAGCTCACCGAAGGGAGCTCAACTTATCACTTGCCGTCCGTCGTCATCGTCGTCTTCCGGTGTCCGTCGTCGTGAACATTTTTCAAACGACTTCTCCTCTGAAACCACTGGTCTGATTTTCACAAAACTTCATGTGGATGTTCATTACTATATGTCAATTCATGTTTGTTCAAATGAAATGGCCACGTCCCTTGGGGGCTCTGTATGGGTCATAACTCTGATAGCACCGTATGAATTATAGAAAAATTATTAAAAAATCTTCTTCTCCAGAACAAGTGGGCAGAATCTTTTGATACTTGGTATGCAGCATCTTGGTATGCGTCTGATTCAAGTTTGTTCAAATCGGCTCCCTGGATTCATATTTGGGCTCAGTATAGAAGCCCGAATTTGAACTTAGTGCATTTCAGGCAAATTTCTTAAAAAATCTTCTTCTCCAGATCCAGCAGGAAGAATCTTTTGATATTTGGTATGCAACATTGTGGGGTGGATCTGATTCAAGTTTGTTCAAATCGGCCCCCTGGATTCACATTTGGGCTCAGTATAGAAGCCCAAATTCAAACTTAGTGCATTTCAGGCAAATTTCTTAAAAAATCTTCTTCTCAAGATCCAGCAGGCAGAATCTTTTGATATTTGGTATGCAACATTGTGGGTTGGATCTGATTCAACTTTGTTCAAATCGGCCCCCTGGGTTCATATTTGGGCTCAGTACAGGAGCCCAATCTGAACTTGGTGCATTTCATGCAAATTTCTTTAAAAATCATCTCTCAAGATCCAGCAGGCAGAATCTTTTGATATTGGGTATGCAGCATGCTTGGGGGGGGAGATTCAAGTTTGTTCAAGCCAAGTTCTGGGTTCATATTTGGGCTCACTGTGGTAGCCCGAATTATAACTTAGTTCAAAATGAGGAATTTTCTTTAAAAATCTTTTTCAGATTCAGCAGTCGGAATGTTTTGATATTTGGTATACAGCATCCTTAGGGGGGGTGAGATTCAAGTTTGTTCAAACCATGTCCCTAGGTGAATATTTGGGCGCACTGTGGTAGCCCGAATTATAACTTAGTTCAAAATGAGGAATTTTCTTTAAAAATCTTCTTCTTGAGATCCAGCAGTCGGAATGTTTTGATATTTGGTATGCAGCATTCTTAGGGGGGGGTGGGGGGGGGGGGGTGGGTGGGGGGGGTGGGGGGGAGATTCAAGTTTGTTCAAGCCATGTCCCTAGGTGCATATTTGGGCTCACTGTGGGAGCTTGAATTGTAACTTAGTTCGAAATAAGGAATTTTCTTTAAAAAATCTTCTTTTTCAGATCCAGCTGTCGAAATGTTTTGATATGTGGTGTGTAGCATCCTTAGGGGGGGTGGGGGGGGGGTGGGGGGGGGGGGTGAGATTCAAGTTTGTTAAAGCCAAGACCTTGTGGGAGCCCGAATTATAACTTAGTCAATATGAGGAATTTGTCTTTAAAAATCTTCTTCTTCAGATTCAGCAGTCAGAATGTTTTGATATTTGGTATGCAGCATCCTTAGGGGGTGAGATTCAAGTTTGTTCAATCCACGTCCCTGGGTTCATATTTGCGCTCACTGTGGGAGCCCGAATGATAACTTAGTTCAAAATGAGGAATTTTCTTTAAAAATCTTCTTCTTCAGATCCAGCAGATGAATGCTTTTGATATTTGGTATGCAGCATCCTCAGGGGGGTAAGATTCAAGTTTGTTCAAGACATGGCCGTAGTTCCATAAAATTTGTCTCTCCTGACTTCATAATTCCTTTGTAGTGTTGATGAACCATGTCTAACTGAATGTGACCCCCAAATACTTCTTTGAACCACTTTGGCAGGTGAGCGATTAAGGCTCCTTGGGGCCTCTTGTTTGTACACAACTTCTATACAGCTCAGGCTAGAGGCCATATCTATGAACCGATCTTTACGAAACTTCTTGGGTACCTTTGCTATCACCATGGGATGAGAACGAGTGTTTTTGGGTGTGGTCCGAAATTTAAGATGGCCACCAGCAGCCATTTTGTACCAAAATTAGTGCAATCAGTCTTTTGTACAGAACTTCTGTATGAAAGCTCTGATTTGAATAAATTTTTGTATGAATGTTTAGTAACATGGAATACATCACATATAGTACGGGTTTTTATTTCGTGCAGAAATTATGCAAATTAGATGAACTTTGATTTATTCAGTACTACTTATACACTGTAAGTGCACACGGCTCGGGTTAGAGACTGTATTTATCAACCGACCTTCACAAAACTTCTTGGGTACCTTTGTTATCACCTTGGGACGAGAACGAGTGTTTCAGGGTGTGGTCCAAAATTCAAGATGGCTGCCAGTGGCCATTTTGTACCGAAATTAGGTCCAATAAGTTTTTGTCACAACTTCTATGCAGCTCGTATTTATGAACTGATCTTCACGAAACTTTTTGGGTACCTTTGTTTTCACCTTAGGACAGGAACAAGTGTGTTTTGGGGTGCCTTTGTTATCACTGTGCTATGAGAACAAATATTTTGGGGTTCAGTCAGACCCACTCTGGGACTTAAAGATTTCTTTTCTAGTTTAGCATCGGACTGTCACCCACATTTACAGTACTTTACCTATACATTTGTTACAGGCTACGGTCAGTATTTATGTACAGACCGTTACAATTCTTTAGATATACCCTTGTTATCAGGTCATTACCTAGATGTTTGTCATTGCTGTGTCACATACTATACATGTACATGTCTTAACAAGTTGAGCTACAGTGTCATTGACACTTTCATTTAGAATAGCGCTGGCCGGTTTTGGCCGTTACATTGGGTAATGGGTTAAGAAGTGTAAGATAAAACTAGGGTCACCATCATGTTCATGTACAAAATGTTATACCAGAGTCTCGATCTTGTATTTTAAGGCCATATTTCAATGGGTTGAGACTCTGATTCAACATTTTGTATGTAAACATAATGGTGATACAGTAGAACCTGTCTTGAGAGACCACCCTTTTTGCTGTGAAAAGTGGTCTCTCATTACAGGTTTGAGGTTTCATCTAGTCAGTGATTGACCAACCAGAGAATATTTGTAGCAGAAATCGAGAATTGATTTTTCAACTTTTTTTTTATTATTATTATTTTATTTTAATTCAGTTTTAATACAAGTACAAATACAGTTAAAAGTACATAAACTGAAAAACTCTTTGAGATTGTGATGTGAAGGAGCCGGTCCATCCAAAATAGTAATTTTTTACTTTTATATGAACAAAGTGTACTGTGTTCTCTTCTGTCAATATTTTCAAATGAGCTATTTTTATAATAATTTATATGGTCACGATTAGCCATTGTGCATAAGTATGTGACCTTAAACACAAATAAATAAATAAATAAATATAATAATTTACAGTTATACCTTGAAAAGTCCTTGTTTTTGTGTCTGTCAGGTTTTGTTTTATTTAGGAGATAAATGTGTCCTGTTGAGTTCGACATTCAGGAATTTGACTATGGAAAACCATTTGTTAATGAGGCCCAAAGGAGTGCATTAACAAATGGATTTCCTTAGTCAAATTACCGAATGTCTTAACGAAACAAGAGACGTTTATCTCCATTGTAATTCCTGTTATTGTTAAAAGTGAAAACAAATCTCCAAACCCATTTTATTTGAAGAAAAACAATCAGAAAAATGTCATTTTTGATCTTGGTTTATTTGCCATTATCAAATTTACAAGGTGTACTTTGAAGCACAGATGCTGACAACCATTGCCATAGAAAACAACTCTGGAGTGTGTTCGATCTGTGATAGGAGCATTTAGTGTGGTTTCACATGTGTAGCGTGGATACAGACATGTTCTAATTGACCCGCTTCCGGCAATAAGAGCATGGTAAGAGTAAATTTACCTGAGATTGGAGTACAGAGCTGACCAGCTCCCAGCCAATCAAATTACAGGTTCAGAAACAACAATGAGATCGAATTTAACTGATCAGTTTCAATAGCAAATAATTTCAGTCACAGTTTGAGTAAAAATCAGCTCACCTGGGTGTTTTAGTTTGCTTAATCCTCTTTAATTTTGTCACACTTAACCCTTTACCCTACTTAACTGCAAAAAACGGCCAGCACTATTCACAAAATAATTTATTTTCATTATTTTTTCATTTTTTTGCCTCAAAAACATAGGTTATGACCCTTCTTTGGGATGAGCTTATTGAGCTTGTTCCAATGAGGGGTCACAACCTATGTTTTTGAGACAAAAAATAAAAATATTTAGTTATTCAAGAATTTTGTTTGCAAGTGTTGTCTGCTTTTCATGTTAGGTAAAGGGTTAAGCAAATAATATGGACATAAGGCCTAAAAAAATATAAATCTGTTTCTCAGGCCCTCCCGCATGCTCTCTTTTTATAACCTATCCAAACTTAAAAAAATCAAAATCGAATGGATTATGTCTGATATTTTACCCAAGTTAATAAAATTGTCCCTTGAGTGCAAGAAGGCTTTGCAATGCTTTAGCATTGCAAAGCCTTCTTGCACTCAATGGACGTAATACACCACCACCCACGCTATTCTGTAGATTATGGGGCCTAAAACATAAAACAAACCAAGAACATGAACTTTTTAATGGAAAAGAAATAATTACAAAAATAAAAAATAAAATAAAAAAACGCCCGCACGCATGCAATTTTACAAAAAATGGCCTGAGAAACAGAGGATCTACTTTGTGAGGCCTAAACTAAGTTTGTTTTTTTAACAATAATTTCTAGCTTTTCACAGGGATTTTGATAAACATTCCTCAGACTTGAAGAGTTATACAACTGAATAATGATGTAATTGAAAGCCAATTAATATAGTTTTCCGACAGTGTATAGTGAAATATATTTGTCAAACTTCTGTATGATTTCAGATATTGAGGTTTTGGGGGACAGTTGTCCTGATTGACAATTTCCCTGTTGGGCAGATATCCTGGCTACATTTTTAGCTTAACTTGACAAAGTCAAGATAAGCTATTGCCATCATGCGTGTGGAAGTCTGAGTCTGTCAGTCTGTTCACATTTTCTTTGGTACAGGCTACACCCTGTAGTTCTTGTCCGATTATCACAAAATTTCATATGCAGGTTTGAGGTCATGTCTAGATGAGAACATACCTTGTTGGTCGTGATCGGTCGACCTTGAGTAAGAGCCCAAAAACCTTTAGCACAGCCTACATGTCGTAGTTATGGAGGGATTTCATTGTAACTTGGTAGGATGACTCTGTATAATGTTTAGATGAGAACTTCCCCTTTTGGTCATGATCGGTCAACTGTGATGGCTCCGATAGCTCGAAACCCGAAAACCTTTAGCACAGTCTACAGGTCATATTTATGAAGGGATTTCATTATAACCTGGTAGGATGACTCTGTATAATATCTAGATGAGAATTTCCCCTTTTGGTTACGATCGGTCAATCGTGATGGTGCGAGAGCCCAAAAACCTTTAACAAAGTTTACAGGTCGTATATACGAAGGGATTTCATCGTAACTTGGTAGGATGACTCAGTATGATGTCTAGATGGGAATGTCCCCTTTTGGTTGGGATCAGTCAACCGTGATGGCTACGCAGGCCCAAAGCCTGAAAACCTTTAGCACAGTCTACAGGTTGTATTGATGAAGGGATTTTATTGTAACTTAGTAGGATGACTCTGTATAATGTCTAGATGTGAACGTCCACTTTTGGCCGTGATCAGTCATCTGTGACAGCCACATAAGCACATAACCTAGATTTGTTTTAGCACAGTTTACAGTTTATTTTTATGAAGCAATTTCATTGTAACTTGGAAGGATAACTTGGTATGATGTCCAGATGAGACTGTCATATTTTGGTCACGATCAGTCAGTCGTTAATGCCACCTGGTCACTTGATCTAGATTTCTTTAGCACTGCTTACAGGTTGTTTTTATGAAGGGTTTTCATTGTAACTTGGTAGGATAACTTGGTATGCTATCTAGTGAGACTTTTCTATTTTTGTCATGACCGGCCAATTGTGACCGCCGAACCGTCATGTTACCTACATTCCTTTAGCAGAGTCTACGAGTTATATTTATGAAGGGATTTCATTGTAACTTGGTCGGATGACTTGTACGTTAACTGTTAGGGCCACATCAGCTCAGGTCTTAATTCTTTAGTACAGTCTACACTCCAATTATTCTTATTGAAAACATAGCATACAGGGAGCAGAAATTAACATATTCTCAGTTATCACAATTCTTGTCTTATTTCATAATCCTTTCATTAACATTGAACATTATCATTTTCATCAAACACTTCACACAGTCAGGTTAATCTACAGTGTCATTGACACTTTCATTGAACTATTGATTACTGTACACATTGCATTGATCTTAATTGATACTAATACTCTGAAATTGCCAAAAATTGATTTTCTGGTCTCTCTAAACAGGTGAAAAACTGAGTATTTGCCACAGTTTTGGAGTCTCTGGTCTCTCAAGACAGGTGGTCTCTTATGACAGGTCCATTACAGACTGAAACCAATCGGTACATGGCCAAAGAGGTCTCTCAGGACAGGTTTAACTGTAATATATTTCGTTTTTTGAGTTCAACAAGGTGCCATTTGCAATGCTTTTAGCATGGCAGATGTCACCTTGTTGCACTCAGTGAATGATATGTTTACTCTTGAAATTGAATATATCCATCTTGTAGTCTTATTTTGCAATGCCAGAAGGTCTAAATTCAACTTTATTGCAAATCACTTTCAAAAAAGCAGATTGTCTAATTAATTAAATTATGAAATCATATCGACTGTAATGGTTTCTATCCCCTTGAATTTTTTTTTTCTTTTTTGGGGAGGGGGGAGGGTGGTGGGGCAGGGGGGAATGGGGCAGGGATACAGCCATGGTGCTGTCTGCCATCTGTAGACAGAGTTAGTTTGTGGTTTCTACTCTTCTCTAATTAAAGTTTTGCTAGATTGATCAAAACCCAACTATAGATAGGCAGTATACCAAAAAACTAAACTTATATCATGGGGATACCGAAAAAAACAAACTGAACCAATCCTTGAATACCAAAACCATCTGTATTTTCAAAATTTCCTACTTTCTTTTATAAGGCTTTGTTGAGGCTCAGAAGTGGTTAAGTGTTCATTTTCATGAAAGAAGTGACTGATTTTCTTTTTATCTCACCTGGCCTAAAAGGCCATGTCAGCTTTTCTCATCACTTGGCGTCCGGAATCTGTGAACTTTTCACATTTTCATCTTCTTATCTGGAACTACTGAGCCGATATGAACTAAACTTGGCAGGAATGATCTATGGGAGGTCCTCTACAAATGATCCTCATTTTGTTCCCGTGGATTTAAAAACATGGCCGCCAGAGGCATTCTTTGATTCTGATTGGTGAATTTTCAAAAATCTTCTCCTCTGAATCTGCTAGGCCAAATGTTTTGATACTTCACATAAATGATGACTGGGACCCCCTCTACCAATGATCCTCATTTAATGTTGATCAGGTTGTAAACATGGCCACAATTGCAGCTTATAGTTACTATAGAAACCCTATGGGAAATCACACTTTCATCTTCTTCTCTGGAACTACTGATTTGACGTGAACCAAACCTGGCAGGGTAGTCTATGGGAGGTCTTCCACAAATGCTCATCACTTTTGTTACCATGCATCAAAAAACATGGCTGCCAGAAGCATTTTTTAGCTCAACTTTGACGTAGTCAAATTTGAGCTATTGTCATGGCCCGTCGTCCGTCTGTCCGTACGTCAACAATTGGCTATGGCTCGGGCTAGAGGTCGTATTTATGAACCGATCTTTACGAAACTTCTTGTGTACCTTTGTTATGACCCTGGGACGGGAACGAGTGTTTTTAGGTGTGGTCCGAAATTCAAGATGGCTGTCAGTGGCCATTTTGTACCGATGATGCAAAAATCAGTTTTTTGTACAGAACTTCTGTATGAAAGTTCTGATTTGAATAAAGTTTTGTATAAATGTTTAGTACCATGGGATACATCACATATAATACGGGTTTTTTTCTCGTGCGTAAATTATGCAAATTAGACTGACTTTGATTTATTTAGTGTTACTTTCAGAGCTGTAAGTGCCAAGCTGCTATGGCTCGGGCTAGAGGCTGTATTTATGAACCGATCTTTACGAAACTTCTTGGGTACCTTTGTTATGACCATGGGATGAGAACGAGTGTTTTTGGGTGCGGTCCGAAATTCAAGATGGCTGCCATTTTGTACCGACGATGCAGAAATCTGTTTTTTGTACAGAACTTCCATATGAAAGCTCTGATTTGAATAATTTTTTGTATGAATGTTTAGTACCATGGGATACATCACATATAATACGGGGTTTTTTCTCGTATGTAAATTGTGCAAATTAGACTAATTTTGATGTTTTTTGGGGTTACTTTCAGCACTGTAAGTGCAAATGCCAATATGGCTCGGGTTAGAGGCCGTATTTATGAACCGATCTTTACGAAACTTCTTGGGTACCTTTGGTATCACCGTGGGACGAGAACGAGTGTTTTGGGGTCCGGTCCGAAATTCAAGATGGCCGATGGCAGCCATTTTGTACAAAATTAGGTGCAATCAGATTTTTGCACAGAACTTCCATATGAAAGCCCTGATTTGAATAATTTTTTTGTGTGAATGTTTAGTACCATGGGATGCATCACATATAATACAGGTTTTTTTCTCGTGCAGAAATTATGCAAATTAGATGAACTTTGATTTTTTCAGTGCGACTTACACACAGTAAGTACACATGTCAATACGGCTCAGACTAGAGTCTGTATTTATGAACTGATCTTCACGAAATGTCTTGGGTACCTTTGTTATCACCTTGGGACGAGAACGAGTGTTTCTGGGTGCGGTCTAAATTCAAGATGGCTGCTAGTGGCCATTTTGTACCGAAATTAGGTCTAATCAGTTTTTTGTACACAACTTCTATACAGCTCAGACTAGAGGCCATATTTATGAACCAATCTTTACGAAACTTCTTAGGTACCTTTGTTATCACCGTGGGATGAGAGCGAGTGTTTTTGGGTGTGGTCCGAAATTCAAGATGGCCACCAGCAGCCATTTTGTACCAAAATTAGTGCAATCAGTCTTTTGTATAGAACTTCTGTATGAAAGTTCTGATTTTAATAAATTTTTGTATGAATGTTTAGTAACATGGAATACATCACATATTGTAAGGGGTTTTTTTTCGTGCAGAAATTATGCAAATTAGATGAACTTTGATTTATTCAGTGCTACTTACACAATGTAAGCACACATGTCAATACGGCTCAGGGTAGAGGCTGTATTTATGAACCGATCTTCACAAAACTTCTTGGGTACCTTTGTTATCTCCTTGGGATGAGAATGAGTGTTTCTGGGTACGGTCCAAAATTCAAGATGGCTGCCAGTGGCCATTTTGTACCGAAATTAGGTCCAATCAGTTTTTTGTCACAAGTTCTATACAGCTCGTATTTATGAACTGATCTTCACAAAACTTCTTGAGTACTTTTGTTTTCACCTTGGGACAGGAACGAGTGTGTTTTGGGGTGCCTTTGTTATCACTGTGCTATGAGAACAAATATTTTGGGGTTCAGTCAGACCCACTCTGGGACTCAAAGATTTTTTCTAGTTCAGCATCTGACTGTCACCCACCTTTACAATACTTTACCTATACATTTGTTACAGGCAACGGTCAGTATTTATGTACAGACCGTTACAATACTTTATATGTACCTTTGTTATCAGGTCATTACCTAGATGTTTGTCATTGCTGTGTCACATACTATACATGTACATGTCTTTGTCTTGACAAGTTGAGCTACAGTGTCATTGACACTTTCATTTATTCTTATTGGTGGATTTTGAAAAATCTTCTCCTCTGAAACCACAGGGCCAAATGTTTTGAAACTTTGCGTGGTTGATAACTGAGACACCCTCTACCAATGATCCTCACTTAATGTTGATCGGGTTGCAAACATGGCTGCAATTGTGGCTTATGGTGACTATAGAAGCCCTATGGGAAATCACATTTTCATCTTCTTCTCTGGAACTAGTGAGCTGACATGAACCAAACCTGGCAGGGGATTGTCTATGGCAGGTCCTCTACAAACACTGCTCATTTTGTTACTGTGCATCGAAAAACATGGCTGCCAGAAGCATTTTTTGGTGGATTTTGAAATATTTTCACCTCTGAAACCACAGGGCCAAATGTTTTGAAACTTTGCATGGTTGATGACTGGGACACCCTCTACCAACGATTCTCATTTAATGTTGATCAGGTTGCAAACATGGCTGCAATTGTGGCTTATGGTTACTATAGAAGCCCTATGGGAAATCACATTTTCATCTTCTTCTCTGGAACTAGTGAGCTGACATGAACCAAACCTGGCAGGGGATTGTCTATGGCAGGTCCTCTACAAACACTTCTCATTTTGTTACTGTGCATCGAAAAACATGGCTGCCAGAAGCATTTTTTGATGGATTTTGAAATATTTTCACCTCTGAAACCACAGGGCCAAATGTTTTGAAACTTTGCATGATTGATGACTGGGACACCCTCTACCAACGATTCTCATTTAATGTTGATCGGGTTGCAAACATGGCCACAATGGCAGCTTATAGTTACTATAGAAACCCTATAGGAAATCACATTTTCATCTTCTCTGGAACTACTGAGCTGATGTGAACCAAACTTCGCATGAATGGTCTATAGGAGGCCTTCTACAAACGATCCTCTTTTTGTTCCCGTTGGTTGGAAAATATGGCCACCAGAGACATTCTCTGATCCTGATTGATGGATTTTGCAAAAATCTTCCCCTTTGAAACTACAAAGTCAAATGTTTTGAAACTTCACATGATGGAGGACTGGGACACCTTCTACCTATGATCCTCATGTAATGTTGATGTAATGTTTCTAACATGGCCACAATTGCAGTTCATAGTTACCATGGAAAGCCTAGATGGGAAATCACATTTTTATATGTAGTTCCAGGTGAGCGATAGTTTAGTTTTGTTAACACTGAAGCACCTGGTTAATTGTCCCGAATTCCCACCAGACTACAACCTTTTGCTTGGCAGTCATTTCTAGTCCAAGTCTTGACTTCCAATTAAGGCAGCAAAGACTTGACTAGAAGTCATTGTCCAGGTGATGTGTTTATTGGCCGCAGGACATCCAAATGATGGAATATTAAGGGCACATGACTGAGGTCACAAAAGCCTGAAATAGGCCTTTAAAGATTAACGTATATTTGGAACAAGCCACAAAGCTATTGTAAATATGATTTGTTTTGACCAAAAAATGTTAATGTTCAGCTCAGTGGAAGTGGAATGTGGTAAAATCATTTCAGAATGACTTATACTGTGTTTTCATGGTGTGAATTCCCCTTTGATAGTATCAGCAAATCTCATAGTCAGATACCAAAGACCGAACTGATACTGGGGTATAACCCCACCCCCACAGCCCCTGATGCCCCCCCCCCCCCCACACACACACACTTAAAAATACTGAAACCAATACCAAGCTAAAAATTCCATATCAACCAAACTTGATATGTTGGTTGGGTGTGACTCTTATTTATCTTGGGATCATTATGTCAGATGACACAACTTGACATGGGATGGAGTATGATAAGAGGAAGAATCCTTGGGTCCTTGTTCCAAAGGTCATGGTGACGTTTAACATAAGAAATTTAACTGCTTTTTGCTCCCTAATAAAAGTTCTTCTGAGCTGGCTAAACCCAAACTTGACATGTGGATTGGGTATGATAAGAGGTAGAAGCCTATATATTTTGGGGTCATTGTGCCAAAGATCAAGGTCACAGTAACCTTCACTTGAAATTGGTTTCAGCTCCAAAACTTTAGATATTGGCGAGATTGTTGTATTGTGGCATTTTTTTGAGGGATTGGCCATCCTCGGCAGCCAGCTGAAGTCTTTTTTGGTGGATAAGCTTCATGAAGATTGTTGAGTAAAGCATTTTCAAACTGACCTTGAACAGAATGTTTGCCCAGTTTGATCTGTGCAAAGCCACACAAGTTTTTTTTCTCATTTGTTGAATGGTCACATGGAAATTTTGTGTGTGTGATGTGAGCCTTGTTTGAGGCAGACATGATATATGAACAGTGATCCAGAATCGATGGGCAAACAATGTGAGTATTCAGGAGCTATTCATATTATAAAGCCTGAATGACGACATTGTTTACCAGAATAAATGGTCCGGCAAACAGTTCATGTTACCGAGCATGAAGTTATTTCTGTGCTTATGTCTTCTGGAATAAACAATTTTGGAGTTAACTGCAATTTGTATTGACTATATTTTTATAATGTACCAATGACCCAAACATAGCTGGTGCTAACTCTTAAAATATAGGGCCAAACACAAATTTTGCCCCCCAATCCCCAAAATTTGCATCTAAAACCAAAGAAAACATGTCCTGAATGGCCCTCCACACTTCACCTCTACTGCGCATGCGCAGTGTCAAGGACGTTCCGAAATTGGTGCCATTAATCATTCTAAGTTTGGCCCTTCATCAGTTAACATCTGACTGATCTTTGTGCTTGTAAATCTCAGTTTAAATGATGCCAGACACATAAATATTAGTGAAATGGTGATTCTAAGGAGGATAGAGAAGGAGGAGAGGAAAAATGTGTGACAGAATATTATCAGGGCTGTAACTTAAAATTTTTTAATGAAATTATGTTAAGTTACCTATTTTCGAGGCAGCAGCCATTTTGTTGTCATTCTGATTATTTAGTTACACTGATTTTTCAGTGTTTTCCTCTCTCCCTTTCCTTTAAGTCCCCCCTTGCTATTCTCCCATGCTTTTGGCATAGTTTCTGTAATTATTATTACTAAATTTTCTTGGGAGTTTTAGCTGAATAACAGAATGAATTCTGTTCTTTTCCCCATGTTTACGTCTTCACCTACGGGTGGTTAGGCGTTGTGTTCTGCATCTACCATCTGATGTTCTGCAGTTTCTTCCCTGGAAGTCTCTGTTTTGCATCAGATAGTGTATTTTTGGTAACTGATTCCGGGCCTGGGTGCCTGGAGTCTTATTTTAGTGTTTTTACATTCATTGTTTACATTTACAACAGCCCTCTGTGTGAGGGGGGGATTTCTTGAAAATAATATCTTGATGTTATTTTAATCATAACTAGATACATTATTATTGTTCGTAAGTGTTGAATAAATTGTTTAAAATATTTTTAAAATTTTTGTCCACACTTAGGCTTGGGATCCATTGGGGCTCAATGTTACTTTTCAGAAACTTGGGCTGTTCTGAAAAAATATTTTTTCAAAATATTTTGATTTCAATTATTTTTTCTATATTAATGGATCATATTATTATTATGTATTTTGATTGCCAGGGGTTGGTGCAAGTACCAGGACTTGTTTTCTTTTCACATTGAAAGGATTTTGATCAATTGTAATAAGAGGAAGTCTTCCTCTGACTTTTATAATCATTCTATATGTGGTCAGTGTACTCGCATTAACTCCTGTTCTGTATAGTATGATTTTGATGACAACATGGGAAGCGTATGTCATGGTATGTTAGTGGGGAATTGGACACTCCGGTCCTTTCCCCGCAGGGTCACTCTACTTTATCAATTTCTATTTCAGACGATCAAGATTAGGGTGATGTATCTGTGATGTCTTCCAACAGTGTGCCTCCGTCGTCACAATTAATGAAGGGCTAGCGGAAAAGTGCTCATGTAAATACGCCAATTGCCTAAGAGGACCCTAGTAGGTTCGACGGCCTTTGACGTCCGCTAGCTCGCCCAGTGTAGCGTCCATTCATCGAATGGTTCGTCAGCCAGGTTCGTCCGTTGCGGTCTAGAAGGAGTTTTGGGGTGATGCAAGCACTAGAAATCAACCAAGTGCACACCCAGTGACGGCGGATTAGAGGGAGAATGGAGGAAGCCTTTTAGTCCGGTTCATAGCTCGTTCTGGTCCATCCGGACGGCGAGCGAGAGAGGCCCCTCTCTCGTACAACAACATCTGGCCCCAGATGTTATGGTACAAAATGTTTCGCATTCGGAGCATACGTCCATCGCTCGGGACGCTCCGACATATAGTCAGTCCGGAGTAGACTGTCAATAAGGCTTCCTCATTCTCATGGTAGCGCACACGACCGCTCTTGGCTACGTGACCTCGGATATCCAGTCAGCTTCGCCTATCAGAGAATCATCGGCGACCAGGTCACACCATCCGGTAGCCAGGGACACGAGGCCTGCAGACTCCGGACGTTCGCATAGGAAAATGTGCGGGAGTCAACGTACACGGAGCTTCCGGCGGCAATGCATCATAAGACCGCTACTGCACAGGCCTCGGGAACGGACGTGCTTTCCTAAATAGCACAGCTTATCGCAGCATCCCAGCATCAACTGAATCTGTCGCATATTTTTTATCCGACGATGCTGGGTCGGGACGCTCCGCGGAAGCAGGTACGGACGTCCGAAAATTTCATCCGGTCCGACGGGATACCGAAAGGGATTTGGAGGATTTCGAGCTTTCCCTTTCGGAACAACATATGCTGTTGTGTATGTCATCTGACTTGATCTTCTACAGCTTCTTTCGTCGGACCAGAATGCTGCGATGCCGGATAAGAAACTGATAGCGTCGGTGGACTTAGAAATTTTTGGTTCGGTTCAGGGACATCGTCCCTCAGTTCCGACATAGTCCAATAATGTCACACAAACTTTCGAATTATTGAACGACGCTATATATATTATTATTATATGCTTGCTATAACCAAGCATTTCTGGTTTCTTGTTCGCAAAGTTACGGAGATGTCTTTCAAAAGTGTGCCTTTGTCGTCATAGTTAATGAAGAGCTAGCGGCAATAAGTGCTCATGGAATATGTCTATCGCCTAAGAGGTCCCTTGTAGGATCGACGGAGTGACATTCGCTAGCTCACCCGGTGTAGTGTACATTCATCGAATGGTTCGGCTGCAGGGTTCGTCCGTTGCGGTCTAGGAAGGAGATTTGGGTGATGCACTATAATTACTTTAGTACTCACCCAGTGACGGCGGATTGAGGACAGATCGGAGGAAGCCTGTTAGTCCGGTTCCTGGCTTGTCCAGGTCCGTCCGGGCTGTGAGTGAGAGAGGTCCCTCTCTCGTCCAACAACATAGGGGACCGCATGTTGTGGTTCAGATATTTTACATTCGGAGCATATGTCTGTCGGTCGGGACGCTCCGTTATATTTACAGTCCGAGAGACTGTCGATAATGCTTCCTCATCCTCACAGCAGGGCACACGACCGCACATTGGCTACGTGACCTCGAGTATCCGATCAGTTTCGTCATTCAGTGATTCCACGGCGAATAGGTCACGCCATCCGGTAGCCAAGGGACACGAGGCCTATTCACTCCTTTCGCTCGCATATTGGTAGTATGCACGGGGTAACGATCACGGAGCTTCCAGCGGCAATGCATTGTAGGACCGCTTCTCCTCAGGCCTCAGTGACGGATGTGCTATCCGAGTTAGCACAGTTGTTTCGCAGCATCCCAGCAATTGACAGTTTCTTACTCGAATCAGGAATTATCTGACGGCGCTGGGTCGGTGCGGTCCGCGGTTGCATCAGGTACGGACGACCGAACGCTTTATAGGGTCCGACAGGATGGCGAAAGGGATTCGAAAGATTTCGAGTTTTCCCTTTCGTAGCATCGGAAGCTGCCATTCATATCTTCTGGCATTATCTTCCAGTGATTGTTATTTCGGACTACATTGCTGCGATGTTGGATAAGAGACTTATAGCGTCATTGGACACGGAATTTTGGATCGGTTCAGGGACATTGTCCCTGACTTACCGACACAGTCCAATAATGTCATTACAACATGTGTTTTATTTTTCGACGCTATATATGCATATAAGCCTGCTACCAAGCATGATAGTTTAGTTTCTTGTCCGCAATGCTCATTTCTGCCGTTTTATCATTTATACGAATAATTTATTTTGGCAGAGCAGGGCATTCCGAGAGTTCATATGCGTCTAGACGGCGTGGTTAAAGACTGGCAATATTCTTTTTCGCCGTCTATGTCTTTTCCAACCACAATGTTGGAAACGACAATGATGTCTAGTAGACTTAACTTAGACGCTTTATCATACGTAATCCACCTTACTGAGGCGTTATCATTACGTCTTCAAGAAAAGATTTACGGGATATTATTCTCAATGTGATTTCTTTTGAGGGCAGTAGTTTGTTCACGTATAACTCCGCCCTTCAGTGGCTGATTGGAGTTGGTTAGACGTGACGCAGCCCTAGCTACTTCCACGCGCGTGGATAGTAAGGTGAAGAACTCTCTCAGAGTCACTTCGTTCTCGGAGAAGCCTCTCTTCGACGGCAACTTTTCAGCAATCCATGAATTGCTCGATTTACACATTCTCTTGTCTATCTAGTGTTACAAGAGATTCAGACTGGGGCAAACATTCGGTGGTTGACTCAGAGAGTGCCACTGCAGTTGCCGGATCCGAGTGTTATAGTTATGACGGTTGCCAGTCAAACAGATTGGGATATAATATTGATCCCAACGGATTCGAAGTGCCAGGGTCTTTGGGTTCCGCAGTCTCTAAGCAAACAATTATCTTCCGCGGAATAATGTTTTTTAGGCTTGCTTTATGTCATTGCATGAACATTATTCAAAAACGCATGTCCAAATCCTGTCCGTTAATTCGACAGTAGTGGCGTATCTCCGGAACCAGGGAGGCACTCATTCGTTTCCGTTATTCAATTTAATGGAAAGAATCCGTCTGTTGGTTATAGTACACCAAGTTCTGTTTCGGTCCGTCATATTCCGGGTCGTCTGATTGTTTTACTGGACTCCCGTTCACTTAGGGGTCGCTTGTTGCCGTCAGAATGGACTCTCAACAAACAAGTATTCAATCAGATTTGCTATCTATGGGAGCGCCCAATAAAAATTTATTAACGACACAGCTTGCTAATCAATTGCAGACGTATGTGTTGGCTTGTCCGGATCTCTGAGCTAATGTTGTTAACGCTCTATTGATCTAATAGGACGGAATGATAGGATACGCGTATCCTCCGGCGCTGTTGTTTCAGCAGGTATTGCTAAGATAAACAACCACAATACATTTCTGTTGATAGCATCTCTGTCTTCACAGAGACCGTGGGTAATTTACTCTGATGTCTACTGTGGGACTTAACGCGAAATCTTCCTCAATGAGAGGATCTTTTTTCGCTGGGTAAATCGTGTCATCTTTATCACAACCCGCAAGGTCGCAATCTTCACGTATTCCGTTGTGTGGTCCGTATTGCATTGTAAGCATTGTACTGGACGAGCTTTGGACGCGATTTCTTACTATAGGAGATCCTCTTCTTCGCTATTCTATGCGGCTAAAGTGGAGGCCCTTCCGTCGTTGGTGTAGGGATCACTATGTTCATATTGTTGATCCCTCCATACTACTCATTGCAACTTTTTAGTATACTTGTTTGACAAGATCTACTGCAGCCTGTTATTATTAAGGTTATAGGTTTATGTTACCTCATACCTATGCACTCTATGATAGTTTACAATTGAGTCTTATGTCTCTTTATCTAAGTCAGTTAGTAACTTTTTGATAAATAGACTTAGAATCTTTAGATTAAATTCCTATATGGAATTTAACTTCGGTTCTTATTTAGCTAAGTAATCATTTGAGCCTCTGGAAACAGTAGTTTTCAAATTCTGACCTTTTAGACAGTAATTCTGTTGGCTTCTCTTTTACTGAAGAGTCAGTGAGTTTCATGCACTATCGATGGATGATTTTCACTTTCGTAGTTTCGGAATCACTACTTCCTTTACTATTTAGGTTGGATTTTGCATAAGAGTTAGGCTCCTAATATCCGGAACCTATTGTTATTAAGGGCCTTCCGTCTTCGTACAGGCATAGGCCTTTACTCTGTCCGGTTAGAGTTTATGTATTTATAAACAGATATCTGTTTATTACTACGGGCGTAAGCTTCTTCTGTCTTTGATGCCTAATAGAAGGACGTTACGCTCCATTCTATTGCTAATGGATTCAATTAACTATCGTTACTGCTTATGGTATATCATTGACTCAGCAGTTGTGCTTAAGATTTCGGCTCATGAAGTAAGAGTTCTTCTACATCTTGGGCTTACATTAATAGTGTCGCTATTATAGATTTTTGAAGGCTGCTCATTGCGCTCAGCCATCCACATTCATGAATTTTTATCTCAGAAATATCGAGTCCATTTCTGGAGGCCTCTATTGTTAGGTCTATTATCTACTGCTCAGAATGTCATTCACTTAACAGTTGCTACTATAGCTAGGTAGGCTGTCTGTTTCGGCAGTGACTCCGTTCTGCTGCCCTCTTCGCTCTGGGCTATTTGACCCAGGGCAAGAAAAAGGGGGGGGGGGGGGGGGGGGAGGGTGTTCCCTTGGGTCACCTGTTTTACTATGAAAACAAGGGGATACCTCCTCCGGAGTTAGTAATTCTGAGCTGTTATTGGGATGGTTGTTTAGTGAGAAGTTTATGTTTTAAAAATTCATTCAAGTCTTAGTTTTTAAAGTATAGCTTTTGAATATAGCACGTGTCAACGGACAAGATTATGCAATCCTCAGACACTTTTAAGGAGTATAAGAGTCTCTATTCTTTAGACTTACTTTATTTATTGGCTTACTTTGAAAATTATTAGTATAAGGATTATATTGGATATTGATAGAGTACATGGATGTATGATGCTCAATTTTGGAAGGTGTTGTATCTTTCTAATTTATCATAAATAAGAAAGATACATGTAAGGCTTATTACTTCTTTTTCCCTAGAGGGGATGACTCTATTTTATATTATTGAGCGTATTCCATCTTGCTCTATGTCCTTGGCCCTCCAGCCTTTTTACTATTCAGCTATGTCTGGGTCATTGGTACAGTATAAAAATGTTAAAAAATTTATAGTAATTTCTATATTTTTTATACTTACCAATGACCCAGACGGGGATGGCCCTCCCAGGAGTTGGGAACTCTTGCCTCCCCGCTGAGTACATAGCGCTTACCAGGCACTGGTTATTAGAATGATTAATGGCGCCAATTTCGGAACGTCCTTGACACTGCGCATGCGCAGTAGAGGTGAAGTGTGGAGGGCCATTCAGGTCATGTTTTCTTTGGTTTTAGATGCAAATTTTGGGGATTGGGGGGCAAAATTTGTGTTTGGCCCTATATTTTAAGAGTTAGCACCAGCTATGTCTGGGTCATTGGTAAGTATAAAAAATATAGAAATTACTATAAATTTTTTAACTTTTGTTATCTTATGGATATTGACAGATATTTATATTATGAATATTACTAATTTAGTAAACTCACATTGTACTCTATGGCAGGGCTTAAAATGTTTGCAAGAATCAGAATTGATTCTCACAAGTACAAACATTGAGAATCAACTTTGATTCTCTGCACATGCTCAATTCGTATTTTGAAAGTGTCCTCAAAAGGCCTGGAGAATTTCTACATATTTTTTGCTCCCTCATAATAAGGTAAACCTTGACTTAGCAGTGGGATCTAGTGAAGTATTGGCTGCCTCTAGTGGCAGCCAAGGCTTCCCTAGAGACCACAACCAAAGCACTGAAACAGTAAGACCACCAAATACATGTATGTTGGAATTGGCATCGAAGACTTCACTAGAGACCACATCCAAAGCACTGAAACAGTAAGACCACCAAACACATGTATGTTGGAACATGTTTTCTACATGTACATATGTAAGATAAGAAACTCACCTAAATTGGAACTAGGCCCCCCCTAAGGGAGAAGCTCTAGTAAACATATAAATTGGTCCCCACAAAATAGATCTGTTTCTCAGGCCATTTCTTTTTAAAATTGCATTTGGGTGGGCATTTTTTATTTTATTTTTTTATTTTTGTGATTATTTCTTTGCCATCTAAAGTTCAAATTCTTGGTTTGTTTTTTGTTTTAAGCCTCAAAATCTACAGAATAGCATGGGTGGTGCTGTATTTCGTCCCTTGAGTGCAAGAAGGCTTTGCAATGCTAAAGCATAGCAAAGCCTTGTTGCACTCAAGGGACAAATTTATAAATCTTATTAACTTGGATAAAATTTCAGACATAAACCATTTAATTTTTATTTTTTCAAGTTTGCATGTGGCAGCCAAAGGGACCATGCGGGAGGGCCTGAGAAACAGATTTTTACTTTTTATACGCCTGTTACGTTATGGAGTTGGCATCCATCTGTCTGTGTGTCCATCTGTCCGGAATTGTTTTCCAGACATTTTTTCATTATGGATAGACATATTGAGAAAATATTTGGTATACAGCTTTGTTATGGATACCTACAGATCAAGTTCGGATTTCGTTCTGCTCAGTTGATTTTTAGTGGAGTTACTGCCCTTGAACCTAGTTGCCATTTTCTGGACTTTTTTTTGTTATGGATTGACATACTGAGAAAAAAATTTATATATAGCTTTGTTTTATGGATACTTACAGATCAGGTTCAAATTTTGTTCCACTCGTTAACTCTAACTTTAACTCATAACTCATTAACATTCTCTAATTCCTTGTAACCAAAAATACTTCCTATACACTTACATGCTTTGGAATAAGTATAATTAACTAAAATGGAGAAACTGACAGTAAAGTTCAATTGGAAAATGAATAATGTTTTATAATTTCTGGTAGTGCGGCCGTATTATGCACTGTCCAACGGTGTCCTCAGGTTTAGGCCTTATATTTGTTTTTCACTCAAAGTGTGTTGTGGCTTCACACTCAAGGGTATAACAGTACTCTTTAATTTATTTAAAAACTGAAAATTGATTCTCGCAGCAGGAGATCATGAGAATCAAAACAGATTTTTGCAAATTGGGAAAAATTTTAACACTTAAGGACGGCTATTTCTCTAGATTTATCATGACTCACTGAGAGGGTACACTAACATTATACATAATTTTTCAGATGAAGTTGGAAATACTGTAACAATGTCGAATGCAATCAACAGAAAAGAGTTGTCACAAAGGACATTCTCACAATCTTTTCATAATTTTGTTGATATATGCCTTGAAAAAGATCCATCTAATAGGTAAGTTTAAACAAGACTGTCGTATTCAGATTTCATTGGCCTATTTTTCTATTTTAAGTTCCACAGCCCTCAAAATTATTTAGCCATGGCAATCGGCAATGCAGTGGGGATCACTGTGGGATATGAATTTCTCTACAGCAATCAAATGCCGTGGGCTTTTTTCCTTAAAATTTGAAGTACCTATCCATGAGTTGGCCCACTTCCATGGATAAACCCAGCCCCCAACTTTCAGAAAAACCCAAAATAAGCGTATCACAGATTTTCCTACATTCTTTTTCAGGTACATGTAGCACATAATTGCACCAACAACAGGGATTTCCCAAAGTTTCCAATCCAAATAAAATGTTATTTGTTCTGTTGATGTTTTCATTTTTTTGATTCCTCACTTTAATAACATTTCACCTAAAATAAAATTTTAGAATCATTTTGAAGCATTGCTTTTTTATCTCACTTTATTCTTCCACTGCAACTGAATCAAACATGTTAACTCTCCCGGAATGCCCGGGAAAATCCTGAAATTTCAGTGTAGTTCCTGGCCTCCCGAATGTGAATCAGTTTTGGACCAAAAATCCCAGAAAACAACAGTCGAATATTTCTTTCCCTTTGTAACTTATGTAAAACGTTCGGAGTCAAATCACATGCATTTCAAACTCTGGTAAAAACTTATGAAGCAGTAAAATATGGATTTAAGTTAAATTTATTTAAGAAAAGGGTATTTTATAATATATATTTAAGCTGTGTTCATGTTTATTTCTGTTTTTTTTCTTCGTAATCGTAATCAGAGATTCGTGATCAATGTGTGAGTGTCAGAGTGAAAATAGGTGACTTACTTTCAAAAAATTTAAATCTCCACCTTCATTTAAATGCAGATTTTTGGTAAATAAAATATATGAAAGGAATTAAATAATATATATTTATTTATTCATAGAATAACTTCAATTCTCATCCCTATGGACTTATTTTCTAACATTACATTTATTTATTGTGCTGACTACAGAACTGTTAACTGTTGGTCATCTGTACCCAGAAAATTTGGAATGGTATTAAAAAAACAAAGAAAACAAAAAAATGCTTCAATGATGAAAAGAAAAGTTTTGTGCAGGGCACAAACGTCCACACATGCATGAAGGATATTGATAAAGATGCTTTCCAAGTACTAATCTTTGTGACTTGGGAAATTATTAGCATAGTAGACTTTGATAAAAGCAAACCACGGGTGGTGGTGCTCTGTGGGTGGGTGGTCATGAATAAGAAGGTGGAGGAGGGGGGGGGGGGGGGAGGGGGGTTCAAATCAACAATTATTTTATGATTTTTTTAACATAGCATAAATGCATCAGCATAATTGACAACTAGATATGGATATAACCCTGTGTTAATGGTGGTCCATGAGCTGAAGATTGCAAGTTTTTTCTTTTGTTTTGTCCCTGCACTAACTTTTCCCTGAAATCCATCCCGTTTCCCTAAAAAACACCCTCAGGTTCCCTGAAAAATTATTCTGGAGGTTAACATGTCTGAACTGAATTAAAATTCAAAAAGTGGCTTTTGTATTCTCAATTTTTTTTCTCCACTCTGTGCTAAGCCTTTATATTTAGAAATGAACAGGAAATTCCCACGTCATAATTAATTATTCCAGGCGGTATGGTCACATCAGGTGTTGGTTTTTATTACTTGGTAAAATGGGTTGTTTGATCATGTAAAACAGTCATGTTCAAAAGGTACTTCAAAAAAAAAGAAATATAACTTTGTACCTTCATTTTAATATCCACCTTGTCAAATATGACATGAAAAGCTGTTGGAAAACAACACACGTGTGAAGTCATTTTGGTATTAACTTTGGGGAATCTCTATGCACACCACAGTGGTCAGATGAAATATAGCTTGTTTTTTATGAGCACGCCCTTGTGGTTTAATTTACGTTTTATGCCATGTGTGTTTGTTCGACACTGCGACTTGAAATAATAAAGTATCTCTTTATTATATTCAGTGGATTCTGTATTATCATTAATCGGTCAATTAATTGGGGGATTTTAATGACTCGAACATCAGTCAAAATTACCATTGGAATTCAATGTTTTCATTGCCCGCACCACTTATGTTTACAATTTTAAAAATAGAAATGCCATGTGATTTTCAGATCTGTGATGACTCGCCCCAAAGTCAACTTGCCCAGGCACTATTTTGGGGCAAGTTGTACTGTTGTTTTGTTGTGTTTTTTGGGGCGAGGGGGGGGGGGGGGGCACTTAATTTCTTATAATTAAGTGGATTATAAATTATCAACATTCATTGTATGTACAACAAACTACTTCCAGAGACATCAGCTCCCCCCCCCCCCCCCCCCCCCACACACACTCACAAGTTCCATTTCACTGGTAAAATAGGAGGGCCCAGTCACTAATGCTTGGGGTGTGAGTCCTCTAAAATAGGCAACATGGGGTATAAACGATTGACTGACCTTGACTTTATCTCCATGTTGTGGTCATGATTAGCCATTGTGCAGAAGTATGTGACCTTAAACACCAATAAATAAATAAATACACGTCGGTCACAACCACATCGTAAACAATTTATATGCATATTACATCTATTATTTTATATGTATTTCTATATATCTATTTCCATATGTATGTATATTTGTCTGTGTCTGATGTCTGTACAATAAACACTGAAATGTTTGACAAATGAGAAGTGTGTATTCTTTTTGATTTAAATCTTTTCATTACTAATCCCTTCACCTCCAGCTTATTGACACCAATTATCCCTTCGCACCTCCAGCTTAATCAACACCAATTACCTCCATTTGTAGCAAATTTCGGCTGGGGCGACTTGTCTCAGAGCAAGTTGTCTCAGATCGCTTGGAGTGAGTTGTCTTTGGGGTGAGTGGTCACGTTCCCTGACTTTCGACCTTGCAGTTAATTGTATTCTTGGTTACGCATGAAGTTGTTGGAATTTTCAAACACAGTCCATGAAATAAGATACATTTTATTAGCTCAACTTGGCAAAGTCAAGCTGAGCTATTGCCATCACTTCTTGTCTGTCGGCGTACATACGTACGTAGTATGTGCATACATACGTCCACAATTTCCTTTGGCACACCTCACAGGTCGCATTTATGATTAGATCGCTTTGAAACTTGGTATGCTTGTTTGGGGTGACCTCTAGATGGAAGCTATTGATTTTCTTCAATTTCCATCAAAAAATGTTGCTGCTGGCAACATTCTTAAAACTTAGTTTAGTCAGACCTCAGTATTTCTCTTTGGCACACCCTACAGGGCACGTTTATGATCGGATTGCTTTGAAACCTGGCATGCTTGATGGGAGCTATCGATTTTCTTCCGTTTCCATCAAAAAATGTTACCACAGGCAAAGACCTTTGAACTCAGTTTAGTCAGGCATCAATATATTCCTTTGGCACGCCATACAGGGCACATTTTTGATCAGATCAGTTTGAAACTTAGTATGCTTGTTTAGGGTTACCTCTAGATGAGAGCTATTGATTTTCTGCGATATCCTCCAAGAAATGTTGCCTCTGGCAACGACCTCGGATGAACTTAGTCCAGTTATGCATCACAATTTCCCTTTGGCACACCCTGCAGGGCACATTTATTATCAGATCACTTTGAAACTTGGTATGCTTGTTTGGGGAGACCTCTAGATGGGAGCTATCGATTTTCTTCCATTTCTGTCAAAAAATGTTGCCACTGGCAATGACCTTCGATGAACTTGGTGCAGTTATGCATCAATATTTTCCTTTGGCACACCCTGTAGTGCACATTTTTGACCAGATCACTTTGAAACTTGGTATGCTTGTTTGGGGTGAGCTCTAGATGGGAGCTGTTGATTTTCTTACATTTCCGTCAAAAATAGTTGCCATTGGCAATGACCTCTGATGAACTTAGTAAAAAGTTATTGCAGTTATGCATCAATATTTCCCTTTGACACACCCTGCAGGGCACATTTATGATTGGATCACTTGGAAACTTGGTGTGCTTGTGTGGGGTGATATCTATATGGATGTTATAGATTTTCGTCCATTTCTGTCAAAATATGTTGCTACTGGCAACGACCTTTGAACTTTGTTTAGTCAGGCTTCAATATTTCCCTTCGGCACACCCTTCAGGGCACACGGATCACTTTGAAAATTGGTATGTGTGTTTAGGGTGACCTCTAGATGTGAGCTATTGATTTTTTTTTCATTTCCTTTAAAAAATTATTGTCGTTATCACCAGCCTTTGAACTTACTGCATTTGTGCAGCAACTTATCCCTTTTGCACTCTCTGCATGGTATATTTACTTTTCTTTTCTGAAGACAGGGGCACTGTTTGATAAACGTGGGAGATGGGCATAATGGCACCTCCCCATCCCCATCTTGTTTCTGTCACCTCAGTTTGAGTATAAAAAGTGAACAGACATTGGTTTAGTAACTTTTTTCACTAGATCTACAAGTTAAATGCACTTTGGCCAGTGTCTAGGTACCCATAGTTGAAGTTGAGTCCATTACCTGTGACAGTATTTCAGATTCATGTTGCTCCATTAGTATGTTGAATGTCAATTTGAACATAACCAATTACTTATAAATCAATTACTAACTTACTCAGACAATGAATACTACAACAACCTACAACACTTAGCTTTTAAATGGAAAAAACAGTTGTTTGCATATTTTTCAGCCGATAAACTTTCTGTTGCATTGATAGGGTTAAACTGTATTTAAATATTTGGGCTAACAATTCTGGTACTCATTTAATAAGGTTCCACTCTATTTCTGAATGAATAACAAAAACATCCCCATGAAAGCATGGTAAATTGTTTTCTGGTTCCTCTTCTGTATTCACTATGTTGAACTCACAGTGGCAGTGACTGTAATTTTTTTAATTTCATTCTTCTATTTTTAGGCCATCTATATCACATTTACTTGGTCATCCATTTTTTAGAAACTTGCGAAAACGAACAGAAGAGGCTCTTCCAAAATTATTACAGCCAGTTCAACCATTAAGTGATGATAATTCTTTACCTCCAGGTATGTTATTTCTTTCAGTTCAAATTTATCATGACATTATTGAAAACCTTTGCCAATTGCTGGCTTTATACTATACTACAGGTATACCCATCAAAAATGATGGGTTGAGGGTTTGATTACAAACGTAAAAAGGGAAGTAATTCAAATTTGCTGCACATATAGAGTAGGCAAGAGTAGTTTCTGTCGAAAAAGTTATGATTGCAACAAATTTCATGTTACAGTACAGTCACCTTGGATTGGTCATAATCCACACATGGTCAGTGATGTCCATGCATGCTTTTACCAGATAATAAAAATCAATATCAGCAAAATTTTAATTGTTGTGCCCGGTGCTTCATTAATTAAATTTTTTATGATTATTCCCATAATTAAGTGTTTGGAATCTAATATTATTGCCTCTGTGGAAATATTGCCCCCCAGTGGGAAGTGATCTGTCCACGGTGGCTGTACTATACATGAATGGTTATTTTTAGTTGTATTCTGATTTGGGAAAACCCAGGTGCACTACATATGGTATGGAGCTTTTCAGATATGATTTGTGAGCACCATGTGAAATGATACTAACAAGAGAATGATAATCATTGATCACAGCATATATTCATTCACAAGCCTGAATATAAGCAACCTGTCATTTGCAAAATGAGGTCGGTCCCCAGAGGTTGAATTTGCTGATGCTACCCCATACAGTGGGCCAATTTATCCTCTAGGTACATCTTTCTGTTTTGGCTTGAGACCTTGTTTCAGACAGGTTCACAGAGGGTAAATTTTTAGCTCACCGAAGGGAGCTTAACTTATCACTTGCCGTCAGTCGTCGTCATCCGTCGTCGTGAACATTTTTCAAACGACTTCTCCTCTGAAACCACTGGTCCGATTTTCACAAAACTTCATGTGGATGTTCATTACTATATGGCAATTCAGGTTGTTCAAATGAAATGGCCACGTCCCTTGGGGGCTCTGTATGGGGCATAACTCTGAGAGCACCGTATGAATTATTAAAAAATCTTCTTCTCCAGAACCAGTGGGCAGAATCTTTTGATACTTAGTATGCAGCATCTTGGTATGGGTCTGATTCAAGTTTGTTCAAAATGGCCCCCTGGATTCATATTTGGGCTCACTATGGAAGCCCAAATTCAAACTTAGTGCATTTCAGGCAAATTTCTTAAAAAATCTTCTTCTCCAGATCCAGCAGGCAGAATCTTTTGATATTTGGTATGCAACATTGTGGGGTGGATCTGATTCAAGTTTGTTCAAATCGGCCCCCTGGATTCACATTTGGTCTCAGTACAGAAGCCCGAATTCGAACTTAGTGCATTTCAGGCAAATTTCTTAAAAAATATTCTTCTTCAGATCCAGCAGGCAGAATCTTATGATATTTGGTGTGCAACATTGTGGGGTGGATCTGATTCAAGTTTGTTGAAATCGGCCCCCTGAATTCATATTTGGGCTCAGTATAGAAGCCCGAATTTGAACTTAGTGCATTTCAGGCAAATTTCTTAAAAAATCTTCTTCTCAAGATCCAGCAGGCAGAATCTTTTGATATTTGGTATGCAACATTGTGGGGTGGATATGATTCAAGTGTGTTCAAATCGGCCCCCTGGATTCATATTTGGGCTCACTATAAAAGCTCGAATTCGAACTTAGTGCATTTCAGGCAAATTTCTTAAAAAATCTTCTCCAGATCCAGCAGGCAGAATCTTTTGATATTTGGTATGCAACATTGTGGGGTGGATCTGATTCAAGTTTGTTCAAATCGGCCCCCTGGATTCACATTTGGTCTCAGTACAGAAGCCCGAATTCGAACTTAGTGCATTTCAGGCAAATTTCTTAAAAAATCTTCTTCTCCAGATCCATCAGGCAGAATCTTTTGATATTTGGTATGCAACATTGTGGGGTGGATCTGATTCAAGTTTGTTCAAATCGGCCCCCTGGGTTCTTATTTGGGCTCAGTATGGGAGCCCAATTTGAACTTAGTGCATTCCAGGCAAATTTCTTTAAAAATCTTCTTCTCAAGATCCAGCAGGCAGAATCTTTTGATATTGGGTATGCAGCATGCTTAGGGGGTGAGATTCAAGTTTGTTCAAGCCAAGTCCCTGGGTTCATATTGGGGCTCACTGTGCTAGCCCGAATTATAACTTAGTTCAAAATGTGGAATTTTCTTTAAAAATCTTCTTCAGATCCAGCAGTCGGAATGTTTTGATATTCGGTATGCTGCATCCTTTGGGGGGTGAGATTCAAGTTTGTTCAAAACATGTTCCCTGGTCCATATTTGGGCTCACTGTGGGAGCCTGAATGATAACTTAGTTCAAAATGAGGAATTTTCTTTAAAAATCTTCTTCTTGAGATCCAGCAGTCGGAATGTTTTGATATTTGGTATGCAGCATCATAAGGGGTGGGGGGGGGGGGGAGGGGGGGGGAGGTGGGGGGGGGGGTTGGAGGGGGGGGAGATTCAAGTTTGTTCAATCCATATCCCTAGGTCCATATTTGGGCTCACTGTGGGAGCTTGAATTGTACCTTAGTTCGAAATGAGGAATTTTCTTAAAAAATTTTCTTCTTCAGATCCAGCAGTCGGAATGTTTTGATATGTGGTGTGTAGCATCCTTACGGGGGTGAGATTCAAGTTTGTTCAAAACATGTTCCTAGGTCCATATTTGGGCTCACTGTGGGAGCCTGAATGATAACTTAGTTCAATATGAGGAATTTTTCTTTAAAAATCTTCTTCTTCAGATTCAGTAGTCAGAATGTTTTGATATTTGGCATGCAGCATCCTTAGGGGGTGGGATTCAAGTTTGTTCAAGCCAAGTTCCTGGGTTCATATTTGGGCTCACTGTAGGAGCCCGAATGATAACTTTGTTCAAAATGAGAAATTTTCTTTAAAAATCTTCTTCTTCAGATCCAGCAGATGAATGCTTTTGATATTTGGTATGCAGCATCCTTAGGGGGGTAATATTCAAGTTTGTTCAAGCCATGTCCCTAGTTCCATCAAATTTGTCTCTCATGACTTCATTCCCTTGTAGTGTTGATGAACCATGTCTAACTGAATGTGACCCCAGATACTTCTTTGAACCACTTTGTTTGAATCACTTTGCCTGGTGAGCGATTAAGGCCCCTTGGAGCCTCTTGTTTGATGCTACCCTGCTGTGCAGGGTAGCATCACCAAATTCACCTTCTGGGGACCTCATTTTGCAGATGACAGTCTGCTTATTTTCAGCCTTGTTCATTCACAAAACTTTTCTCCCAAAAGATTGAAACGATGGTCAGTCATGTTCAAGGCTATCAATGTAAAAATGTGTTTAATGTATTATTTTAAATATTATTTTTTAAAAGTTTTCATAAAATTTTAACAAAACCATATCATGTGACCCCTCATTGGAATGAGCTCAATTAGCTCATTCCAAAGAGGGGTCACATGATATGGTTTTGTTGAAATTTTTTGGAAGTTTTCCCAGTTTCTGAATTTGCATATTATGCTGTCAGGTGTGGCTGATTTGTTGGGTAAAGGGTTAATCTGTGACCTCTGACCTCTTGGGTTTTTACACATATTGTGGGCGATAGATCCACAAGGGGCAATTCGAAGGTAATTATATGGCAAGTATATTTTTGGTTATTTGAGTATAATAGTTAATGAGCAAAGTAAAATGTATAACATCAGTTGTGAGGACTAAAATTTAAGGTTGTCTGGCCAAGAATAGAAACTTTTTATTTTAAGAACTGAGGTAAATACCTGTTTCCTTTCATGAATTTTGTTTTGTTTTTCTGTAGATGATAGCATTTTGGTAGAGGCAGCGAACCAAATGGAAAAAATGGATCTGGGTTATGAATGGAACTTTTGAAGAAAGCTGACCATTAAACATGGCTTGCTTATGATGACAAAAAACTCACTCCATTACTTGCAAGAAGCAATAGGAGCCGTTTGGAACTGAAGTACAAAGTATGACCGATATTATGTTGTGGGGAAAATGTGTCTGCAGCATTTTGTTACTTCTGTGGTGAGAGAGAGTGATGAGCAGCTGAGATTATAACACATCAGATACAGTGCAATCCTGTTAATTGAACAGCTACTTTGCCAGTGAGAATTATTCAGTTAACGGGAATTTGGTCACTTTTCTATAATTAAACTTTTTTTCGGTTCATGCGTTTTCAGATAAAACGAGTGGCTCACATGATTCTGTTTTTTCTTTTCATAACTCAATGAACCGAAAAAAACACAATTAAGTCCGCCCACAGCCGCGCCCCTAAAATACCAGTCCTCGGAGTTGCAACATGGTGTCAAATCAGTAGGAGTTAGAACACTTGCACGTTCTAAATGTGAAAAAGAAAAATAAATTTATATTACTAATTTATCACCATGAAATTATTTATAAAATATTTAAATGACCGTGGTGGGTCAATTTTTCTTTTTCTTCACAACTGTATTTATTTGACATTTCAATTTTTACGCACACTGGGTGACCGTCTGCGTTCATCGTTTTACCCAAATCGATTGTAAACAATGGCTGGTCACGACAATACGGCAATTTTGACATTGAATTCAACCAATTTCATGTCATCTGGCTTTATATCTAACTCCACTTTTACAAACTGTGTTTTTCAGTTCTCGGGAAACGGTCAAAACCAAAATACAATGTAATACTGATGGCCTACTTCCACCTACCACGGAACGTAACTTTTATGTGAAGTGAACAGTTGAATGAAATTTGAGGGAGGCGTGGCTTATGACGTTTTCTTTGCATTACGTAATTCATTGGTCAATAAAAAATTTAATGACATAAGTGCATTTGACTCGGAAAGTGTGTCAATTGCTACCTGCATTTCTATAATATGTACCCTCTTTTATGCCAGAAAAATAATATGTCTACCAGTTTTAGTTTTTAAGTGTTTGTTCACTGAAGTAGAGGACAACTAACACTATTTATTTATTTGGGTCGCGAACGTTTAATTATAAGGAATGATCGTTTCTTTTTGTCTATTTCTTGAGTTATGAACCCCAAAGTCCAAACGTTCATAACTCAAGAAATAGACAAAAAGAAACGATCATTCCTTAAATATTCTAGCGATAATTTGAGCATTTATTCTATCATACAAGGGAGCTCACTTAATCTTTAAGGGCCTGGACAAGTGTCCTGAATTCCCACCAGCCTATAGCCTCTATACGTCCAGTGGCGTAGCAGTGATTTCTAGTCAACTCTTGGCTGCCTTAACCCTCTGCACACTTATGTCAAAATATCAAAATTTGAAGCTGCAAATTTTTCCTTGTATTGCAATTCAGTCATGTTTGACAGAGCTCAATGAGCTGTGTCAGTTAAGATTGAATTGGTTAAATTCCTAGTTGCATTAATTGGAAAAATTTGCTGCTTGAAATTTCGGTAGTGCAGAGGGTTAACAGGCAGTCAAGACTTGATTAGAAACTACTGCCTACCTAATTAATCTGTTGTGAACAAGACCTCCTCATGATGGCATGTTAAGGGCACCTGGTCTGAGTAGAGACGGGCAGTATACTGTAAATAGCATTCGGTATCAGTATTCAGCCAATATCGATTTACCGTACCGGTGGAATCTCAAAATACCAAAATTTTGGTATTGAAAAATATTGTCAACATTTGTTGAAAACAAAAGGTCAAACAACAGAACATTACACAAAATTCGCGAGAAGAAAAGCCCATCGCCTTTGTATTTCTAAAGGCAGTCACCACCGGTCATTTGCTGTAACAAAAAAGCTGAGAGAAAATACCCACAGGGTATTTTCTCTCATGCTTTTTGTTACATCAAATGACCGCAAGCGAGATCTCATGTTAAATCGAACATTTTGACAATTCGGTAACTTTGTCTGCTGTGCAGCGGGGAAACACAACTGGGCAGTGTACGTAAAATATCATTCAGTATTGGTATTGGTGTGAGTACATGTATGTTCCTCAAACTGAATACCATATCGATACTGATGTGAATCATTCTAAAAATACCGAAGCCGGACTTGAAATTTCATTACTGTCCAGCTCTAGTTCTGAGGTCATAAAAGACAGAAATCGGCCTAATTGATTAACAGTTAAATGAATCCTGTTAATTGAATATAACTTCCAAACACAAAACCATTTACCAGACCTTCAGTGAAAATTTGACCCATTAATTGCACATGGGTTATAGAGTAAACTCCTGTTAATTGAATAAAAAATCTTGGAATATGTTGAGAAATCACCAAATTCCCATATTTTTAGATCTACTGGCGAACCCACCCAACCCAGGGCAGAAAATCCCACCCCTGTAAGGATGGAAAAATAGCCCATTGTATATCAAGGGAGATGAACTGAAATTTCTGGATGGAATGATGGAATCACATTTATATCATAGATTTGACCTCAGTACATCCAATAGGGCATTTAATCAGATTATATCTTGATTGGCAGAGCTCCATGAGTCACAACAAGATATAACAGAATGAATTCTCAGTTTATCCCTTGAACACTCGACAGAGACCAAATCTCTGCTAATTGAAAATTCCTGTTAATTGAATAATTCTCACTGATAAAGCGAGATCAGTTCTCGTTAGATCACCAAAGTTAAGCAACGTCAAGCCCAGTTAATCCTTGGATGGGTGACCACTGAGCGATTGATTCGGGTGCTTCTAGATGTTAACATTGCATTATTATTATATTAAATGCTTGTTTTAGATATACTCCGTCCAAATACATCTGTTAGGCCTGAGAAAGTTAAGAATCTGTTTTGTGCTTCTTTTGGCTGCCACATGCTATCTTTTTATAAACAATGCAAACTTAAAAAATTAAAAATTAAATCGCTTATGTCCGATATTTTACCCAAGTTAATAATATTGATCAATTTGTCCCTTGAGTGCTACAAGGCTTTGCAGTGCTTTAGCATTGCAAAGCCTTCTTGCACTCAAGGGACAAAATATACCACCACCCATCCTATTCTGTAGATTATGGGGCCCAAAACATAAACCAAGAATATGAACTTTTGACTGCAAAGAAATAATTACAAAAATAAAAAATAAAAAAAAGCACCTGCCTGCATGCAGTTTTACAAAAAAATGGCCTGAGAAACAGAAGATCTACTTTGTGGGGTCTAAACAAGGGAAATCTTGTGATTTTCAGTGTAATTTTTCGACATATCTCGCAACCTTTTATTTAACTAACAAGAGTTTACTCTATAACCTATAATGGAAATTACAGGTCAGATTCATACTCCATTCAGTTAACAGGGTTATTCAGTTAAAAGATATCGAATTAAGTGAGCTACACTCTACCTCTACTGTTTGATATCTGCTGGTGTTAATTAGAGATTATGGAGGACATTATATAGATTTCCTGCAGTCAAAGCAAAATGAAAAAAATTCTTTTTGTTGATTGAAATTAAACGAGATAGGATGACAAGATGTGTGGTGTCTCATTTTTCTGTGGCCAGTTAGATTTTTGTGCAGTTATGGGTAATGTTTCAAGAGGTATCTCATCTCATGTCATTAGATTCTAAATTAGCTTTTGTTATTTCCAAGAAATTGTACAAGTACTTGAGAAACCAAAGAAGAAAAAGTAAAGAAAAGATGATTGTACGAGCTCACCTTATTAACCCTTCACCTAACAAATTACCCAAATCTTTGAAGTGTTGAATAGAAAAATGTCATTCACATTCCATTTTTTTTCTTTTTTTAAGTAAGTAGTGACCTAAATGGCACAAGTTTGTTCAAGAGAGAAAAAGAGAATTTTTTCTTTAGTTATTTGAGGAAAAACATTGGTGCTGGTATCCTTAATTTGTATGATAAATTTTTTTATTGCAGCTCTCCTTTGTGATTTTTAACAGGTTCATTGTGAAATTGGAATGAATTTTTATGCAATTTGACTTCAACCCTTTACCTAACATGAAAAGCAGATGACACTTGCAAATAAAATTTTTAAATAACTCATTTTTTTCATTTTTTGTCTCAAAAACATAGGTTATGACCCCTCTATGGAACAAGCTTGACGAGCTCATTCCAAAGAGGGATCATCATAACCTATGTTTTTGATACAAAAAATGAAAAAAATAATGAAAATTAATTGGCGATTTTTTTAATAGCACTGCACGGTTTTGACCCCCCTTAACATTGGGTAAAGGGTTAAATATGTGTTCAATCTGATGTAGCCATAGATGCTGAAGATGACCATAGCCCCAGTAAATAAACAAATCTGTTTTTAGGCCACAAGGGCTGTCAAAGTTGAGTGACTTGACACTTGAATCATATTCATCACTACACTACCCATAATTCACTGCTTTCAAGACACTGCTTTAATTTGTTTATTTACAGCTGCTAATTAATTTTGAATGTCTTCTGAAAATTTAGTTTAGTGTCTTTTCTGTACTTTTTATACATTTTCTAATTACTTTTTATGCCCCGGCCTCTTTGAGGAGGGGGCATTATGTTATCACCATGTCCAGTGTCCAGCGTCTGTAATCCATGTGTTAACTTTTCGCATTCCATCAATTAACTAAAGTTCTACCAACCAGATCTGTACCAAACTTCATATGAGGGTTAGGTATGATGAGTGGATGAAGCTTATTTATTTTGACCATGATGTGCCAAAGGTTAAGGTCACAGTGACTTCCAATGTAAAATACACTTGAAATTGGTTTCCGCTCTATAACTAAAGTTCTACCAACCGAATCTTTACCAAAACTTCATCCCCCATGGGATCCCTGGGAAGTGAAGCAGTGCTTGTTTACTGTGGTAAGCAAGCTCTGTTTCACTGGTAAAATAGGACCCAGTCACTAATGCTTGGGGTGCGAGTCCTCTAAAATAGACGACATGGGGTGTAAACGATTGACTGATCTTGACTTTATCTCCATGTTGTGGTCATGATTAGCCATTGCGCAGAAGTATGTGAGACCTTAAACACCAATCAGACCAAACTGCATATGTGAGTTAGGTATGATGAGTGGAGAGACCTATTTATTTTGACCATGATGTGCCAGAGGTCAAGGTCACAGTGACCTCCAATGTTAAATACACTTGAAATTGGTTTCTGCTCTATAACTAAAGTTCTACCAACCGGATCTTTACCAAACTTCATATGTGGGTTAGGTATGATGAGTGGAAGAAGCCTATTTATTTTGACCATGATGTGTCAAAGATCAAGGTCACAGTGACCTCTAATGTTAAATACACTTGAAGTTGATTTCTGCTCTATAACTAAAGTTTTGCAAGACTGATCTTGTTTTTTTTCTGTAATTCTATCCATGATATTGCAGGAGGGGGCATAAGCCATGCTTCCTGTTGCACTTGTCTTTGATTTGAGTTACTGTTTCAAATGTTGATGTTTGGACATTTATAATACTTTAAGCACCTGAAGTCTTGATAGCACATTTTTATAAATCAGTGGGTGCAGAACTCAAATGGAAATATCACCCAACTAGATCATCACAAACTTCACCATAATTAAACTGTAATTTTGAATCTATTTACAACACAAAAACATAAAAACACATAAAAGTGGATGTGGCACTTTATTGTGCGTAAGTGAATCTAATGTTTTGGGGTTGTTTCTCAAATAATCATTTGTCATTTTAATGTAAACTAACCAAATAAAGATTGCTGGAAATGAGGAATGCTATTAAAGGTAAATTGCGATTGAAATAACAGATGCTTGACTGAGTTTGATTGACTCACAAGGCTCAATCACTTTATTTGGTTACATCATCTGGGTTTTCCACAAAAGTGATCGAGGGAATTAAACAGAATTTCACACATATAAAATGTTTATCTTAATGCAAAAGTTTGAATAAAGTTTAAGGTTTTTCCTGACAAAATTAGCTGTAAACATGTAATCAGGGAGTTTGTTAATCCTCATCCTCCTATCCCCCCCCCCCCCCCCTCCCCAAAAAAAAAAAATTGTATTACATGAAATTATTTGAAGTTTTTGTCTTTTTACAGTTTATAGACATCTTAGTGTTGTATGTTGGCAGATATAACTTACCTAATACTGGACCGAACAATGGCAAAAGTAATATCATATCAGCTTTTTCCCAGGCTTTGAACTGACATATCTTAGAATACCTAATCTGGCAGCTTTAGAGATGGGGTTTTTTTTAGGGTGGGAGAGGTGAGGGGGCAGTGCCATCTTCAGGGCAGACTTTATGTATTTTGGAAGTACCTGGTTCATTCATAACTTGTGAGTGTTGGACACACCTGGGGATCTCCTCTTTTATATATATTTCTACTCTAGAGATTTGAAAAATGCTGAACTCTCCTTCATGAAAATTCATCTACTGTGTGTGTGCCAGCTTGTTTTTTCCTAGAAGACTGAAAATGTACAATGAGTTACAGAAAAAATAAAGTGATCACTCATAACTTAAGGCAACTCAATGCAGCTGTATATCACTAACCCAGCATTAACTCCATGATGACTGGCTAATTAGAGCAGTAGCTCATATGGGTGAACCTACTAAGTACCTATCAGCAGTTTATATCTAGAAACACGCAACACTTAAATGTATGCGAACTGTCAATTAGACATAAAACCTTCAAATAACCTTATTTAACCCCCGGCACACTGATGTCGAAATATCTAAAGTTCAGGGTGCAAATATTTCCCATAAAGCAAGTAGAAATTTAATCAATTCAATCTTGTTTGACAGAGCTCAATGAGCTCTGTCAAACAAGATTGAATTGGTTAAATTCCCAGTTGCATTATGGGAAAAATGGTTACTCCAAATCTGGATATTTTGACATCAGTGTGCAGGGGGTTAGTATGTCATTGCACTCTCTATATTATGTTTCAAGTTCTATTTTCTATTTTATGTATGTTATGCATTATTTCATTACTGCTCAGTATTGCTAAGTTCTGAAGTATATTGCTCAAGATTTAGCAAAACCCAAGTTGTGACTGACTTTCTTGAGCATTAGAATTTTACAAAAAACCTAAACCTGTGACACATCACACGGAATGTCAGACAGACTTGGCAAATGGGTTCATTTGGTCATATTCCTTTATTCTGGTGATCAACAGAGTATTTGTTCTAGACTATCTTGTTTAACTGAGCTCATGGGGTTTTCTCAAACAGTATATAATAGACTGAATGAATACCTATGTTGGCTGTACTGAAGCCAAATAGGTCTATAAACATTATAAGTTATTGTGATTAATTGACGGCAAAATGGTCTGAGGTAAGCGGCTCTGAGCTTATGTTCAACTGAGATGCAACTGTTTGAACATATGCTCTGAGCTGCAAACTTCAGACCATGTTACCATCGATTCATCACAATAACGTGTATGTTCCAATAATACCCCCACCCATATCCCCAAACCTACGTCGTGAAATGAACAAAGCATCTTGAATGAACAAGGCAACTTTTACGATAACAAATTTAGTAAATAAACCTCTTGTGTATCCCAACAAAGTCACTGGACTACAAAAAATCACTAACTTAGATAAAGGTTGAGGTTACTCCATCTGAGTTATAATCAAATTATAAGTGGGTTCTGAGTATACATTCATAGGATGATCACTTGCCTCGAAAATACGATTTTGTAGGCAATTTCGCACTTTGAATCTCCTCCCATTTTATCTTTTCAAATATTTCATGCAGTGACATAGGCCACTGGAGTCCAAAACATAGAAAAATCTAAGCAACCTCTCGTCCAGCCCGAGGGCAAGGATTTTAGTCTTATTGGAACATTGTGAATTCAGACATTCTCAGAGTAATTCTTCAACAGGTTATAAGATTTGTTTATTTAACTCTTTACCCAACATAACGGCCAAAACCGGCCAGCACTATTCTAAAAATTCGCTAATTAATATTTTTATACTGTACCAATGACCCAGACATAGCTGGTGCTAACTCTTAAAATATAGGGCCAAACACAAATTTTGCCCCCCAATCCCCAAAATTTGCATCTAAAACTAAAGAAAACATGTCCTGAAAGGCCCTCCACACTTCGCCCCTACTGCACATGTGCAGTGTCAAGGACGTTCCGAAATTGGCGCCATTAATCATTCTAAGTTTGGCCCTTCATCAGTTAACATCTGACTGATCTTTGTGCTTATAAATCTCAGTTTAAATGATGCCAGACACATAAATATTAGTGAAATGGTGATTCTAAGGAGGATAGAGAAGGAGGAGAGGAAAAGAATGTGTGACAGAATATTATCAGGGCTGTAACTTAAAATTTTTTAATGAAATTATGTTAAGTTACCTATTTTCAAGGCAGCAGCCATTTTGTTGTCATTCTGATTATTTAGTTACACTGTTTTTTAAGTGTTTTCCTCTCTCCCTGTCCTTTAAGTTCCCCCTTGCTATTCTCCCATGCTTTTGGCATAGTTTTTGTAATTATTATTACTAAATTTTCTTGGGAGTTTTAGCTGAATAACAGAATGAATTCTGTTCTTTCCCCATGTTTACGTCTTCACCTACGGGTGGTTAGGCGTTGTGTTCTGCATCTACCATCTGATGTTCTGCAGTTTCTTCCCTGGAAGTCTCTGTTTTGCATCAGATAGTGTATTTTTGGTAACTGATTTCGGGCCTGGGTGCCTGGAGTCTTATTTTAGTGTTTTTACACTCATTGTTTACATTTACAACAGCCCTCTGTGTGAGGGGGGGATTTCTAAAAAATAATATCTTGATGTTATTTTAATCATAACTAGATACATTATTATTGTTCGTAAGTGTTGAATAAATTGTTTAAAATATTTTTAAAATTTTTGTCCACACTTAGGCTTGGGATCCATTGGGGCTCAACGTTACTTTTCAGAAACTTGGGCTGTTCTGAAAAAATATTTTTTCAAAATATTTTGATTTTAATTATTTTTTCTATATTAATGGATCATATTATTATTATGTATTTTGATTGCCAGGGGTTAGTGCGAGTACCAGGACTTGTTTTCTTTTCACATTGAAAGGATATTGATCAATTGTTTTAAGAGGAAGTCTTCCTCTGACTTTATTATCATTCTATATGTGGTCAGTGTACTCGCATTAACTCCTGTTCTGTATCGTATGATTTCGATGACAATATGGGAGGCGTATGTCACAGTATGTTGTTGGGGATTTGGACACTCCGGTCCTTTCCCCGCAGGGTCACTCTACTTTATCAATTTCTATTTCAGACGATCAAGATTAGGGTGATGTATCTGTGATGTCTTCCAACAGTGTGCCTCCGTCGTCACAATTAATGAAGGGCTAGCGGAAAAGTGCTCATGTAAATACGCCAATTGCCTAAGAGGACCCTAGTAGGTTCGACGGCCTTTGACGTCCGCTAGCTCGCCCGGTGTAGCATCCATTCACCGAATGGTTCGGCAGCCGGGTTCGTCCGTTGCGGTCTAGAAGGAATTTTGGGGTGATGCGAGCACTATAAATTAACCTAATGCACACCCAGTGACGGCGGATCGGAGGGAGAACGCAGGAAGCCTTTTAGTCCGGCTCATAGCTCGTTCCGGTCCATCCGGATGGCAAGCGAGAGAGGCCCCTCTCTCGTTCAACAACATCTGGCCCCAGATGTTGTGGTACAAAATGTGTCGCAAGCGGAGCATACGTCCGTCGCTCGGGACGCTCCGTTGTATAGGCAGTCCGCTGAGACTGCTAAGGCTTCCTCTTCTCGTCAGCGCACACGACCGCACCTTGGCTGCGTGACCGCCGATATATTACCAGCTTCGCCGATCAAGGATTCTTCGGCGACCAGGTCACACCATCCGGTAGCCAGGGACACGAGGCCTGCAGACTCCGGACGTTCGCATAGGAAGTGTGTGGGAGTCAACGTACACGGAGCTTCTGGCGGCAATGCATCGTAAGACCGCTACTGCAGTGCACAGGCCTCGGGAACGGACGTGCTTTCCTTAATAGCACAGTTTATCGCAGCATCCCAGCATCAACTGAATCTGTCGCATATATTTTATCCGACGATGCTGGGTCGGGACGCTCCGCGGAAGCGGGTACGGACGTCCGAAAGTTTCATCCGGTCCGACGGGATACCGAAAGGGATTCGGAGGATTTCGAGCTTTCCCTTTCGGAACAACATATGCTGTTGTGTATGTCATCTGACTTGGTCTTCTACAGCTTCTTTCGTCGGACCAGAATGCTGCGATGCCGGATAAGAAACTGATAGCGTCGGTGGACTTAGAAATTTTTGGTTCGGTTCAGGGACATCGTCCCTCAGTTCCGACATAGTCCAATAATGTCACACAAACTTTCGAATTATTGAACGACGCTATATATATTATTATTTTATGCTTGCTAACCAAGCATTTCTGGTTTCTTGTTCGAAGAGTTATGGAGATGTCTTTCAAAAGTGTGCCTCTGTCGTCATAGTTAATGAAGAGTTAGCGGCAATAAGTGCTCATGGAATATGTCTATCGCCTACGGGGTGACATTCGCTAGCTCACCCGGTGTAGCGTACATTCATCGAATGGTTCGGCTGCCGGGTTCGTCCGTTGCGGTCTAGGAAGGAGATTTGGGTGATGCGAGCACTTTAATTACTTTAGTACTCACCCAGTGACGGCAGATTGAGGACAGATCGGAGGAAGCCTGTTAGTCCGGTTCCTGGCTTGTCCAGGTCCGTCCGGGCTGTGAGCGAGAGAGGTCCCTCTCTCGCCCAACAACATAGGGGACCGCATGTTGTGGTTCAGATATTTTACATTCGGAGCATATGTCCGTTGGTCGGGACGCTCCGTTATATTGACAGTCCGAGAGACTGTCTTTAATGCTTCCTCATCCTCACAGCAGGGCACACGACCGCACATTGGCTACGTGACCTCGAGTATCCGATCAGTTTCGGCATTCAGTGATTCCACGGCGAATAGGTCGCGCCATCCGGTAGCCAAGGGACACGAGGCCTATACACTCCGTTCGCTCGCATATTGGTAGTATGCACGGGGTAACGATCACGGAGCTTCCAGCGGCAATGCATTGTAAGACCGCTTCTCCTCAGGCCTCGGTGACGGACGTGCTATCCGAGTTAGCACAGTTGTTTCGCAGCATCCCAGCAATTGACAGTTTCTCGGTCGAATCAGGAATTATCCGACGGCGCTGGGTCGGTGCGGTCCGCGGTTGCATCAGGTACGGACGACCGAACGCTTTATAGGGTCCGACAGGATGGCGAAAGGGATTTGAAAGATTTCGAGTTTTCCCTTTAGTAGTATCGGAAGATGCCTTTTATATCTTCTGGCATTATCTTCCAGTGATTATTATTTCGGACTTCATTGCTGCGATCTTGGATAAGAGACTTATAGCGTCATTGGACTCGGTTTTTTCGATCGGTTCTGGGACATTGTCCCTGACTTACCGACGCAGTCCAATATTGTCATTACAACATGTGTTTTATTTTTCGACGCTATATATATATATATACAAGCCTGCTACTAAGCATGATAGTTTAGTTTCTTGTCCGCGTTGCTCATTTCTGCCATTTTATCATTTATACAAATAGTTTATTTTGGCAGAGCAGGGCATACCGAGAGTTCATATGCATCTAGACGGTGTGATTAAAGACTGCATATATTCTTTTTCGCCGTTCAATTTCAATGTTGGGAACGACATTATGTATAGTAGACTTAACTTAGACGCTTTATTATACGTAATCCGCCTTACTGAGGCGTTATCATTACGTCTTCAAGAAAAGATTTACGGGATATTATTCTCAATGTAATTTCTTTTGAGGGCAGTAGTTTGTTCACGTATAACTCCGCCCTTCAGTGGCTGATTGGAGTTAGTTAGACGTGACGCAGCCCTAGCTACATCCACACGCGTGGATAGTAAGGTTAAGAACTCTCCCAGAGTCGCTTCGTTCTCGGAGGAGCTTCTCTTCGACGGCAACTTTTCGGCAATCCATGAATTGCTCGATTTACACGTTCTCTTGTCTATCTAGTGTTACAAGAGATTCAGACTAGGGCAAACATTCGGTGGTTGACTCAGAGAGTGCCGCCGCAGTTGCCGGACCCGAGTGTGGCTGTTATGACGGTTGCCAGTCAAACAGATTGGGATATAATACTGATCCCTACGGATTCGAAGTGCCAGGGTCTTTGGGTTCCGCAGTCTTTTAGCAATCAGTTTTCTTCCGCGGAATAATGTTTTTTAGGCTTGCTTTATGTCATTGCATGAACATTATTCAGAAACGCATGCCCAAATTCCTGTCCTTTAATTCGACAGTAGTGGCGTATCTCCGGAACCAGGGAGGCACTCTTTCGTTTCCGTTATTCAATTTAATGGAAAGAATCCATCTGTTGGTTATAGTACACCAAGTTCAGTTTTGGTCCGTCATATTCCGGGTCGTCTAATTGTTTTATTGGACTCCCGTTCTCTTACGGGTCGCTTGTTGCTGTCAGAATGGACTCTCAACAAACAAGTATTCAATCAGATTTGCTATCTATGGGAGCGCCCAATGATGATTTATTTATGACACAGCTTGCTAATCAATTGCAGACGTATGTGTTGGCTTGTCCAGATCTCTGAGCTAATATTGTTAACGCTCTATTGATCTATAGGACGGAATGATAGGATATGCGTATCCTCCGGCGCTGTTGTTTTAGCAGGTATTGCTAAGATAAACAACCACAATACATTTCTGTTGATAGCATCTCTATCTTCACAGAGATCATGAGTAATTTACTCTCTTGTCTACTGTGGGTCTTAACGTGAAATCTTCCTCTATGTGAGGATCCTTTTCACTGGGTAAATCGTGTCATCTTTATCACAACCAGCAAGGTCGCAACCTTCATGTGTTCCGTTGTGTGGTCCGTATTGCAGTGTAAGCACTGTACTGGACGAGCTTTGGACGCGATTTCTTACTATAGGAGATCCTCTTCTTCGCTATTCTATGCGGCTAAAGTGGAGGCTCTTCCGTCGTGGTGTAGGGATCATTATGTTCATATTGTTGATCCCTCCATACTACTCATTGCTATTTTTTAGTATACTTGTTTCACAAGATCTACTGCAGCCTGTTATTATTTAGGTTATAGGTTTATGTTACCTCATACCTATGCACTCTACGATAGTTTACAATTGAGTCTTTTGTCTCTTTATCTAAGTCAGTTAGTAACTTTTTGATAAATAGACTTAGAATCTTTAGATTAAATTCCTATACGGATTTTAACTTCGGTTCTTATTTAGCTAAGTAATCATTTGAGCCTCTGGAAACAGTAGTTTTCAAATTCTGACCTTTTAGACAGTAATTCTGTTGGTTTCTCTTTTACTGTAGAGTCAGTGAGTTTCATGCACTATCGATGGATGATTTTCACTTTCATAGTTTCGGAATCAATATTTCCGTTACTATTTAGGTTGGATTGTTGCATAAGAGTTAGGCTCCTATTATCCGGAGGGGGCGCGGTGGCTCAGTTGGTAGAGGTGCAGGCTGCAAGCCGAGAGGTCCTCGGTTCGAATCCCACCTGCGGCAACCGCGTTGTGTCCTTGGGCAAGACACTTCACCCCGATTGCCTACATGGGGGCACGATGACGCTGTGTACTGAGGCGTACTGCACGTCGATGGTGCGCATGTCTTCAACCAATCTAACCCTGCCTGTGCTGCGGTGCAGAGTTCAGAGTTACGATGTTGGGGAGCTGACAGCTGCTCGTCGTTGCTCGGTGGTTCTCTCCGGGTACTCCGGCTTCCTCCACCCGTAAAACTGTCGCGGTCACGATTAGCCATTGTGCATAAGTATGTGACCTTAAACACCAATAAATAAATAAATATTATCCGGAACCTATTATTTTAAGGTCCTTCCGTCTTCGTATGGGCATAGGCCTTTACTCTTTCCGGGTACAGTTTATGTATTTATAAACAGATATCTGTTTATTACAAAGGGCGTAAGCTTCTTCTGTCTTTGATGTCTAGTAGAAGGACGTTACGCTCCATTTTATTGTTAATGGATTCTATTAACTATCGGTACTGCTTATGGTATATCATTGACTTAGCAGTTGTGCTTAAGATTTCGGCTCATGAAGTAAGAGTTCTTCTACTTCTTGGGCTTACATTAATAGTGTCGCTATTATAGATTTTTGAAGGCCGCTCATTGCGCTCAGCCATCCACATTCATGAATTTTATCTCAGAAATATCGAGTCCATTTCTGGAGGCCTCTATTGTTAGGTCTATTATCTACTGCTCAGAATGTCATTCACTTAACAGTTGCTACTATAGCTAGGTAGGCTGTCTGTTTCGGCAGTGTCTCCGTTCGGCTGCCCTCTTCGCTCTGGGCTATTTGACCCAGGGCAAGAAAAAGGGGGGGGGGGGAGGGTGTTCCCTTGGGTCACCTGTTTTACTATGAAAACAAGGGGATACCTCCTCCGGAGTTAGTAATTCTGAGCTGTTATTGGGATGGTTGTTTAGTGAGAAGTTTAGGTTTTTAAAATTCATTCAAGTCTTAGTTTTTAAAGTATAGCTTTTGAATATTGCATATGTCAACGGACATGATTATGCAATCCTCAGACACTTTTAGGAGTATAAGAGTCTCTATTCTCTAGACTTACTTTATTTATTGGCTTACTTTAAAAATTATTAGTATAAGGATTATATTGGATATTAATAGAGTACATGGATGTATGAAGCTCAATTTTGGAAGGTGTTGTATCTTTCTAATTTATCATAAATAAGAAAGATACATGTAAGGCCTATTACTTCTTTTTCCCTACAGGGGATGACTCTATTTTATTTTATTGAGCGTATTCCATTTTGCTCTATGTCCTTGGCCCTCCAGCCTTTTTACTATTCAGCTATGTCTGGGTCATTGGTACAGTATAAAAATGTTAAAAAATTTATAGTAATTTATATATTTTTTATACTTACCAATGACCCAGACGGGGATGGCCCTCCCAGGAGTTGGGAACTCTTGCCTCCCCGCTGAGTACATAGCGCTTACCAGGCACTGGTTATTAGAATGATTAATGGCGCCAATTTCGGAACGTCCTTGACACTGCGCATGCGCAGTAGGGGCGAAGTGTGGAGGGCCTTTCAGGACATGTTTTCTTTAGTTTTAGATGCAAATTTTGGGGATTGGGGGGCAAAATTTGTGTTTGGCCCTATATTTTAAGAGTTAGCACCAGCTATGTCTGGGTCATTGGTAAGTATAAAAAATATATAAATTACTATAAATTTTTTAACTTTCATTATTTTTTTATTTTTTGTCTCAAAAATATAGGTTATGACCCCTCATTGGAACGAGCTCATCGAGCTCATTCCAATGAGGTGTCATAACATATGTTTTTGAGACAAAAAATTAAAAAAATAAGTTATTCAAGAATTTTTGCAATTGTCATCGAGCTCGTTCCAATGAGGTGTCATAACATATGTTTTTGTGACAAAAAATTAAAAAGATAAGTTATTCAATAATTTTTGCAATTGTCATCTGCTTTTCATGTTAGGTAAAAGGTTAAGCAACAGGGGTTCATTCTATATGCTATTATCAGATCAAATTTGTGTGGAAAATGGTTTGGTGTTTGGAAGCTATATTCAGCTAAAGGGTTTTTCAGTTAAGGGATAACCAATTAAGTGTGCTCCTCTGTACAGTACGCGGTGAGTGTATTATCACTAAATCACCTGCAGAGTGGCGATTCCACCCAAGCAATAATTGCAGATTTGTTGCAAACCATAAAAAGCACAAACAAAATTCCAGCCAACCCGGAGGTCCATTGGCTGAAACATTGCTTGTGTTTTTTGTTCATATGTGCAGAATTTGAAAGTGATACTTTGAGTGATACCTCCACACTACAGGTGATTTTATTACAATCCACTCTCCACGTACTGTATATGATTTGAAAAAGTGGGCTGACCATATCTCCCTTGTGATTAGTGAGGTCGGGGACAAATGTCAAAAAGCCACTCGGTCTACCATGGTCGATCCAGTTGGGATAGATTTAATAAAATGGTTCCACAAAAATGACAAATCCTTGATTCTCAGGTCTTGATGTGGCCTGCAGAAGATGTTAAGAAGCATATGTTGGCCGGGTGTGTGTGTGTGGTGGGGGATAGGGGTACTGAGCCTTGATTAAAATGTTATACTTTCGAAATAGCTGACAGTGTCCATTCATCTCATGCCACATATAATTTTATATCAGCAGCTGTACAAATACATTGGAACCACTTTCCTTTGGTGAGTATGTTATGTTCAGAGGCCAATACTATAAAACTTTTATAATTGTATTTTCTAGAATTGTATTTTATGTATGACTTTGAATGGGTTAAAATGAACCATTAGCATTTTCAAAGTTGGCAAATTGCCACATCTATAAAAATGCTAATGATTCATTTTAGTCAGTTATATTAATAAGTAGAAAATATAATTCGAGAAAATACGATTGTAAAAGTTTTATATACTGAGTCAAAAAAGAAAGTATAATAGAAACAAATGTGAAAAATAGTTCTGATGTTGCAGGTTTGCGGACAAGAAGTCATGCAAAGAGTTTGATGACATGTTGTTGTTGTCCACCCAACCGTATACAATTTTGCTATGGATTTCAAAATAGCATGTGCTACCCAAGAATGTCAAATTGAATGGGTGACCGATGATTTTGTTTGTGGTATGTTGTGCTAGAGAGCCTGGGTTATTGAGAAAACATGCTAGATTTTGTCTTATGACAGTTTAAAAAATACCAAGGTTAAACGTGAGGCTGGGATACCTCCAGATGAGCTTGCTGCAGAGTTCGGAGTCACTGTGGCCACTATTTACCGTCTCATTGGAAGGTATAGACTCACTAGATCTACTGCCGACCGACCACATTCAGGTTGACCAAGAGTTACGACCCCCTTTACAAGACCAACACATCAGGACGTCTCACTTGCGAGATCGCTTCCTTCCGGCGATGAGGACAGCAGCAATTACTCCTGGTAGAACTAACAATAGAATCAGTGCACAAACTGTCTGCAACAGGCTCGCTGAACACGGCATCTGAAGTAGGTGTCCATACCACAGACCAATCCTTACCCAACGCCATCGTACCATCAGAATGGAATGGGTACGTCAGCGTGTTCGCTGGAATCAGCAGCTTGGGTTTTTAGTGATGAATCATGATTTTGTCTATGATGCGCTGATTGTAGGGCAAGAGTGTATCGCCAAGTAGAACAGTTTTCTGATGCTTGAATGCGGAAATGTGACCGTTTCAGCAGGGGGGGGGGGGGTAATGGTTTGGGCAGGAATTTCCTTGCACCATTGAACGCAGTTGATCTTCATCGATGGTAATATGAATAGACAGTGATATAGGGATGAAATTCTTAACGCTGTTGTTCCGTTATTCAACACTAACATCAGATTGCAGTTATTCCAGCAAGACAATGCCCGATGTCATGTGACGCATATCTGTCGTGACTTTCTTGAGGAGCAGAGCATCAAACTTCTTCCCTGGCCCCCACTTTCGCCAGATGTATTGCCAATCGAGCATCTTTGGGATCAGTTGGACTGGCGGGTACGACTTCATGATCTTCAGACGTTAGGCGAATTATGTAATGTTCTAAAGCAGGAGTGGAACGCAATACCACAGGGTGACATCCATAGACTTATGAGGTCTATGCGCTGTCGATGTCTTGCCATTCAAGGGGCAAGTGGTGGACATGCACACTATTGACTGCTTCTGTGAACTTTCATTTCTCCCCATGTCTGAATTGCGACATCCTGACGTGACGCTGGCAACAATAAGAACATGAAAATATGCAAATTCATACAGCAACATGTAGACTCGAAATATGAATTTACAATAATTTGTTTGGGATTAAAGTCGAGAATACTAAAAAAATTGCTCCTCAAAGTTTATTATACTTTCTTTTTTGACTCAGTATAGTATTGGCTCCTGGTCATGATTTTGTCTACTTTTACCTCAACCATCTTTCAACCTCAAAGCTGACCCTCAGGTTGAAAGATGGTTGAAGTAGTAGAGCAGACCAACCTTGCAGAAGGTGTAATTCATTAGCCAGATGCCACCAAATTTGTTTATATTTGCAGATCATACATAACTGGAAGTCTGTATATTGATACATTTATTTATTTATTTATTATTGTTCATTAATTGGTGTTTAAGGTCACATACTTATGCACGATGGCTAATCGTGACCATGACAGTTTTACAGGTGGAGGAAGCCGGAGAGAACCACCGAGCAACGACGAGCAGCTGTCAGCTCTCCAGCATTGTAACTCTGAACTCTGCACCGCAGCACAGGCAGGGTTAGATTGGTTGAAGACATGTGCACCATCAACATGCAGTATGCCTCAGTATACAGCATCATCGTGCCCCCATGTAAGCAATCAGGGTTAAATGCCTTGCCCAAGGACACAACGTGTGTGCGTGAATCAGTCGCTGAAATGGTCACCCATCCAACTACTAACCATGCCCGACGTTGCTTAACCCTTTACCCAACGAATCGCCCGCATCCGCCCGCGTAATATGCAAATTCAGCAGCTGAAAAAATATTATATTTTTATACTGTACCAATGACCCAGACCAGTCAAGGACGTCCCGAAATTGGCGCCAATTATCATTCTCTGTTTGGCCCTTCATCAGTCAACATCTCACTGATCTTTGTGCTTGTAAATCTCAGTTTAAAGGATGCCAGACACGTAATTTTTGGAGAAATGGTGATTCTAAGGAGGATATAGAAGGAGGAGAGGGAAAAGGAGTGACAAAAAATAATCAGGGCTGTACTTAAAATTTTTTATGAAATTATGTTAAGTTGCCTATTTTCGAGGCATGGGCCTCTTGTTGTCATTCTTGCTAAAATATTGCACTGCTTATTCAGTGTTTCCTCTCCCCTGGCCTTCTAAGTCCCCCCTTGCAATTCTCCCATGCTTTTGGCATATTTTTGAGAAAGTTCATTTCTAAAATTCTCTTGGGAGAGTTGCTTGGTTACAGAATGTTTTCTGTTATTTTCCCCATAGTTACGTTTTCACCCATGGGTGTATAAATGTTGTGTTCTGCATCTTCCATCTGATGTTCTGCAGATTCTCCCCTGGGAGTCTCTGTCTTGCATCAGATAGAGTGTAATTTTGATGACTGATTTCGGGACAGTTTTTTCAGTGCCTGGAGTCATGTTTTCTGGTGTTTTACACTGTTTGTTTACATTGGCAACAGCCTTTTTTGAGGGGGGTTGTTTGCCTTTGGTGTAGTTTATCTCACTATAAGATACATTTCTATTATCCGTAAGTGTCTCATTAATTATTTAATATAAATTTAAAATTTTTGACCACACTTAGCCATCGGATCCATCGGGGCTCAACGTTACTTTTCAGAAACTTGGGCTTCGCTGAAAAAATATTTTTTCAAAATTATTTTGATTTGCAATTGTTTTTTCATTATTAATGGATCATGTTATTATGTATCTTTGTGTCAGGGGTTTGTGCGAGTAACTAGGACTTGTTGTTGACTTTTCACAATGAAAGGATATTGTTCAAATTGTAATGGGAAGAAATCTTCCTCTGACTTTCATGATCATTGTATTAATTGTAGTCAGTGTTCTCGCACTAATCCCTGTTCTATATGTCAATATTGGGATGACAAACATTGGAAACGTGTGTCACGGTATGTTGTTACTGGAGAAAGGGCTATGCCGGCTCTTTCTCCGCAAGGTCACTCTACTTTCTCAGTTTCTATTTCAGAGGAACAAGAACAGGGTGATGTTTCCATGTTATCTTCTGCAAGTGCGCTTCCGTCGTCACAAATGAATACAGAGCTAGCGGCAAAAGTGCTCATGGAGATTAAACAAATGTCGTCCGCTAGCTCGCCCGGTGTAGCGTCCATTCACCGAATGGTTCGGCAGCCGGGTTCGTCCGATGCGGTCCAGGAGGAAATGTTGGGTGATGCGAGCACTATAAACATTCAATGTGCACACCCAGTGACGGCGGATAGTAGGCGAGATCGGAGGAAGCCTTTGAGTCCGGTTCCTAGCTCGTCCAGGTCCAGCCTGGCCGCGAGCGAGAGAGGCCCCTCTCTCGTACAACAACATCTGGGACCAGATGTTGTGGTACAAAATGTGTCGCAAGCGGAGCATACGTCCGTCACTCGGGACGCTCCGTTGTATAGGCAGTCCGCAGAGACTGCTCAGGCTTCTTCTTCTCGTCAGCGCACACGACCGCACCTTGGCTGCGTGACCGCCGATATCTTACCAGCTTCGCCGATCAGGGATTCTTCGGCGACCAGGTCACACCATCCGGCAGCCAGGGACACGAGGCCGATGGACTCCGGACGTTCGCATAGAAAAAGTACGCGGGAGCTATCTGATGCGGAGCTGCCCTCGGCGAAGCAGCGAAAGACTGCGCCTCCGCAGGTCTTGCCGCGGGACATACTTGTGCAGATAGCACAACTTATCACAGCATCCCAGCAGCCGACAGAAACGGTGTCGGATCGGGAATTATCCGACAGCGCTGGGTCGGTACGCTCCGCCGAAGCATCGGGGGCGGACGACCGGGAGCATCATGAGGTCCGACCGGATGGTGAAAGGGATACGGATGATTTGGAGCTATCCCTTTCGGAACAACATAAAGCTGCCGTGGACTTCATCCGGCACTTTCTCCCTCAAGTTGTTCCATCGGGCCAGACTGCTGCGGTTCCGGACAAGAGGATTATAGCGTCATTGGACTCTGAATTTTTTGAGCGGTTCAGGGACATCGCTCCCGAGTTTCCGTCGCAGTCCAATAATGTTGCAAGAACATTTGAATTATTGAACGACGCTATATTTAAACTTGCTTCCAAAACGTGGAAAGCAGGTTTCTTGTCCGCCAATACTCTCAACCTGCCTTTCATTAATGCAAGGAATAAATTCAACACGGCAGGACAGGGTATTCCGAGAGTTCCTCTGCGTATGGACGACGAGGCGGAAGACTTAGAGCTATCATTACCGTCGTCGGCTTCTATTCCAACCGCGGTGTTGGAAACAGCTATTTCGTCCAACAGAGCCAATTTAGATGCCTTATCTTACGCAGATCACCTTACTAAGGCATTATCACTGCGCCTTCAAGGGAAAGAATTTCAGGATATACAATCCTCTTTAAGACTTCTTTCAAGGGCAGTAGCTTATTCCACGTGTAACTCCGCCCTTTCAGTGGCAAACCTGGAGTTGGTTAGACGTGACGCAGCCCTAGCTACATCCTCCACACTCGTGGATACTAAGGTGAAGAACTCTCTTAGAGTCGCTTCGGTCTCCGGAGAACTTCTCTTTGACGGCAAGCTTTCTGCTATTTATGATAAAATTACAAAGAAAGCTTCGGATTCTCTGTTGTTCAAATCTGCTTCTAAGAAGTCGGATACGGCAGACAAGAATAAGACAGGCACTTCTGGGTCTAATGCGCCCAAAAGAGGTTCCTATAGAGGTTCCGGTGCGTCCTCTTGGTCTTATTCGAGAGACCGTCAGGGTAGCGACTCTCGTTCGGGACATCCTTCGGGCCGGGACAACCGGTCGGACGCCCCAAGGTTGACGGGTCGTGGAGGACGTGGTTTCTCCTACTGCAGGCCTCGCAGGTCCAGGAGGTGATGGCTTAAACCTCTATCGCGTACCGGTTGGCGGAAGGTTGTCGAGCTTTTCACAAGAATGGGCGTCGATTACGGACGACCCTTGGGTGAGAGGAGTGACTTTGGAAGGTCTAAAGATATCCTTCAAACGAAAGCCTCCATTAACTCGAAGTCCAAAGTGGACTCAACTTCCGTCAAATCCGCAGAAAAGAGACGCTCTATTATCAGAGGTGCAGTCTCTTTTAATGAAGAACGCGGTAGAGGTCGTAGAAAACCAGGAGACTCCGGGATTCTACAGCCATTTGTTTCTGGTTCCGAAACCAGACGGCTCGTTCCGTCCAGTCATAGATTTGAGCTGGATAAACAAGCTGATCGTCGCTCCGAAGTTTTATATGGAGACGATTCGGTCGGTCAGAGCGAGTATTCGGGTGAACGATTATGCAACAAGCATAGATCTCAAAGATGCGTACTTTCACGTCATGGTACATCCGACATTCAGAAAGTATCTACGCTTCGCAGTCCTAGGAGTGGTGTATCAATTCCGGGCGATGTGCTTCGGACTGAATCTAGCACCCTGGGCTTTCACTCGGGTAATGAACTCGGTAATGATCTATTTCCGAGCTCATTCGTCTGCGGTAACGTCGGCCTACCTGGACGACATTCTTCAGAGGTACGGCAACGAGTTAACGCTTCAGAACGATGTTCAGAATCTACTTCTATTGCTCCGACGTCTCGGTTTTATAGTAAACGAGGAGAAGTCGGATCTGGTGCTGTCCAAGTCATTCACACATCTGGGAATGAGCTTCGAGACGCACAACAATCTCGTTCGTCTGCCGTTAACCAGAGCGAAATTAGTCAGTTGTTACGCTCGCTATTGTCTGCACGCAGACAAAGTCACAGCGAGAGAATTTATGAGACTGATAGGTCTGTGCGGAGCCGCTGCGGATCTCATTCCGATGGGGCGGTTACGCACGCGTCCTCTCCAAATTTTCTTGACTCAGAATTGGAGTGTGAAAATTCATTCGCTCGACGTAGACGTTCTCTTGTCAGATCAAGTGAAACAAGAGATTCAGACTTGGGCAAACATTCAGTGGTTAACTCAAGGAGTTCTGCTGCAGTTGCCGGATCCGAGTTTTACCATTATGACGGATGCCAGTCAAACAGGTTGGGGTGCATCATTGATCCCAACGGATTCGAGATGCCAGGGTCTTTGGGATCCGCAATTCCTGGGCAAGCACATAAACATCAAGGAAATGATGTCAATTTGGCTTGCGTTACGTCATTGGATGGACATTATTCACAATGCTCATGTCCAAATCCTATCCGACAATACGACAGTAGTGGCGTATATACGGAATCAGGGAGGCACTCATTCAGTTCCGTTGTTCAATCTAACGGAAAGAATCCTTCTGTTTGCACTAGAACATCAGGTTCTTCTTTCGGTCCGTCACATACCAGGTCGTCTGAATGTGCTAGCAGACTCCCTTTCACGATCCCTTGGGACGGAATGATAGGATATGCGTATATCCTCCAGCGCCGTTAATTCAGCAAGTATTGCTAAAGATAAAACAATCTCAATGCAAGATTCTGTTGGTAGCATCTCTGTCGCCACAGAGACCGTGGATAAATCTACTCAGGTGTCTGTTGTGGGACCTACCGCAAAAGCTTCCTCCACGGGAGGATCTTCTTTCGCAGGGGAAATCGCGTCAACTCCATCACAACCTGCAAGGTCTCCAACCTTCACGTTTTTCCATTGTGCGGTCCTTCTTGCATGGCAAGCACTTTACAGGACGAGCAGTGGACGCGATTTCTAACTGTAGGAGGACCTCCTCTTCGCTAAACTATGCGGCTAAGTGGAAGGTTTTTCGTCGTTGGTGTAGGGATCATTCTGTAGATATTTTCGATCCCTCTATACCAGACATTGCAAACTTTCTAGTATACTTGTTTGACGAAATCAAACTGCAGCCTGTTACTATTAAGGGTTATAGGTCTATGTTATCTGATACCTATGCACATCATGATAGTTTACAAATTGGATCTAATGTCTCTTTATCTAAGTTGGTTAGAAACTTCTCGATAAATAGACCCAGAAATCTTAGATTAATTCCTAAATGGAATTTAGCTTGGGTTCTTCTTAAATTGAAGGAAAAGCCATTTGAACCTCTTGGGACAGTAGATTTCAAATTCTTATCTTATAAGACAGCTTTTCTCTTAGCTTTCTCTTCTACTAGAAGAGTCAGTGAGCTTCATGCACTGTCGGTGGATGATTCTCACTATCGTAGTGTCGGGAACACTATCACCTTCACTACTAATGTGGGTTTTTTAGCTAAGAATCAGGCTCCTAATAAATATCCAGAACCTATTGTTATTAAGGCTCTTCCGTCTTCAGACGGGCGTAGGCCTTTACTCTGTCCTGTTAGAGCGTTATGTATCTATAAACAGAGATCTCAGTTTATCAGAAAGGGACGGAAACGTTTCTTTCTGTCTTTGATGCCTAATAGAAGGGACATTTCGGTCCATTCTATTGCTAGATGGATTCAATTAACTATCCGTACTGCTTATGAGAGTTTATCTTCTTCTCAGCAGTCTGTGCTTAAGATTTCCGCTCATGAAGTAAGAGCTCTTGCTACTTCTTGGGCTGATGCTAATAGTATTGCTATTACAGATTTAATGAAGGCTGCTTATTGGTCTCAGCCATCCACATTTACGAATTTTTATCTCAGAAATATTGAGTCCATTTCTGGAGACCTGCATTGTTTAGGTCTGTTATCTGTTGCTCAGAATGTCGTCCACTAAACAGTTGCAACTATAGTTATGCAGGCTTTCTGTTCCGGCAGTGACTCCGTCCGGCTGCCCTCTTCGCTCTGGGCTATTTGACCCAGGGCAAGAGGAAGGGGGAGGGGGGGGGGGGGGGGGGGGGGGGGCGGGTGTTCCCTTAGGTCACCTGCTTTATAGTGAAAAGCAAGGGAATGCCTCCTCCAAAGTCAGTATTTCTGAGTCGCTTCCGGGATGGTTTTAAAGTGTAATATTAATGTTAAAATTCATTCATGTCATATTTTTAAAGTGTAGCTCGGTGTGAAGCATTTGTATATGTCAAGTGTCAAACGGGCTTTAATATACAATACTCGGACACTTTTAAAAGATTATAAAGAGTCTCAATTCTCTGGACTACTTTATTTATTGGCTTACTTTAAAAATAATTACTATAAGGGTTATACTGGATGTTAATAGAGAACATGAATGTTATTGTGCTCAATTATAAAGGGTATTGTATCTTTCTAATTTAATATTAAATAAGAAAGATACATGTAAAGCCTAATACTCCTTTTCTCCTTAAGGGGTTACCTCTTTATTGTATAGTTGAGCTTATTGGATTTTCCTCTATGTCCTAGGCCCTCCAGCCTTTTTACTATTCAGCTAAGTCTGGGTCATTGGTACAGTATAAAAATGTTAAAAAAATTTATAGTAATTTATATATTTTTTATACTTACCAATGACCCAGACGGGGATGGCCCTCCCAGGAGTTGGGAAGTACATAGCGCTGACCAGGCACTGCCAGTAAGAATGATAATTGGCGCCAATTTCGGGACGTCCTTGACACTGCGCATGCGCAGTAGGGGCGAAGTATGGAGGTCCTATAGGACATGATTTCTTTTGGTTTTGGATGCAAATTTTGGGGATTGGGGGGCAAAATTTGTGTTTGGCCCTGGTTTTGTTAGAGTTAGCACCAGCTAAGTCTGGGTCATTGGTAAGTATAAAAAATATATAAATTACTATAAATTTTTTAACTTTTCGAAACTTTTCAACAAAACCATATGTGACCCCTCTTTGGAACAAGCTCGTTCCAAAGAGGGGTAACATGATATGGTTTTGTTGAAATTTTTTGAAAAAATTTAAAAAATATTTAAAATAATAAATTTTGAAATCGTCTGTGTTGGGTAAAGGGTTAACTGTTGTGATCTGACGAGAACCGGTTACTGCGACACCACCGCTTTCTGACACATTTATTAGCGCTCATATATTTAACACTTTACCTGACAACAAAGGCAGCTGACACTTGCAAACAAAAATCTTGAAATTGAACAACTCATTTTTTTCGTGCAAAGACATAGCTTATGACCACTCATTGCAATGATCTCGATGAGATTGGTTCCAATTAGGGGTCATAAGTTATGTTTTTGTGATAAAAAATGAAAAAATAATAAAAATTGAATGCTGATTTTTGTTAATAGCTGTTTTGTAATTTTGGCCATTACATTGGGCAAAGGTTTAAAATTATTGTAAAATCATTGTCTGTGGGAACACATGCACCTCCAGACCTAACTCCAGGTTCTGCTGGTTTAATTATAAGAAGTGATAGTTTGATATGTATGTTTATACAAACTCATATCCAATTTCAACTATTTATACTAAAGCTATTAATTGAAAATAGAATGTTTTCATTTTTAAAATTCACTAAAATACCTTTTCACAATCCACTGAGGGGCCACAAGCTGAGTTAAATGCTTATTAAGAATATTACTTGTCAGTTTTTAGCCATTTTATTGGGTAGAGTAGCTTTACAGTTAAAACTAGAAGTCCTGTCATGAAATGCGCACAAATAGCATGTCGATCTGTGCATTAATCTACGTGTTATGACCATAGTAAGGCTATCAAATTCTGTACATATGGCCTGCGCACAAAAATGTTTCAGCCAATGGACCTCTGTGTAACCTGAAGGTCCTTTGGCAGAAACATTGCCTGTTTTTACTATGAGTAACCAAGAGAACCTGCCATGCTTCGGATGGAATTCAATATGGCAATTGCGTGCAATTCCTACGTGCAATTAATCCTAGATAAGCACACAGTTCGTGACAAGACTTCTAGTTTTAACTGCAGGTTAGATTTACACTAAGGCTGTGCAGTGCATAGAGTTAGTTTCTCAGTAACCTTTTGATACTTTTGTAAGTCTTATGACATATGAAATCAAACAGCGTGTTGATACTTTGTGGTGATTTGTTTTGTTATTATTTTTCGATTTTTAGCTCAACTTTGAGGAAGTCAGATTTGAGGAGAACTTCTGTATGAAAGTTCTGATTTGAATAAATTTTTGTATGAATGTTTAGTAACATTGAATACATTACACATAATACAGGTTTTTTTCTCGTGCAGAAATTATGCAAATTAGATGAACTTTCATTTATTCAGCACTACTTATTCACGGTAAGTGCACATGTCAAAACGGCTCAGGATAGAGTCTGTATTTATGAACGATCTTCACGAAACAACTTGGGTACCTTTGTTATCACCTTGGGAAAAGAACAAGTGTTTTTGGGTGCGGTCTGAAATTAGAGATGGCTGCCGGTAGTCATTTTATACTAAAATTAGGTGCAATCAGTTCTTTGTACAGAACTTCTAGGACAACGTTTGTTATCATCATGGGACAGTAGCAAGCACTTTTGTGCTTGGCTGTGATAATATTTGGTGTTGTTTGGGGAGGGTAAACATTATTAGCACAACCCAGTTTTCTGTTTCCAATGAGAAAAATAAAACCTCCTCACCCGTGGGAACCCTATGAGTTAAAGATAAAAAAAATTCAAATACCCATACTTTAAGAAGGACTGGACAAATATTTATTAGTTAGTAGGAATCAACCGCAGAAGGGTTTGAATCAAACAGGCCAAAACAGTTGATAACATTTGGCTTTTGATGCACCATCCAAGGATCCCAATTGTAACATTAACCCCATGGAGATTTCTTTTCTAGTTGAGCATTTAACTGTCACTCACTTTTACAATACTTTACCTGTACATTTGTTACAAGCTATGGGCAGTATTTATGTACAGACCTTTACAATACTTTACATGTACCTTTGTTATCAGGTCATTACCAAGACGTGTGTAATTGCTGTGTCACCTACTATACATGTACAAGTCTTACACAAGTTGAGCTACAGTGTCATTGACACTTTCATTTGGAGTTTTAACCTCAATTCCTATTTTCTCCTGAATAGTGCTTAGTGAAAACTATTGACTCAGATGTTATCGCAGCTTAAAATACTAATATAAGAAATATAAGTCAAGATTTCTTAACTGGTGGAGTGCTAGAAGCCACTATCAGGGCTTTCAAAAAATGAGGATACCAGAGCAAAAACCACATTCCTTGCTTACATTTCATATTCAGTCAAACACAGATAATATTTGTTTATATAAATTTGTTTTATTACAAATTATTGGAGAGTGACTATGTTTTGAATAACATATTCATACCACCAAAAATAATCTTGCCCTCAACCAGTTAATCACTGATGTGGAAAATATCTTGTTATTTGTACTTTCCGACGTTTGACATCGCATTTTGAAAAACGTTGAAGAAACTGTATTCCCAGTGAAGTTTGACTGCTATATCACACACCAAATTAAAATATACAATAACTGAGGCTTTTATTGGTTTTTAAGGTCACATACTTATGCACAATGACTATTTGTGACAGTGACAGTTTTACAGGTGGAGGAAGCCAGAGTACCCAGAGAGAACCACCGAGCATCGACGAGCAACTGTCAGCTCCTCAACATTCTCTGTTCAAGCTCCGCTCAAGCAGGGTTACAGCAGTTGAGGACATGTGCACCATCAACTTACAGTATGCCTTAGTACACGGCATCATCGTGCCCCCATGTAGGCAACTGGGATAAATTGTCTTGCCCAAGGACACAATGCGGGTCGTCCCCGACGGGGATTGAACTCTGGGACCTCTAGCATAGAAGTCCAACAGTCTACCACTGAGCCACCACGCTCCTGACTGAGGCTTTAAAAATGCACTTGGTTAGTCGGTTACATGTTACATAGGGTGCAGGATTAAATGAACTAATGGAAATACTTCTAATGGATTTTGGAATTTTTTTAAAGTTTTTTAAAGCAAATTCCAAAAATGAAAACATATTCTATTTTCACTGAATAGATTGTTTCCGTTGGAGGGCATGTGCTTCTCCTGACCTCTCCCAGGTTCTACTGGTTTAACTGGTTTAGTCTAGAGGCAACTATCATGGCTCTGCTGAAAAGTGCTGAAATCCACTTTGGTGACTCTACAATATATGCATTATGTTCACATAAAATTTTGTTAAAAAAATGCATTGGGGAGTGTCTGCTTGCTCTCTACAATAAATTTTAACAAAACACTTATTTTTTTTTAACTAAAATCTTGCTGAGACTAGGCTCCCCTTGCTGGTACATGTAGCTTAGTATCTTTTTAAAAAAAAATATTTGCGTTACAAATCCCCCTTGAAACATAATTTAGCATGCAACCTGTTAATTGAAAGAAGTGATCTTTTGATATGTATGTTTAACCCTTTACCTAACACGAAAAGCAGACATCTGCAAACAAAATTCGTGAATAACTAAATATTTTCATTTTGTTGTCTCAAAAACATAACTTATGACCCCTCATTGGAACGCACTCATCGAGCTCATTCCAATGAGGGGGTCATAAGCTATGTTTCTGAGACAAAAAAAAATATTAAAAAAATGAAAATTGAATGGTGACTTTTGTAAATAGTGCTGGCCGGTTTTGGCGTTACATTGGGTTTGGCGTTACGTTGGGTAAAGAGTTGTACAACCCATATCTAATTTCAAAAAATTAGGCCTAAAAGAGTTAAAAATATGTTTCTCAGGCCCTCTCGCATGATCCCTTTGACTGCCGCATGCTCTCTTTTTATAACCATTGCAAACTTTAAAAAATAAAAATTAAATCGTTTACGTCTGCTACCCGAAATTAATAAAATTGATAAATTTGTCCCTTGAGTGCAGCAAGGCCTTGCAATGCTTTAGCATTGCAAAGCTTTCTTGCACCCAAGGGATGAAATACATCACCACCCATGCTACTCTGTAGATTATGAGGCCTAAAACATAAAACAAACCAAGAATATGAACTTTTAATGGCAAAGAAATAATTACAAAAATAAAAAATAAAATAAAAAACTGCCCACCCACATGCACTTTTACAAAAAAATGGCCTGAGAAACAGAAGATCTATTTTGATGGGCCTTGTACTGTTCATTATGTCAGTGCTTTAAAAGCTTTTCCTGGGCCCTGAAAACACAAATTTAATCCTATTTGATCTGGTAAGACATATTTATTTTTTGGTGTTTAAGGTTACATATTTCTGCACAATGGCTAATCATGACCACGACAGTTTTATGGGTGGAGTAAACCATAGTACAGTACGAGTAACTGTCAGCTCCCCAACATACTGACTCCACACAAGCAGGGTTAGCATTGGTTGAAGACAGGTGCACCATCGCCTTAGTACACAATGACACCATACCCCCTGTGGGCAATGGGGGTGAAATGTCTTGCCCAAGGACATAACACGGTTGCCGCAGGTGGGTTTCAAACCGAGGACCTCCCGGCTTGCAGCCAGCACCTCTCCCTATTGAGCCACCACGCCGCCACCTGATGAGAAATAATTTCTTTCCTTATAGAATACTTTGACATGGTTCAACAGAAAATATTATGAAGATTATATTTTGTAGAAAAATTGATTTCATCTTTTTATTTACAGTTGATTGTTATGTTACAGATTATTATAATGTATTGACTAAATTAGATAGCTTATGAATAATCAAAACATGACTGTACTTTGTACTGCTTGTATAATTTTGTTATTAAACTGTTGTTGGAAACAAAGTTGACTACCATATCCTTCTTATTTGTTTTTTTTTACTCATTTATTTGTTCACTTGCAGGCTTGTCATTTTGAAAATTGCAGGAGGGCCATTATGGTTCGCTTCAAATCATCACAGGAGGGCCATTTTGGGTTCACCTAAAATGACCCCAGGAGGGTCATTTATGATTTGTGGGGGCCATTTTGTTTCAGCCTGCTGGGTAGACAGCTAATATCATTTTAAGGTACAATATGTGGAGAGTGGATTGTAACTAAATCACCCAAACTATAACTTTCAAATTTTATACATATGGACAAAAAACACAAGCAATGTTTCAGCCAATGGACCTCCGGGTTTAACCCGGAGGTCCATTGGTTGAATCTTTGCCTGTGCTTGTTATGCTTTGCAACAAATTTGCAATTATTGCTTGGGTGGAATCTCCACTCTGCAGGTGATTTAGTGATGATACACTCTCCACGTACTGTACATGGTTTGTGTAATTATGGTGTACGTCATCAAGTAATGTATATTTGGAAAGTTACTTACTGTCTCTGGGTGACTGCATTGACGACACACTACAAACTTCACAAACTGCGCTTTTGTTACATGTACCTCCTTCAATCTGTGAAAATTGCCATTTGAGGCGGCCAATTTTGAGGTGCCTTCGACTGAATTAATGGACCGCAGCAATCGGGGTTAGACAGACGTTTACCGTCCTCTGAATTTTGAACTCAGGCGGGCAACTGCGGCTCGGGGTGATCGCCCGTCTCAAAATGACAAGCCTGCACTTGATTAAGTCCCGTGGCTCCTTGAATCCCTTGATAGTTCTGAGATTTCGAAATCAATTTTTAAGGACCGGGAATATCCCTGAACTTTGAACCCTTTGATGAGAATGAGATAGGAGACGATCAGAGGATATTCATTCCAGCAGTATTTAGTGAGCTGAATATTGCTGGAATGAATCTTGTGCCCAATAGAATGTCTGCCTTATGAAATGGGATCCATGCATTTGATACCGTTCTGTTAAGCAGACACTCTGTTCAGCAGATTGGATCGATAAAAATCAAGCATACATCAGATTTCCCAGTATGAATTCTGGGAAGTTGAGCCGTTCTTATTCACTGTAGTAGATAATTCTGCTTTATGGGTAAAGTAGGACCTGGTAACCATGATTGGGGTGGAAGTCTTCTAAAGTAGGCAGCATAGGTGCATGTATAAACAACTGGCTAAACTTGACCTCATACTTATGTTGTGATCATGATACAGCTGTACATATAGAAAGTTACCTTAAACACCAATAATTAAATAATAATAATAATAATAATTTATTTTCTACAGCGTAAAACCACAAATAGTGCTCTAAAACGCTTGACAGAAATAAATACACTTTTCTGAAATAAAGAGTCACATCTGTTTTGGTTGCCTCTAACAGAGGTTCAGGAGAATGCTTCAGTGAATAGGAAAGTTTTAAGATTTCTTTTGAAGACATCAAGAGTTTCTGAAATTCTGACACTAATTGGCAGGGAATTCCACAATCTTAGACCCACGATGGAGAACACACGATCATGAGCCTGATTAGATCTGCTAAAAGGTACAACTAGTTGAATTTGGTTTTTAGATCCGACACTGCGTGATGGTTTATATACAGCGAGGAGCTCTTGCAGGTAAACTGGAGCCAGTTTGTGGGTACATTTGAAAACTAAGATCAATATTTTTAAATCAATTCTCTGTTTAACTGGAAGCCAATGTAGTTGTCTTAAAACAGGTGTTATGTGTTCAGAGCGTTTGGTTCCAGTAATGCGATTTTGTAGGCAATTTTGCACTTTGAATCTCCTCCCATTTTATCTTTTCAAATATTTCATGCAGTGACATAGGCCACTGGAGTCCAAAACATAGAAAAATCTAAGCAAGCTCTCGTCCAGCCCGAGGGCAAGGATTTTAGTCTTATTGGAACATTGTGAATTCAGACATTCTCAGAGTAATTCTTCAACAGGTTATAAGATTTGTTTATTTAACTCTTTACCCAACATAACGGCCAAAACCGGCCAGCACTATTCTAAAAATTCGCTAATTAATTTTCATTATTTTTTTATTTTTTGTCTCAAAAATATAGGTTATGACCCCTCATTGGAACGAGCTCATCGAGCTCGTTCCAATGAGGTGTCATAACATATGTTTTTGAGACAAAAAATTAAAAAAATAAGTTATTCAAGAATTTTTGCAATTGTCATCGAGCTCGTTCCAATGAGGTGTCATAACATATGTTTTTGTGACAAAAAATTAAAAAGATAAGTTATTCAATAATTTTTGCAATTGTCATCTGCTTTTCATGTTAGGTAAAAGGTTAAGCAACAGGGGTTCATTCTATGTGCCATTATCAGATCAAATTTGTGTGGAAAATGGTTTGGTGTTTGGAAGCTATATTCAGCTAAAGGGTTTTTCAGTTAAGGGATAACCAATTAAGTGTGCTCCTCTGTACAGTACGCGGTGAGTGTATTATCACTAAATCACCTGCAGAGTGGCGATTCCACCCAAGCAATAATTGCAGATTTGTTGCAAACCATAAAAAGCACAAACAAAATTCCAGCCAACCCGGAGGTCCATTGGCTGAAACATTGCTTGTGTTTTTTGTTCATATGTGCAGAATTTGAAAGTGATACTTTGAGTGATACCTCCACACTACAGGTGATTTTGTTACAATCCACTCTCCACGTACTGTATATGATTTGAAAAAGTGGGTTGACCATATCTCCCTTGTGATTAGTGAGGTCGGGGACAAATGTCGAAAAGCCACTCGGTCTACCATGGTCGGTCCAGTTGGGATAGATTTAATAAAATGGTTCCACAAAAATGACAAATCCTTGATTCTCAGGTCTTGATGTGGCCTGCAGAAGATGTTAAGAAGCATATGTTGGCCGGGAGTGTGTGTGTGGTTGGGGATAGGGGTACTGAGCCTTGATTAAAATGTTATACTTTCGAAATAGCTGACAGTGTCCATTCATCTCATGCCACATATAATTTTATATCAGCAGCTGTACAAATACATTGGAACCACTTTCCTTTGGTGAGTATGTTATGTTCAGAGGCCAATACTATAAAACTTTTATAATTGTATTTTCTAGAATTGTATTTTATGTATGACTTTGAATGGGTTAAAATGAACCATTAGCATTTTCAAAGTTGGCAAATTGCCACATCTATAAAAATGCTAATGATTCATTTTAGTCAGTTATATTAATAAGTAGAAAATATAATTCGAGAAAATACAATTGTAAAAGTTTTATATACTGAGTCAAAAAAGAAAGTATAATAGAAACAAATGTGAAAAATAGTTCTGATGTTGCAGGTTTGCGGACAAGGAGTCATGCAAAGAGTTTGATGACATGTTGTTGTTGTCCACCCAACCGTATACAATTTTGCTATGGATTTCAAAATAGCATGTGCTACCCAAGAATATCAAATTGAATGGGTGACCGATGATTTTGTTTGTGGTATGTTGTGCTAGAGAGCCTGGGTTATTGAGAAAACATGCTAGATTTTGTCTTATGACAGTTTAAAAAATACCAAGGTTAACCGTGAGGCTGGGATACCTCCAGATGAGCTTGCTGCAGAGTTCGGAGTCACTGTGGCCACTATTTACCGTCTCATTGGAAGGTATAGACTCACTGGATCTACTGCCGACCGACCACATTCAGGTTGACCAAGAGTTACGACCCCCTTTACAAGACCAACACATCAGGACGTCTCACTTGCGAGATCGCTTCCTTCCGGCGATGAGGACAGCAGCAATTACTCCTGGTAGAACTAACAATAGAATCAGTGCACAAACTGTCTGCAACAGACTCGCTGAACACGGCATCTGAAGTAGGTGTCCATACCACAGACCAATCCTTACCCAATGCCATCGTACCATCAGAATGGAATGGGTACGTCAGCGTGTTCGCTGGAATCAGCAGCTTTGGTTTTTAGTGATGAATCATGATTTTGTCTATGATGCACTGATTGTAGGGCAAGAGTGTATCGCCAACTAGGAGAACGGTTTTCTGATGCTTGAATGTGGAAATGTGACCGTTTCAGCAGGGGGGGGGGGGGGGGGGGGTAATGGTTTGGGCAGGAATTTCCTTGCACCATTGAACGCAGTTGATCTTCATCGATGGTAATATGAATAGACAGTGATATAGGGATGAAATTCTTAACGCTGTTGTTCCGTTATTCAACACTAACATCAGATTGCAGTTATTCCAGCAAGACAATGCCCGATGTCATGTGACGCATATCTGTCGTGACTTTCTTGAGGAGCAGAGCATCAAACTTCTTCCATGGCCCCCACTTTCGCCACATGGTTAGCCAATCGAGCATCTTTGGGATCAGTTGGACTGGCGGGTACGACTTCATGATCTTCAGACGTTAGGCGAATTATGTAATGTTCTAAGGCAGGAGTGGAACGCAATACCACAGGGTCACATCCATAGACTTATGAGGTCTATGCGCTGTCGATGTCTTGCCATTCAAGGGGCAAGTGGTGGACATGCACACTATTGACTGCTTCTGTGAACTTTCATTTCTCCCCATGTCTGAATTGCGACATCCTGACGTGACGCTGGCAACAATAAGAACATGAAAATATGCAAATTCATACAGCAACATGTAGACTTGAAATATGAATTTACAATAATTTGTTTGGGATTAAAGTCGAGAATACTAAAAAAATTGCTCCTCAAAGTTTATTATACCAGGGACCAGCCGTGAGGGCGACTAGGGCGATTAAGTCGCCCTTCTAAGCCCAAAGTCGCCTAGAAAAATAGTCGGGGCGATTACAAGTCGCCCTCTAAAAATTGGCCAAAATGAGAAAAGGCTGAACTGAGTGATGCGAGGTTTACATCAAAACGAGTATTTTCAAAAATCGAATGTGCTCGAGTGTGATAAATGGGCATTTTAATTCGTCAAATAAACGTCCATTTATTTGAAATCACACGACAAGCAATTGTCCATTGTCGCTTTTGGCGGATTTTTTTATTTCTATTTTGTTGCGTTCCAGTCGGAGCTTCAAGTGTCGCAACGAAAATAGGTGACTTACGCGACTCAACAAACAACCCAGTTTGAAAGTAGGTTACGTCGCTTAGGATGCCGAAAATGTATACACAACGGACGTATTTTATAACACATTATTTTCATTTCGATTTGCTGACGACTGTTAACTGTTGGGCTGTCTATTCCCAGAAAAACACGAATGGAATTGAAACACATGAAAAAAGCTTTAGTGATGTCAAGAAAAGCTTTGTACAGGACACAAGTGTGCATGTGGACGATCTTGAAAAAGGGTCCTCCTAAACATCGGAATGACATGAAATGTCGCGGAATGACACCGGAATGCCATAAAAATGATGCGGAATGACATATCTTTTACAAAATACTCGACCCCAGAATGTATTTTGTTTATTAACTAACAAAGTACCTCCCAAGCAACCTTCTTACATCTGGTCCTGTTCACACTTTCAGACTTAGGAAATTATTAGCTTAGTAGACTTTGTTGAAAGGCAACCACAGGAGGGTGATGGGGGATTGGCACGAAGAAGAGGTGAGGGGTCATGAAGGAGAAGGTAGCAGTGGGGGATTTTCAGTCAATAATTACATTGTGATTTTTTAACCTGGCACAGATGCATCATAGACAAATGGACCTGGATTATTTGTACGTTAATGGAGGACCATAAATTGAAAATATGAAGGGGGCGGCGGGGGTGGTACATGAATATTCGTAATTTTCCCCACTTGCCTATGAAGTCTCCCTACATGACTCTGCAGTCTCCCTATTTTTTCTGGAGGGAGACTTGAAGTCTCCCTAAAATTCCCCCCTAGGCTGGTCCCTGTATTATACTTTCTTTTTTGACTCGGTATAGTATTGGCTCCTGGTCATGATTTTGTCTACTTTTACCTCAACCATCTTTCAACCTCAAAGCTGACCCTCAGGTTGAAAGATGGTTGAAGTAGTAGAGCAGACCAACCTTGCAGAAGGTGTAATTCATTAGCCAGATGCCACCAAATTTGTTTATATTTGCAGATCATACATAACCGGAAGTCTGTATATTGATACATTTATTTATTTATTTATTATTGTTTATTGATTGGTGTTTAAGGTCACATACTTATGCACGATGGCTAATCGTGACCATGACAGTTTTACAGGTGGAGGAAGCCGGAGAGAACCACCGAGCAACGACGAGCAGCTGTCAGCTCTCCTGCATTGTAACTCTGAACTCTGCACCGCAGCACAGGCAGGGTTAGATTGGTTGAAGACATGTGCACCATCAACATGCAGTATGCCTCAGTATACAGCATCATCGTGCCCCCATGTAAGCAATCAGGGTTAAGTGCCTTGCCCAAGGACACAACGTGTGTGCGTGAATCAGTCGCTGAAATGGTCACCCATCCAACTACTAACCATGCCCGACGTTGCTTAACCCTTTACCCAACGAATCGCCCGCATCCGCCCACGTAATATGCAAATTCAGCAGCTGAAAAAATATTATTTTTTGAAACTTTTCAACAAAACCATACGTGACCCCTCTTTGGAACAAGCTCGTTCCAAAGAGGGGTAACATGATATGGTTTTGTTGAAATTTTTTGAAAAAATTTTAAAAATGATATTTAAAATAATAAATTTTGAAATCGTCTGTGTTGGGTAAAGGGTTAACTGTTGTGATCTGACGAGAACCGGTTACTGCGACACCACCGCTCTCTGACACATTTATTAGCGCTCATATATTTAACACTTTACCTGACAACAAAGGCAGCTGACACTTGCAAACAAAAATCTTGAAATTGAACAACTCATTTTTTTCGTGCAAAGACATAGCTTATGACCACTCATTGCAATGAGCTCGATGAGATTGGTTCCAATTAGGGGTCATAAGTTATGTTTTTGTGATAAAAAATAATAAAAATTGAATGTTGATTTTTGTTAATAGCTGTTTTGTAATTTTGGCCATTACATTGGGCAAAGGTTTAAAATTATTGTAAAATCATTGTCTGTGGGAACACATGCACCTCCAGACCTAACTCCAGGTTCTGCTGGTTTAATTATAAGAAGTGATAGTTTGATATGTATGTTTATACAAACTCATATCTAATTTCAACTATTTATACTAAAGCTATTAATTGAAAATAGAATGTTTTCATTTTTAAAATTCACTAAAAAACCTTTTCACAATCCACTGAGGGGCCACAAGCTGAGTTAAATGCTTATTAAGAATATTACTTGTCAGTTTTTAGCCATTTTATTGGGTAGAGTAGCTTTACAGTTAAAACTAGAAGTCCTGTCATGAAATACGCACAAATAGCATGTCGATCTGTGCGTTAATCTACGTGTTATGACCATAGTAAGGCTATCAAATTCTGTACATATGGCCTGTGCACAAAAATGTTTCAGCCAATGGACCTCTGTGTAACCTGAAGGTCCTTTGGCAGAAACATTGCCTGTTTTTACTATGAGTAACCAAGAGAACCTGCCATGCTTCGGATGGAATTCAATATGGCAATTGCGTGCAATTCCTACGTGCAATTAATCCTAGATAAGCACACAGTTCGTGACAAGACTTCTAGTTTTAACTGCAGGTGAGATTTACACTTAGGCTGTACAGTGCATAGAGTTAGTTTCTCAGTAACCTTTTGATACTTTTGTAAGTCTTATGACATACGAAATCAAACAGCGTGTTGATACTTTGTGGTGATTTGTTTTGTTATTATTTTTCGATTTTTAGCTCAACTTTGAGGAAGTCAGATTTGAGGTTATAACATGGCTGTTGTCCATCTGTCTGGCCTCGACAATTCAGTACATCTCGGCCTAGAGGCTGTATTTATAAACCGATCTTTACGAAACTTCTTGGATACCTTTGTTATTACCGTGGGACAAGAACGAGTGTTTTGGGGTGCGGTCCAAAATTCAAGATGGCACCAGCAGCCATTTTGTACTGAAATTAGTGCAATCAGTTTTTTGAACATGTACAGAACTTCTGTATGAAAGTTCTGATTTGAATAAATTTTTGTATGAATGTTTAGTAACACTGAATACATTACACATGATACAGGTTTTTTTCTCGGGCAGAAATTATGCAAATTAGATGAACTTTCATTTATTCAGCGCTACTTATACACGGTAAGTGCACATGTCAAAACGGCTCAGGACAGAGTCTGTATTTATGAACGATCTTCACGAAACAACATGGGTACCTTTGTTATCACCTTGGGAAAAGAACAAGTGTTTTTGGGTGCGGTCTGAAATTAGAGATGGCTGCCGGTAGTCATTTTATACTAAAATTAGGTGCAATCAGTTCTTTGTACAGAACTTCTAGGACAACGTTTGTTATCATCATGGGACAGTAGCGAGCACTTTTGTGCTTGGCTGTGATAATATTTGGTGTTGTTTGGGGAGGGTAAACATTATTAGCACAACCCAGTTTTCTGTTTCCAATGAGAAAAATAAAACCTCCTCACCCGTGGGAACCCTATGAGTTAAAGATAAAAAAATTCAAATACCCATACTTTAAGAAGGACTGGACAAATATTTATTAATTAGTAGGAATCAACCGCAGAAGGGTTTGAATCAAACAGGCCAAAACAGTTACTAACATTTGGCTTTTGATGCACCATCCAAGGATCCCAATTGTAACGTTAACCCCATGGAGATTTCTTTTCTAGTTGAGCATTTAACTGTCACCCACTTTTACAATACTTTACCTGTACATTTGTTACAAGCTATGGGCAGTATTTATGTACAGACCTTTACAATACTTTACATGTACCTTTGTTATCAGGTCATTACCTAGACGTGTGTAACTGCTGTGTCACCTACTATACATGTACAAGTCTTACACAAGTTGAGCTACAGTGTCATTGACACTTTCATTTGGAGTTTTAACCTCAATTCCTATTTTCTCCTGAATAGTGCTTAGTGAAAACTATTGACTCAGATGTTATCGCAGCTTAAAATACTAATATAAGAAATATAAGTCAAGATTTCTTAACTGGTTGAGTGCTAGAAGCCACTATCAGGGCTTTCAAAAAATGAGGATACCAGAGCAAAAACCACATTCCTTGCTTACATTTCATATTCAGTCAAACACAGATAATATTTGTTTATATAAATTTGTTTTATTACAAATTATTGGAGAGTGACTATGTTTTGAATAACATATTCACACCACCAAAAATAATCTTGCCCTCAACCAGTTATTCAGTGATGTGGAAAATATCTTGTTATTTGTACTTTCTGACGTTTGACATCGCATTTTGAAAAACGTTGAAGAAACTGTATTCCCAGTGAAGTTTGACTGCCATATCACACACCAAATTAAAATATACAATAACTGAGGCTTTTATTGGTTTTTAAGGTCACATACTTATGCACAATGACTATTTGTGACAGTGACAGTTTTACGGGTGGAGGAAGCCAGAGTACCCAGAGAGCACCACCGAGCATCGACGAGCAACTGTCAGCTCCTCAACATTCTCTGTTCAAGCTCCGCTCAAGCAGGGTTACAGCAGTTGAGGACATGTGCACCATCAACTTACAGTACGCCTTAGTACACGGCATCATCGTGCCCCCATGTAGGCAACTGGGATAAATTGTCTTGCCCAAGGACACAATGCCGACGGGGATTGAACTCTGGGACCTCTAGCATAGAAGTCCAACAGTCTACCACTGAGCCACCATGCTCCTGACTGAGGCTTTAAAAATGCACTTGGTTAGTCGGTTACACGTTACATAGGGTGCAGGATTAAATGAACTAATGGAAATACTTCTAATGGATTTTGGAATTTTTTTAAAGTTTTTTAAAGCAAATTCCAAAAATGAAAACATATTCTATTTTCACTGAATAGATTGTTTTCCGTGGGAGGGCATGTGCTTCTCCTGACCTCTCCCAGGTTCTACTGGTTTAACTGGTTTAGTCTAGAGGCAACTATCATGGCTCTGCTGAAAAGTGCTGAAATCCACTTTGGTGACTCTACAATATATGCATTATGTTCACATAAAATTTTGTTAAAAAAATGCATTGGGGAGTGTCTGCTTGCTCTCTACAATAAATTTTAACAAAACACTTATTTTTTTTTAACTAAAATCTTGCTGAGACTAGGCTCCCCTTGCTGGTACATGTAGCTTAGTATCTTTTTAAAAAAAAATATTTGCGTTACAAATCCCCCTTGAAACATAATTTAGCACTCAACCTGTTAATTGAAAGAAGTGATCTTTTGATATGTATGTTTAACCCTTTACCTAACACGAAAAGCAGACATCTGCAAACAAAATTCGTGAATAACTAAATATTTTCATTTTGTTGTCTCAAAAACATAACTTATGACCCCTCATTGGAACGCACTCATCGAGCTCATTCCAATTACGGGGTCATAAGCTATGTTTCTGAGACAAAAAAAAATATTAAAAAAAATGAAAATTGAATGGTGACTTTTGTAAATTGTCCTGGCCGGTTTTGGCGTTACATTGGGTTTGGCGTTACGTTGGGTAAAGAGTTGTACAACCCATATCTAATTTCAAAAAATTAGGCCTAAAAGAGTTAAAAATATGTTTCTCAGGCCCTCTCGCATGATCCCTTTGACTGCCGCATGCTCTCTTTTTATAACCATTGCAAACTTTAAAAAATAAAAATTAAATCGTTTACGTCTGCTACCCCAAATTAATAAAATTGATAAATTTGTCCCTTGAGTGCAGCAAGGCCTTGCAATGCTTTAGCATTGCAAAGCTTTCTTGCACCCAAGGGATGAAATACATCACCACCCATGCTACTCTGTAGATTATGAGGCCTAAAACATAAAACAAACCAAGAATATGAACTTTTAATGGCAAAGAAATAATTACAAAAATAAAATAAAAAACTGCCCACCCACATGCACTTTTACAAAAAAATGGCCTGAGAAACAGAAGATCTATTTTGATGGGCCTTGTACTGTTCATTATGTCAGTGCTTTAAAAGCTTTTCCTGGGCCCTGAAAACACAAATTTAATCCTATTTGATCTGATAAGACATATTTATTTTTTGGTGTTTAAGGTTACATATTTCTGCACAATGGCTAATCATGACCACGACAGTTTTATGGGTGGAGGAAATCATAGTACAGTACGAGTAACTGTCAGCTCCCCAACATACTGACTCCACACAAGCAGGGTTAGCATTGGTTGAAGACAGGTGCACCATCGCCTTAGTACACAATGACACCATACCCCCTGTGGGCAATGGGGGTGAAATGTCTTGCCCAAGGACATAACACGGTTGCCGCAGGTGGGTTTCAAACCGAGGACCTCCCGGCTTGCAGCCAGCACCTCTCCCTATTGAGCCACCACGCCGCCACCTGATGAGAAATAATTTCTTTCCTTATAGAATACTTTGACATGGTTCAACAGAAAATATTATGAAGATTATATTTTGTAGAAAAATTGATTTCATCTTTTTATTTACAGTTGATTGTTATGTTACAGATTATTATAATGTATTGACTAAATTAGATAGCTTATGAATAATCAAAACATGACTGTACTTTGTACTGCTTGTATAATTTTGTTATTAAACTGTTGTTGGAAACAAAGTTGACTACCATATCCTTCTTATTTGTTTTTTTTTACTCATTTATTTGTTCACTTGCAGGCTTGTCATTTTGAAAATTGCAGGAGGGCCATTATGGTTCGCTTCAAATCACCACAGGAGGGCCATTTTGGGTTCACCTAAAATGACCCCAGTAGGGTCATTTATGATTTGTGGGGGCCATTTTGTTTCAGCCTGCTGGGTAGACAGCTAATATCATTTTAAGGTACAATATGTGGAGAGTGGATTGTAACTAAATCACCCAAACTATAACTTTCAAATTTTATACATATGGACAAAAAACACAAGTAATGTTTCAGCCAATGGACCTCCGGGTTTAACCCGGAGGTCCATTGGTTGAATCTATGCCTGTGCTTGTTATGCTTTGCAACAAATTTGCAAGTATTGCTTGGGTGGAATCTCCACTCTGCAGGTGATTTAGTGATGATACACTCTCCACGTACTGTACATGGTTTGTGTAATTATGGTGTACGTCATCAAGTAATGTATATTTGGAAAGTTACTTACTGTCTCTGGGTGACTGCATTGACGACACACTACAAACTTCACAAACTGCGCTTTTGTTACATGTACCTCCTTCAATCTGTGAAAATTGCCATTTGAGGCGGCCAATTTTGAGGTGCCTTCGACTGAATTAATGGACCGCAGCAATCGGGGTTAGACAGACGTTTACCGTCCTCTGAATTTTGAACTCAGGCGGGCAACTGCGGCTCGGGGTGATCGCCCGTCTCAAAATGACAAGCCTGCACTTGATTAAGTCCCGTGGCTCCTTGAATCCCTTGATAGTTCTGAGATTTCGAAATCAATTTTTAAGGACCGGGAATATCCCTGAACTTTGAACCCTTTGATGAGAATGAGATAGGAGACGATCAGAGGATATTCATTCCAGCAGTATTTAGTGAGCTGAATATTGCTGGAATGAATCTTGTGCCCAATAGAATGTCTGCCTTATGAAATGGGATCCATGCATTTGATACCGTTCTGTTAAGCAGACACTCTGTTCAGCAGATTGGATCGATAAAAATCAAGCATACATCAGATTTCCCAGTATGAATTCTGGGAAGTTGAGCCGTTCTTATTCACTGTAGTAGATAATTCTGCTTTATGGGTAAAGTAGGACCTGGTAACCATGATTGGGGTGGAAGTCTTCTAAAGTAGGCAGCATAGGTGCATGTATAAACAACTGGCTAAACTTGACCTCATACTTATGTTGTGATCATGATACAGCTGTACATATAGAAAGTTACCTTAAACACCAATAATTAAATAATAATAATAATAATAATTTATTTTCTACAGCGTAAAACCACAAATAGTGCTCTAAAACGCTTGACAGAAATAAATACACTTTTCTGAAATAAAGAGTCACATCTGTTTTGGTTGCCTCTAACAGAGGTTCAGGAGAATGCTTCAGTGAATAGGAAAGTTTTAAGATTTCTTTTGAAGACATCAAGAGTTTCTGAAATTCTGACACTAATTGGCAGGGAATTCCACAATCTTAGACCCACGATGGAGAACACACGATCATGAGCCTGATTAGATCTGCTAAAAGGTACAACTAGTTGAATTTGGTTTTTAGATCCGACACTGCGTGATGGTTTATATACAGCGAGGAGCTCTTGCAGGTAAACTGGAGCCAGTTTGTGGGTACATTTGAAAACTAAGATCAATATTTTTAAATCAATTCTCTGTTTAACTGGAAGCCAATGTAGTTGTCTTAAAACAGGTGTTATGTGTTCAGAGCGTTTGGTTCCAGTAATGCGATTTTGTAGGCAATTTTGCACTTTGAATCTCCTCCCATTTTATCTTTTCAAATATTTCATGCAGTGACATAGGCCACTGGAGTCCAAAACATAGAAAAATCTAAGCAAGCTCTCGTCCAGCCCGAGGGCAAGGATTTTAGTCTTATTGGAACATTGTGAATTCAGACATTCTCAGAGTAATTCTTCAACAGGTTATAAGATTTGTTTATTTAACTCTTTACCCAACATAACGGCCAAAACCGGCCAGCACTATTCTAAAAATTCGCTAATTAATTTTCATTATTTTTTTATTTTTTGTCTCAAAAATATAGGTTATGACCCCTCATTGGAACGAGCTCATCGAGCTCGTTCCAATGAGGTGTCATAACATATGTTTTTGAGACAAAAAATTAAAAAAATAAGTTATTCAAGAATTTTTGCAATTGTCATCGAGCTCGTTCCAATGAGGTGTCATAACATATGTTTTTGTGACAAAAAATTAAAAAGATAAGTTATTCAATAATTTTTGCAATTGTCATCTGCTTTTCATGTTAGGTAAAAGGTTAAGCAACAGGGGTTCATTCTATGTGCCATTATCAGATCAAATTTGTGTGGAAAATGGTTTGGTGTTTGGAAGCTATATTCAGCTAAAGGGTTTTTCAGTTAAGGGATAACCAATTAAGTGTGCTCCTCTGTACAGTACGCGGTGAGTGTATTATCACTAAATCACCTGCAGAGTGGCGATTCCACCCAAGCAATAATTGCAGATTTGTTGCAAACCATAAAAAGCACAAACAAAATTCCAGCCAACCCGGAGGTCCATTGGCTGAAACATTGCTTGTGTTTTTTGTTCATATGTGCAGAATTTGAAAGTGATACTTTGAGTGATACCTCCACACTACAGGTGATTTTGTTACAATCCACTCTCCACGTACTGTATATGATTTGAAAAAGTGGGTTGACCATATCTCCCTTGTGATTAGTGAGGTCGGGGACAAATGTCGAAAAGCCACTCGGTCTACCATGGTCGGTCCAGTTGGGATAGATTTAATAAAATGGTTCCACAAAAATGACAAATCCTTGATTCTCAGGTCTTGATGTGGCCTGCAGAAGATGTTAAGAAGCATATGTTGGCCGGGAGTGTGTGTGTGGTTGGGGATAGGGGTACTGAGCCTTGATTAAAATGTTATACTTTCGAAATAGCTGACAGTGTCCATTCATCTCATGCCACATATAATTTTATATCAGCAGCTGTACAAATACATTGGAACCACTTTCCTTTGGTGAGTATGTTATGTTCAGAGGCCAATACTATAAAACTTTTATAATTGTATTTTCTAGAATTGTATTTTATGTATGACTTTGAATGGGTTAAAATGAACCATTAGCATTTTCAAAGTTGGCAAATTGCCACATCTATAAAAATGCTAATGATTCATTTTAGTCAGTTATATTAATAAGTAGAAAATATAATTCGAGAAAATACAATTGTAAAAGTTTTATATACTGAGTCAAAAAAGAAAGTATAATAGAAACAAATGTGAAAAATAGTTCTGATGTTGCAGGTTTGCGGACAAGGAGTCATGCAAAGAGTTTGATGACATGTTGTTGTTGTCCACCCAACCGTATACAATTTTGCTATGGATTTCAAAATAGCATGTGCTACCCAAGAATATCAAATTGAATGGGTGACCGATGATTTTGTTTGTGGTATGTTGTGCTAGAGAGCCTGGGTTATTGAGAAAACATGCTAGATTTTGTCTTATGACAGTTTAAAAAATACCAAGGTTAACCGTGAGGCTGGGATACCTCCAGATGAGCTTGCTGCAGAGTTCGGAGTCACTGTGGCCACTATTTACCGTCTCATTGGAAGGTATAGACTCACTGGATCTACTGCCGACCGACCACATTCAGGTTGACCAAGAGTTACGACCCCCTTTACAAGACCAACACATCAGGACGTCTCACTTGCGAGATCGCTTCCTTCCGGCGATGAGGACAGCAGCAATTACTCCTGGTAGAACTAACAATAGAATCAGTGCACAAACTGTCTGCAACAGACTCGCTGAACACGGCATCTGAAGTAGGTGTCCATACCACAGACCAATCCTTACCCAATGCCATCGTACCATCAGAATGGAATGGGTACGTCAGCGTGTTCGCTGGAATCAGCAGCTTTGGTTTTTAGTGATGAATCATGATTTTGTCTATGATGCACTGATTGTAGGGCAAGAGTGTATCGCCAACTAGGAGAACGGTTTTCTGATGCTTGAATGTGGAAATGTGACCGTTTCAGCAGGGGGGGGGGGGGGGGGGGGTAATGGTTTGGGCAGGAATTTCCTTGCACCATTGAACGCAGTTGATCTTCATCGATGGTAATATGAATAGACAGTGATATAGGGATGAAATTCTTAACGCTGTTGTTCCGTTATTCAACACTAACATCAGATTGCAGTTATTCCAGCAAGACAATGCCCGATGTCATGTGACGCATATCTGTCGTGACTTTCTTGAGGAGCAGAGCATCAAACTTCTTCCATGGCCCCCACTTTCGCCACATGGTTAGCCAATCGAGCATCTTTGGGATCAGTTGGACTGGCGGGTACGACTTCATGATCTTCAGACGTTAGGCGAATTATGTAATGTTCTAAGGCAGGAGTGGAACGCAATACCACAGGGTCACATCCATAGACTTATGAGGTCTATGCGCTGTCGATGTCTTGCCATTCAAGGGGCAAGTGGTGGACATGCACACTATTGACTGCTTCTGTGAACTTTCATTTCTCCCCATGTCTGAATTGCGACATCCTGACGTGACGCTGGCAACAATAAGAACATGAAAATATGCAAATTCATACAGCAACATGTAGACTTGAAATATGAATTTACAATAATTTGTTTGGGATTAAAGTCGAGAATACTAAAAAAATTGCTCCTCAAAGTTTATTATACCAGGGACCAGCCGTGAGGGCGACTAGGGCGATTAAGTCGCCCTTCTAAGCCCAAAGTCGCCTAGAAAAATAGTCGGGGCGATTACAAGTCGCCCTCTAAAAATTGGCCAAAATGAGAAAAGGCTGAACTGAGTGATGCGAGGTTTACATCAAAACGAGTATTTTCAAAAATCGAATGTGCTCGAGTGTGATAAATGGGCATTTTAATTCGTCAAATAAACGTCCATTTATTTGAAATCACACGACAAGCAATTGTCCATTGTCGCTTTTGGCGGATTTTTTTATTTCTATTTTGTTGCGTTCCAGTCGGAGCTTCAAGTGTCGCAACGAAAATAGGTGACTTACGCGACTCAACAAACAACCCAGTTTGAAAGTAGGTTACGTCGCTTAGGATGCCGAAAATGTATACACAACGGACGTATTTTATAACACATTATTTTCATTTCGATTTGCTGACGACTGTTAACTGTTGGGCTGTCTATTCCCAGAAAAACACGAATGGAATTGAAACACATGAAAAAAGCTTTAGTGATGTCAAGAAAAGCTTTGTACAGGACACAAGTGTGCATGTGGACGATCTTGAAAAAGGGTCCTCCTAAACATCGGAATGACATGAAATGTCGCGGAATGACACCGGAATGCCATAAAAATGATGCGGAATGACATATCTTTTACAAAATACTCGACCCCAGAATGTATTTTGTTTATTAACTAACAAAGTACCTCCCAAGCAACCTTCTTACATCTGGTCCTGTTCACACTTTCAGACTTAGGAAATTATTAGCTTAGTAGACTTTGTTGAAAGGCAACCACAGGAGGGTGATGGGGGATTGGCACGAAGAAGAGGTGAGGGGTCATGAAGGAGAAGGTAGCAGTGGGGGATTTTCAGTCAATAATTACATTGTGATTTTTTAACCTGGCACAGATGCATCATAGACAAATGGACCTGGATTATTTGTACGTTAATGGAGGACCATAAATTGAAAATATGAAGGGGGCGGCGGGGGTGGTACATGAATATTCGTAATTTTCCCCACTTGCCTATGAAGTCTCCCTACATGACTCTGCAGTCTCCCTATTTTTTCTGGAGGGAGACTTGAAGTCTCCCTAAAATTCCCCCCTAGGCTGGTCCCTGTATTATACTTTCTTTTTTGACTCGGTATAGTATTGGCTCCTGGTCATGATTTTGTCTACTTTTACCTCAACCATCTTTCAACCTCAAAGCTGACCCTCAGGTTGAAAGATGGTTGAAGTAGTAGAGCAGACCAACCTTGCAGAAGGTGTAATTCATTAGCCAGATGCCACCAAATTTGTTTATATTTGCAGATCATACATAACCGGAAGTCTGTATATTGATACATTTATTTATTTATTTATTATTGTTTATTGATTGGTGTTTAAGGTCACATACTTATGCACGATGGCTAATCGTGACCATGACAGTTTTACAGGTGGAGGAAGCCGGAGAGAACCACCGAGCAACGACGAGCAGCTGTCAGCTCTCCTGCATTGTAACTCTGAACTCTGCACCGCAGCACAGGCAGGGTTAGATTGGTTGAAGACATGTGCACCATCAACATGCAGTATGCCTCAGTATACAGCATCATCGTGCCCCCATGTAAGCAATCAGGGTTAAGTGCCTTGCCCAAGGACACAACGTGTGTGCGTGAATCAGTCGCTGAAATGGTCACCCATCCAACTACTAACCATGCCCGACGTTGCTTAACCCTTTACCCAACGAATCGCCCGCATCCGCCCACGTAATATGCAAATTCAGCAGCTGAAAAAATATTATTTTTTGAAACTTTTCAACAAAACCATACGTGACCCCTCTTTGGAACAAGCTCGTTCCAAAGAGGGGTAACATGATATGGTTTTGTTGAAATTTTTTGAAAAAATTTTAAAAATGATATTTAAAATAATAAATTTTGAAATCGTCTGTGTTGGGTAAAGGGTTAACTGTTGTGATCTGACGAGAACCGGTTACTGCGACACCACCGCTCTCTGACACATTTATTAGCGCTCATATATTTAACACTTTACCTGACAACAAAGGCAGCTGACACTTGCAAACAAAAATCTTGAAATTGAACAACTCATTTTTTTCGTGCAAAGACATAGCTTATGACCACTCATTGCAATGAGCTCGATGAGATTGGTTCCAATTAGGGGTCATAAGTTATGTTTTTGTGATAAAAAATAATAAAAATTGAATGTTGATTTTTGTTAATAGCTGTTTTGTAATTTTGGCCATTACATTGGGCAAAGGTTTAAAATTATTGTAAAATCATTGTCTGTGGGAACACATGCACCTCCAGACCTAACTCCAGGTTCTGCTGGTTTAATTATAAGAAGTGATAGTTTGATATGTATGTTTATACAAACTCATATCTAATTTCAACTATTTATACTAAAGCTATTAATTGAAAATAGAATGTTTTCATTTTTAAAATTCACTAAAAAACCTTTTCACAATCCACTGAGGGGCCACAAGCTGAGTTAAATGCTTATTAAGAATATTACTTGTCAGTTTTTAGCCATTTTATTGGGTAGAGTAGCTTTACAGTTAAAACTAGAAGTCCTGTCATGAAATACGCACAAATAGCATGTCGATCTGTGCGTTAATCTACGTGTTATGACCATAGTAAGGCTATCAAATTCTGTACATATGGCCTGTGCACAAAAATGTTTCAGCCAATGGACCTCTGTGTAACCTGAAGGTCCTTTGGCAGAAACATTGCCTGTTTTTACTATGAGTAACCAAGAGAACCTGCCATGCTTCGGATGGAATTCAATATGGCAATTGCGTGCAATTCCTACGTGCAATTAATCCTAGATAAGCACACAGTTCGTGACAAGACTTCTAGTTTTAACTGCAGGTGAGATTTACACTTAGGCTGTACAGTGCATAGAGTTAGTTTCTCAGTAACCTTTTGATACTTTTGTAAGTCTTATGACATACGAAATCAAACAGCGTGTTGATACTTTGTGGTGATTTGTTTTGTTATTATTTTTCGATTTTTAGCTCAACTTTGAGGAAGTCAGATTTGAGGTTATAACATGGCTGTTGTCCATCTGTCTGGCCTCGACAATTCAGTACATCTCGGCCTAGAGGCTGTATTTATAAACCGATCTTTACGAAACTTCTTGGATACCTTTGTTATTACCGTGGGACAAGAACGAGTGTTTTGGGGTGCGGTCCAAAATTCAAGATGGCACCAGCAGCCATTTTGTACTGAAATTAGTGCAATCAGTTTTTTGAACATGTACAGAACTTCTGTATGAAAGTTCTGATTTGAATAAATTTTTGTATGAATGTTTAGTAACACTGAATACATTACACATGATACAGGTTTTTTTCTCGGGCAGAAATTATGCAAATTAGATGAACTTTCATTTATTCAGCGCTACTTATACACGGTAAGTGCACATGTCAAAACGGCTCAGGACAGAGTCTGTATTTATGAACGATCTTCACGAAACAACATGGGTACCTTTGTTATCACCTTGGGAAAAGAACAAGTGTTTTTGGGTGCGGTCTGAAATTAGAGATGGCTGCCGGTAGTCATTTTATACTAAAATTAGGTGCAATCAGTTCTTTGTACAGAACTTCTAGGACAACGTTTGTTATCATCATGGGACAGTAGCGAGCACTTTTGTGCTTGGCTGTGATAATATTTGGTGTTGTTTGGGGAGGGTAAACATTATTAGCACAACCCAGTTTTCTGTTTCCAATGAGAAAAATAAAACCTCCTCACCCGTGGGAACCCTATGAGTTAAAGATAAAAAAATTCAAATACCCATACTTTAAGAAGGACTGGACAAATATTTATTAATTAGTAGGAATCAACCGCAGAAGGGTTTGAATCAAACAGGCCAAAACAGTTACTAACATTTGGCTTTTGATGCACCATCCAAGGATCCCAATTGTAACGTTAACCCCATGGAGATTTCTTTTCTAGTTGAGCATTTAACTGTCACCCACTTTTACAATACTTTACCTGTACATTTGTTACAAGCTATGGGCAGTATTTATGTACAGACCTTTACAATACTTTACATGTACCTTTGTTATCAGGTCATTACCTAGACGTGTGTAACTGCTGTGTCACCTACTATACATGTACAAGTCTTACACAAGTTGAGCTACAGTGTCATTGACACTTTCATTTGGAGTTTTAACCTCAATTCCTATTTTCTCCTGAATAGTGCTTAGTGAAAACTATTGACTCAGATGTTATCGCAGCTTAAAATACTAATATAAGAAATATAAGTCAAGATTTCTTAACTGGTTGAGTGCTAGAAGCCACTATCAGGGCTTTCAAAAAATGAGGATACCAGAGCAAAAACCACATTCCTTGCTTACATTTCATATTCAGTCAAACACAGATAATATTTGTTTATATAAATTTGTTTTATTACAAATTATTGGAGAGTGACTATGTTTTGAATAACATATTCACACCACCAAAAATAATCTTGCCCTCAACCAGTTATTCAGTGATGTGGAAAATATCTTGTTATTTGTACTTTCTGACGTTTGACATCGCATTTTGAAAAACGTTGAAGAAACTGTATTCCCAGTGAAGTTTGACTGCCATATCACACACCAAATTAAAATATACAATAACTGAGGCTTTTATTGGTTTTTAAGGTCACATACTTATGCACAATGACTATTTGTGACAGTGACAGTTTTACGGGTGGAGGAAGCCAGAGTACCCAGAGAGCACCACCGAGCATCGACGAGCAACTGTCAGCTCCTCAACATTCTCTGTTCAAGCTCCGCTCAAGCAGGGTTACAGCAGTTGAGGACATGTGCACCATCAACTTACAGTACGCCTTAGTACACGGCATCATCGTGCCCCCATGTAGGCAACTGGGATAAATTGTCTTGCCCAAGGACACAATGCCGACGGGGATTGAACTCTGGGACCTCTAGCATAGAAGTCCAACAGTCTACCACTGAGCCACCATGCTCCTGACTGAGGCTTTAAAAATGCACTTGGTTAGTCGGTTACACGTTACATAGGGTGCAGGATTAAATGAACTAATGGAAATACTTCTAATGGATTTTGGAATTTTTTTAAAGTTTTTTAAAGCAAATTCCAAAAATGAAAACATATTCTATTTTCACTGAATAGATTGTTTTCCGTGGGAGGGCATGTGCTTCTCCTGACCTCTCCCAGGTTCTACTGGTTTAACTGGTTTAGTCTAGAGGCAACTATCATGGCTCTGCTGAAAAGTGCTGAAATCCACTTTGGTGACTCTACAATATATGCATTATGTTCACATAAAATTTTGTTAAAAAAATGCATTGGGGAGTGTCTGCTTGCTCTCTACAATAAATTTTAACAAAACACTTATTTTTTTTTAACTAAAATCTTGCTGAGACTAGGCTCCCCTTGCTGGTACATGTAGCTTAGTATCTTTTTAAAAAAAAATATTTGCGTTACAAATCCCCCTTGAAACATAATTTAGCACTCAACCTGTTAATTGAAAGAAGTGATCTTTTGATATGTATGTTTAACCCTTTACCTAACACGAAAAGCAGACATCTGCAAACAAAATTCGTGAATAACTAAATATTTTCATTTTGTTGTCTCAAAAACATAACTTATGACCCCTCATTGGAACGCACTCATCGAGCTCATTCCAATTACGGGGTCATAAGCTATGTTTCTGAGACAAAAAAAAATATTAAAAAAAATGAAAATTGAATGGTGACTTTTGTAAATTGTCCTGGCCGGTTTTGGCGTTACATTGGGTTTGGCGTTACGTTGGGTAAAGAGTTGTACAACCCATATCTAATTTCAAAAAATTAGGCCTAAAAGAGTTAAAAATATGTTTCTCAGGCCCTCTCGCATGATCCCTTTGACTGCCGCATGCTCTCTTTTTATAACCATTGCAAACTTTAAAAAATAAAAATTAAATCGTTTACGTCTGCTACCCCAAATTAATAAAATTGATAAATTTGTCCCTTGAGTGCAGCAAGGCCTTGCAATGCTTTAGCATTGCAAAGCTTTCTTGCACCCAAGGGATGAAATACATCACCACCCATGCTACTCTGTAGATTATGAGGCCTAAAACATAAAACAAACCAAGAATATGAACTTTTAATGGCAAAGAAATAATTACAAAAATAAAATAAAAAACTGCCCACCCACATGCACTTTTACAAAAAAATGGCCTGAGAAACAGAAGATCTATTTTGATGGGCCTTGTACTGTTCATTATGTCAGTGCTTTAAAAGCTTTTCCTGGGCCCTGAAAACACAAATTTAATCCTATTTGATCTGATAAGACATATTTATTTTTTGGTGTTTAAGGTTACATATTTCTGCACAATGGCTAATCATGACCACGACAGTTTTATGGGTGGAGGAAATCATAGTACAGTACGAGTAACTGTCAGCTCCCCAACATACTGACTCCACACAAGCAGGGTTAGCATTGGTTGAAGACAGGTGCACCATCGCCTTAGTACACAATGACACCATACCCCCTGTGGGCAATGGGGGTGAAATGTCTTGCCCAAGGACATAACACGGTTGCCGCAGGTGGGTTTCAAACCGAGGACCTCCCGGCTTGCAGCCAGCACCTCTCCCTATTGAGCCACCACGCCGCCACCTGATGAGAAATAATTTCTTTCCTTATAGAATACTTTGACATGGTTCAACAGAAAATATTATGAAGATTATATTTTGTAGAAAAATTGATTTCATCTTTTTATTTACAGTTGATTGTTATGTTACAGATTATTATAATGTATTGACTAAATTAGATAGCTTATGAATAATCAAAACATGACTGTACTTTGTACTGCTTGTATAATTTTGTTATTAAACTGTTGTTGGAAACAAAGTTGACTACCATATCCTTCTTATTTGTTTTTTTTTACTCATTTATTTGTTCACTTGCAGGCTTGTCATTTTGAAAATTGCAGGAGGGCCATTATGGTTCGCTTCAAATCACCACAGGAGGGCCATTTTGGGTTCACCTAAAATGACCCCAGTAGGGTCATTTATGATTTGTGGGGGCCATTTTGTTTCAGCCTGCTGGGTAGACAGCTAATATCATTTTAAGGTACAATATGTGGAGAGTGGATTGTAACTAAATCACCCAAACTATAACTTTCAAATTTTATACATATGGACAAAAAACACAAGTAATGTTTCAGCCAATGGACCTCCGGGTTTAACCCGGAGGTCCATTGGTTGAATCTATGCCTGTGCTTGTTATGCTTTGCAACAAATTTGCAAGTATTGCTTGGGTGGAATCTCCACTCTGCAGGTGATTTAGTGATGATACACTCTCCACGTACTGTACATGGTTTGTGTAATTATGGTGTACGTCATCAAGTAATGTATATTTGGAAAGTTACTTACTGTCTCTGGGTGACTGCATTGACGACACACTACAAACTTCACAAACTGCGCTTTTGTTACATGTACCTCCTTCAATCTGTGAAAATTGCCATTTGAGGCGGCCAATTTTGAGGTGCCTTCGACTGAATTAATGGACCGCAGCAATCGGGGTTAGACAGACGTTTACCGTCCTCTGAATTTTGAACTCAGACGGGCAACTGCGGCTCGGGGTGATCACCCGTCTCAAAATGACAAGCCTGCACTTGATTAAGTCCCGTGGCTCCTTGAATCCCTTGATAGTTCTGGGATTTCGAAATCAATTTTTAAGGACCGGGAATATCCCTGAACTTTGAACCCTTTGATGAGAATGAGATAGTAGACGATCAGAGGATATTCATTTCAGCAATATTTAGTGAGCTGAATATTGCTGGAATGAATCTTGTGCCAAATAGAATGTCTGCCTTATGAAATGGGATCCATGCATTTGATACCGTTCTGTTAAGCAGACACTCTGTTCGGCAGATTGGATCGATTATAATCAAGCATACATCAGATTTCCCAGTATGAATTCTGGGAAGTTGAGCAGTTCTTATTCACTGTAGTAGATAATTCTGCTTTATGGGTAAAGTAGGACCTGGTAACCATGATTGGGGTGGAAGTCTTCTAAAGTAGGCAGCATAGGTGCATGTATAAACAACTGGCTAAACTTGACCTCATACTTATGGTGTGATCATGATACAGCTGTACATATAGAAAGTTACCTTAAACACCAATAATTAAATAATAATAATAATAATAATTTATTTTCTACAGCTTAAAACCACAAATAGTGCTCTAAAACGCTTGACAGAAATAAATACACTTTTCTGAAATAAAGAGTCACATCTGTTTTGGTTGCCTCTAACAGAGGTTCAGGAGAATGCTTCAGTGAACAGGAAAGTTTTAAGATTTCTTTTGAAGACATCAAGAGTTTCTGAAATTCTGACACTAATTGGCAGGGAATTCCACAATCTTGGACCCACGATGGAGAACACACGATCATGAGCCTGATTAGATCTGCTAAAAGGTACAACTAGTTGAATTTGGTTTTTAGATCCGAGACTGCGTGATGGTTTATATACAGCGAGGAGCTCTTGCAGGTAAACTGGAGCCAGTTTGTGGATACATTTGAAAACTAAGATCAATATTTTGAAATCAATTCTCTGTTTAACTGGAAGCCAGTGTAGTTGTCTTAAAACAGGTGTTATGTGTTCAGAGCGTTTGGTTCCAGTAATTATTCTAGCAGCAGTATTCTGAACTTTTTGAAGCTTCTGAATCAGGCACTGGGACAGCCCCACTAACACTGAATTACAATAGTCTAGTTGTGAGGTGATGAAGGAGTGCACAAGTTTTTCAAGTGCTGACTGGTTAAGATAAGGTTGCAGTCTTCCAACATTACAAAGCTGCCAGTAACATTTTTGACATATTTTATTGATATGGATGTCTAGTTTTAAATTTGAGTCCATAATCAGTCTAATATTCCTGAATGATTCACTTTTCATAGTGATGTTGTTTCCAACCAGAATTGATGTAACAGGGGGTGTAGGTATGTGAACCCCGGATATCACTAAGAATTCAGTTTTAGAGTCATTCATTTTCAGTTTAAAGTCGATCATCCATTCCCGCACAAGATTTATGCAAGTTTCCATGTTATTGACTGCGGTGAATGAGTCACTTGGAACAGATGGGTTGAATATGATACAATGAAATCAGGTTGAGGATTCTGTTGTGATATGGCATATACATGGGATGAATTGTGCACAAATTCCATCAGCTTCTGTGTTCATGGAACTTTGTAATACTTGGAGAGCTTCCTTGTTTTTTCCCTCATAAAGTCTGTAAAAATATTTGAACTTCTAATTTCTAGCTCCTTGAAAATATACTGTAAAGGTCCTGGAAACTCCTTTAATTGATTACTCATCCAAGTCCATGAACCTTGCTTGAGTGAAATTCTAGGTGACCAAAAGTTACTGCATTTGATCTGGTGAACATCTAACTCGCCTATCATCCTTTGTAAAACAATTATAAACCAGATTAATGCCAAGGAAGGCTATGCCCCATTGTTACAGATGCCTATCGCCCAATTTTCACACCTCCCTATGGTAAATAAGCACTGTTTACTTGTAAAATAGGACCCGATAACCAATGCCTGGGATACAAGTCCTCTAAAATGGGCAACATGAGTATAAATACTTGGCTGGACTTGACTTTATATCCATATTGCAGTCATGACTAGCCATTGTGTAGACATATATGACCTTAAACAACAATAAACAAATAAACAGCCCCCCACTTTACTATAAACCTTTAAAAAGGCAAAATAAAATGAAAAATGGACCACACCCACCCATGGTCAATTGAGTGATTTATTTTTTTTCCCATAAAAATCACTTGGACTCCTTAAAAACTCATTTTATAGCCAAAAAAGTTTTAAAAAACTTAATGCATACTCAAGTAGTCTGGAAGACATAAAATGTATTATTCTTCACTAAGTCCAGCAAAGTCAAGGGGATAACTCTAGAAAAGAGAATGCCAAGCGAACTTGATCTGTACTTTGTCACTCCATACAAAAAAAGGATCCCCCCACCCCATTTTATTATTCCAACATTAAGACTTTCTTGAATACATCTCAAGCACTTTCCAATGCAGTTGCAATACCGTCAGATTATAAGTGGTTAGCAGTTAAGATAGAAGGGGATGGCATTTTAGGATGATGGAATCATCAAGTTATCCTTTTTGCAGGTTGCTGTATAGTGATTTTTTCTGTATGGGCGTGACAACACCATACAGTTTTGGCTGGTTTGTCTCTGAAATGTTGTGTATCTGTCAATGAATTCAGTAATATGATGTCCCTGAAGAATGTCTGTACTCGGTGGTCAAAATGTCTCTGTAGTTAGGAGATTCGAGCTAACGAGAGCGCATTTTTCATCCCAATTCCAATTATTCATTTCCTCATCATTCAATAGTTTGCCTGGTGTCTGAGAATTGCATTTAAAATGTCTAATCATTTTAGATCTGTTGATGATAATTTGACAAAGAACTTAAAAATTGTAAATTGTTTCATTGCAGTCATTAGCTTGTGCATAATGTTTTGCCAATATTGTGGAGAGCCTCGCGCGGTTTATAAAGAATGGTATATGCTCTGTCTTTCAGAAAAAGAGATTTCAGTCTTTCAGGATCTTTGATTCTTCCAGCATCTCTTGCCTCATGTGGCGGCAATATTCTGCAAAATTTCTGAATACAGCAGACAAGGAGAGTAGAACTTGTTTGTGGTCTGTGACATACTGTGCAAAAAAGATACTTCACACTTCTTGCAAAGTTTCCATTCTAGTTGAGGATCTGGGTATAGATATATTTTCAGGTGTAATTTTAAATTCTCATATTAATTATCATGGTGCACCAAACTCAAACCAGCATGTTGAAAATAGAAAAAAGATTTCTCTTCACATCCAGGGTCCACAATATCTGATGGATGTCTACCTTCACCTGGTGCTACTGTTACTACAGGTTGGACTGCCTGTCCCGTGGTTTTAGAGACCTAGGTGACTACTCTTCATAAACAGGGAGAACCATTTCTATTTTTGCCGTAAGAAGGAAGCTTATCCAGTCGAACTAACATTTTATCTTTGTAAATCTTCTCTTCACGATCGTCTTAAAATTAGATCACATAAACATGCCAATATTCCTTCTTTCAATGAAAAAATATCTTGCGCACAAAATTCTTCGAGATATGCTCTGCAACCCCTGACTATTTCAGTCACGCACATCAAACCATCTCAGAGGAGTTGCGATTTTCATCGATTTTCTTCAACTTCAGTCAAAAAATGTTGCCGCGGCCAAAGTTCTTAGAACTAAGTTTAGTCAGACCTCAATATATCCATTTGGCACACCCTACACGGCACATTTATGATTGGATTGCTTTGAAACCTGGCATGCTTGTTTGGGGTGACCTGTACATGGGAGCTGTCGATTTTCTTCCATTTCTGTCACAAAATGTTGCCACTGACCTTAGAACTTAGTTTAGTCAGACCTCAATATTTCCCTTTGGCACACCCTACAGGGCACATTTATGATTGGATTGCTTTGAAACTTGGCATGCTTGTTTGGGGTGACTTCTAGATGGGAGCTATCGATTTTCTTCCATTTCCGTCAAAACATTTTTCCACGGCCAACATTCTTAGAACTTAGTTTAGTCAGACCTCAGTATTTCCCTTTGGCACATTTATGATTGGATTGCTTTGAAACCTGGCATGCTTATTTGGGGTGACCTCTATATGGGAGCTGTCGATTTTCTTCCATTTCTGTCAAAAAATGTTGCCGCTGACCTTTGAACTTAGTTTAGTCAGACCTCAATATTTCCCTTTAACACACCCTTCAGGGTACATTTATGATCAGATCACTTTGAAACTTGGTATGTGTGTTCGTGGTGACCTCTAGATGTGAGCTACTTCTTTTTTTTTATTTCCATAAAAAATTATTGTCGTTATCACCAGCCTTTGAAATTACTGCATTTGTGCATCAACTTATCCCTTTTGCACTCTCTGAAGGGTATATTTATGAATTTCCATAAAAAAAAACATTGCCACAAACAATGACCTTCTACTTAGTGCATTTGTGCATTAACATCTTCCTTTGGCATGCCTCAGAGGGCACATTCATTATCAGGTTGTTTTGAAACTTTGTAGGCTTATGCAAGGTGACAAAGATAGGAGCTATTGATTTTCTTTTCATTTCCATCAAAAACTGTTGCTGTTAGCAACAATCTTTGAATTTATTGCATTTGTGCATCAACATTCTTTGACATGGCCTACAGGCCACATTTATTATAGGATTTTTTTTTAACTTGTTGTGCTCATTAGGCAAGACCTTTAGATAAGAACTATTGATTAGCATTCATTTCTGTAAAAAAAAGTTGCCATTTACAATAACCAACATACTGTATTTGTGTATCAACATTCTTCCTTTAGCCAGTCTTACAGTTTACATTTAAAAATGCATGGATTACTCTGATGTTGTACACACACGATGCTGTTATGTTGGAATTCCATCAAATAACATTGGTACCAATGGTCTTCAATTTTGCCATTTCATTTATAACTTACCAAGTTCAAGTTTATCAAGTTGAGCTACAGTGTCATTGATACTTTCATTTATTTGTACCTCTTTCTTTTTTTTCATGAGTTCACTTCCCCTGCTCGCTCATTGCTTTGCAACTTTTATTTGAATCTCTTTCTGTTTTCATGAGTTCTGCTTTCTCTCGCTGAAAAAAATAATTTCTTATTTTCACTTGTCCCATGCTGTCTCTCTTTAGTTTTGTGTAATCTATCATTCTGTTTTCCCATTGTTTTTACTTTTATTTATGAATGGTACTTTTCACATGTTCTGTGCTCGTCACTTACTTTCATTAACTGGGGTATATTCATTTCTGAGTGTTTTGCTCACCTGACTGAAAGTCAAGGTGAGCTATAGTGATCACTCACCGTCCATCATCAGTCGTCCATGAACACAGTGCCCCTCCTAAACTGCTGAACCAATTTTAGTTAAGTTTGAGGTGGTTGCATGTTCTGACATCGCATTTTGGTTTTTTTTAAATCAACTTGCCCAGCTCCCTAGGTGGGGGATAATGCTCCCAAATATTTTTAAAATTTTCTTCATGTGAACCAGTGGGTACAATGGCTTGATATTTAGTATGTAGCTTCCCTCTGAGGCGTAAAATCATATTTGTTCAAAAGTTTATGGAGCAATATTCGCCCTTGTAATAGGAGAGGCAAGATTTCTATTTTGTGAACCGATGGTCTGATTTTAACGAAATTTGGTATGTAGTATTATTGAGTCATAAGTACTTGATTCATGCAAAAACAAATTTTTCTGCGTCCCTGTGGGAACCCCAGGAGCAAACACTAGAAATATTCTGGAATGCCCATATTTGCCAAACCACATGGAACAGAGAATTGTTATTCGGTATGAAGCATCCTTAGGACTAGTAGAATTGAATGGTAAAAATAAATTGCCAACGGTTGTGTCAGGGCATTCCATGTGGGGTTGGAGAGGGCATCAAAAAAAGTTTCTCCGGAACCACCGGACTCTTTTGATATTTGGTATACAGTAGCCATGGGAAGGGGGGTGGGGGGGTTGGGTGGGGTTTTAAGGGGGTGCAGATACAAGTTTGTTAAAATGAAGCACATTGGTTCATATTTGGGCTCAATACAGGAGCCCAAATTTTTAACTTGGGGCAATATGGGAAATAATTTTTTAAAATCTTCTTCAGAACCACCAGTCAGAATCGTTTCATATTTGGTATACAACATCTCTAGGTGGGTCAGATTCAGAATGTTCAAATCAAGTCCTTCGGTTAATATTTGAGTCCTGGGGTTAATGTTTGGGCTCTCTGTGGTGGCGTTGCGGTAACCGGTTCTCGTCAGATCACCGAAGTTAAGCAACATCGAGCCCGGTTAGTCCTCGGATGGGTGACCGTCTGAGCGATCGATTCAGACTCCCACGTTGTATCCTTGGGCAAGGCACTTAACCCTGTTTGTCTGCATGGGGGCACGATGATGCTGTGTACTAAGGCGTACTACACGTCGATGGTGCACATGTCTTCAACCAATCTAACCCTGCCTGTGCTGCAGTGCGGAGTTACGATGTTGGGGAGCTGGCAGCTGCTCGTCGTTGTGGTTCTCTCCGGGTACTCCGGCTTCCTCCACCCGTAAAACTGTCATGGTCATGATTAGCCATTGTGCATAAGTATGTGACCTTAAACACCAATAAATAATAAATAACTTGGTGCAATATGAGGGAATTTCTTTAAAACTTTTCTTCAGATCCACTTGTCAGAATTCTTTCATATTTGTTGAACATCTCTAGGGGGGTCAGATTCAAATTTGTTCAAATCAAGTACCTGGGTTAATATTTGGGCTTTCTTTGGGAGTCTGAATTTTAACTTGGTGCAATATAACAGAATTTCTTTAAAAATAGTGCAATATGAGGGATTTTTTTTTTAAATCTTCTTCAGATTCACCAATCAGAATGTTTTCATATTTGATATACAACATCTCTAGAGGGATCAGATTCCAGTTTGTTCAAATCGGGTCCCTGGGTTAATATTTGGGCTCCCCATGGTAGTCCGAATGTTTACTTAGTGCAATATGAGGGACATTCTTTAAAAATCTTCTTATTCATATTCAGCGGTCAGAATCCTTTCATATTTGGTTTCTAGGAAGATCAGATTCGAGCTTCTTCAAATGGGGTGCCTGGTTAATATTTGGGCTCCCTATGGTAGCCCAAATTTTAACTTAGGGCAAACTGAGGAAATCTCTTTAAAAATCTTTTTCAGATCCACCAGTCAGAATGCTTTCATGTTTTGTATACATCATCTCTAGGGGGGGGGGGGGGGGGGTCAGATTCAAGCTTGTTCAAATCGAGTGCCTGGGTTAATATTTGGGTTCCCTATTGGAGTCCGAATTTTAACTTAGTGCAATATGACGGAATCTTTTTCAAGCTCTTCTTTGTTTCTTTTTGCTGTCTTATATGCAATTAGTTCAGTATGTTCTTAACATTTGGTCACAGAGGTATTTATCAAGTGAGTTCCTTTGAAAAGCATCATCTGTTGTCATATAAAAGTTTTAATTGTTCTTTGACTTCTTGCAAATGAGGAGCTGATTCTAAAGAATCATACGCAATAATAATAACTGCCTTGTAGATCAATTTAGAATACGTAGCCAATGTCCAGCTCATGGATGAATATTCAATGGGCCAATATGTAGAAGTAATGGAGAAACGGGCAGAGAATCAAAATTACTTGTAGAAAATAAATGATATACAGTTGTTTTGTAGAAAGGAAAATGTTATTTTTTTGTCCTTGGCAGAGTTTGCCTTGATGAGTTTTAATGTAGGTGTATGTTGTCATTGGGTGTTTCTCTTGTATCTCCGATAGGGCTTATGAGAGTATCAGCCATGTAAAAATTTTATGTAGATAGTCTGTGGTTTCTTTTTTTCTGTCTTAGTTAGCTTAACTTGACAGTCTGTGAGTCTGTTCACATTTTCCATTAGCACAGGCTACACCCCGTAGTTCTTGTCTGATCATCACGAAATTTCATATGCAGGTTTGGGGACATGTAGAGATGAGAACGTCCCCTTTTGGTTGCGATCGGTCAACCGGTATGGCTGCTCGAGCCCAAAACCCGAAAACCATTAGCACAGTCTACGGGTATTTATGAAAGGATTTCATTGTAACTTGGTAGGATGCCAAGATGAGAACGTCCCCTTTTGGTCATGATCTGTCAACCCTGACGGCTGCCCAAGCCGAAACCCAAAAACTTTTAGCACAGTCTGCAGCAGGTCATATTTAATATGGAGGGATTTCATTGTAACTTGGTAGGATGACTTCGGATGATGTCTAGATGAGAAATTCCCCATTTGGTCACGATCTGTCAATCGTGACGACTGCCCGAGCCCAAAATCCAAAAACCTTTAGCACAGTCTACTGGTCATATTTATGGAGGGATTTCATTGTAACTTGGTAGGTTGACTTCTTATAATGTCTAGATGAGAACGTCCCCTTTTGGAAGTGATTGGGCATCTGTGACGGCTACAGGAGCCCGAAAAACCTTTAGCACTGTCTACCGGTCATATTTATGAAGGGATTTCAGTGTAACTTGGTAGGATGACTCCAAATAATGTCTAGATGAGAACGTCCCCTTTTGGTCGTGATCATTCAACCTTGATGGCCGCCCGAGCCCAAAAACCTTTAGCATAGTCTAGAGGTCGTATTTATGTAAGGATTTCATTGTAACTTGTTAGGTTGACTCCATATAATGCCTAGATGATGACAACCCTTTTGGTCGTGATTGGTCAACTGTGATGGCTACAGGTGCCCGAAGCCCGAAAACCTTGAGCACAGTCTACAGGTCATATTTATGAAGGGATTTCATTGTAACTTGGTAGGTTGACATCATATAATATCTAGATGAGAACGTACCCCTTTTGGACAACTGTAACGGCCCGAAAACCTTTAGCACAATCTACGGGTCATATTTGTGAAGAGATTTCATTGCAGCTTGGTAGGATGACTCCACATAATGTCTAGATGAGAAATTCCCTTTTGGTCACGATCATTCAGCCTTTATGGCTGCCCGAGCCCAAAAACCTTTAGCATAGTCTATAGGTCGTATTTAAGGAAGAATTTCATTGTAACTTGTTAGTTTGACTCCATATAATGCCTAGATGATGACACCCCCCTTTTGGTCGTGATTGGTCAGCTGTGATGGCTACAGGGGGACGAAGCCCAAAAACCTTAAGCACAGTCTACAGGTCATATTTATAAAGGGATTTCATTGTAACTTGGTAGGATGACTCCAAATAATGCCTAGATGAGAACGTCCCCTTTTGGTCGCGGTAATTCAGCCTTGATGGCTGCCCGAGCCCAAAAGCATTTGGCATAGTCTATAGGTCGTATTTATGTAAGGATTTCATTGTAACTTGTTAGGTTGACTCCATTGGTCAACTGTGATGGCTACATGGGTCCGAAGCCCGAAAACCTTGAGCACAGTCTACAGGTCATATTTATGAAGGGATTTCATTGTAGCTTGGTAGGATGACTCCAAATAATGTCTACAGGAGAACGTCCCCTTTTGGTCGCAATCATTCAGCCTTGACGGCTGCCCGAGCACAAAACCCAAAAACCTTTAGCATAGTCTATAGGTCGTATTTATGTAAGGATTTGGTTGTAACGTGTTAGGTTGACTCCATATAATGCCTAGATGATGACATCCCCTTTTGGTAGTGATTGGTCAACTGTGACGGCTTCAGGGGCCCGAAGCCCGAAAACCTTGAGCACAGTCTACGGGTCATTTTTTTGAAGGGATTTCATTGTAACTTAGTAGGATCACTCCAGATGATGCCCAGATGAGAACGTCCCCTTTTGGTCGCGATCATTCAACCATGACGGCTTCCCAAGCCCAAAACCCCAAAAACTTTAGTACAGACTACAGGTCATATTTGTGAAAGGATTTCATTGTAACTTAGTAGAGTGACTCGGTATAATGTCGAGATGAGGACGTCCCCTTTTAGTAGTAATCGGTCAACCGCCGTGGCTATACAGGCCTGAAGCCAGAAAACCTTTATCACAGTCTACATGCCATATTTATTAAGGGATTTCCATCTAACTTGATAGGATGACTCGTTTTGGAATAATTTCACTGTAACTTGGTAACTTTCGTTGACATACGTTAACTATGAGGGCCACATACATTAACTGTGAGGTCACATTAACCCACCCCTCCGCCCTCTAGTACAGTGTACACCTCATATTATTTTTATTAAAAACATAGCATATTGGGAACAGAAATTAACATATTCCCAAATATCACAATGCTTGTTTTATTTCATAATCCTTTCATAAACATTGAACATTATCCTTTTCATCAAACACAACACACAGACAAGTTAAGCTGCAGTGCCACTGACACTTTCATTTTTCTTTTGTTGACCTATTCATCTTTATTAAATCTATTGTTATCCAATTCTTAAATCCTCACAGTATCCTTAAAGAAACTTGTACAATAATTTTCATCATCTTTATTTGATGATTTTAAATTGCTTTAAAAATGGAAGAAAACTCTTAGATCAAGGAAAACAATGTAGAGGGTCCATTTTCCGACCGACGACGATTTTTGGGAGTCGACCCCAATCTTTTAATGAGTACTTTAACATAGAATTGACAAAACGCATGTTAACAGAGTTTCCACTAAGAACAGTATGCTGGAGTTGATCTCTTGAGACGACATCGTGTTAGCACTGGACGTTTGCAGGAACTCAATATGTGTAGACTCCGTATACACAATTGTTACACCACAAACAAACGCAAGTGGAAGATTTTTAACTGGCACAAACTACATCTATCAAGTCCACGTGAGTAGTCGTTTTAATGCATGCGTCATGGTTGGCAAAGGGAACAAGTACAGCAAAAGTAATATCTGTCACCTACGGAAAACGTTAATGTTAACCCTTTACCAGTGGTATAGGATGCAGAGATCTGGACTTTTTACCAGGACCTCGAGGTCAAACCATGATCGGGGTCATTGACCCCGGCGCCCAAATCTGTTAGGCCTCCCCTCTCCACACTAGGCCTAGGTTATTTTTAGGCGCCCCTCACCCTCCCCACCCTGTATGTACCATATTGTTTAGGCTATCCCTCCCCAAAGCCCATTAGGGGTCCAGACTATGTATAGCCCATGTAGGCTTTCCCCACATTGTTTAGGTTTTCCCTGTATGTGGGCTCCCCGTCCAAAAGCCCAGTCCCTCCCCACCAAAGCCCCGGACTGTTCCTCTCCTTTCCAAAGGCTGGCCCAAAGCTGTGGGACTTCCAAACTGAGGCGTCCATTGAGTACTAACAAAAAAGTGCCACCACCCCCTATCCCTCCCCCTTCCCCCACCAGTAGATAAGTGTATTGTGATCATGGTCTGACCTCGAGGTCCTGGTAAAAAGGCCAGATCTCTGCATCCTATACTACTTTTACCCAACGTAGCGGTAAAAACCGGCCAGCGCTATTCACAAAAATCGCCAATTAATTTTCATTATTTTTTCATTTTTTGTCTCAAAAACATAGGTTATGGCCCCTCTTTGGAACGAGCTCGTCGATCTCGTTCCAATGAGGGTTCATAACCTATGTTTTTGAGACAAAAAATGAAACAAATAGTTATTTAAAAATGTTATTTGCAAGTGTCGTCTGTTTTTCATGTTAGGTAAAGGGTTAAGTAAGCGCGATTTGACTGCCAAAAACATAAACAAATTTTTCTGTTTTTGCTTAAAGTATATACCACAACAAATATGAGGAAAAAAAATTACTTTTAAAAATATTAATATGTGACCAACACAAGCAACTTGTCAGGAAAAACCTGCTGTCACCACTGAACCACAATGTAGCTGTCAACATGGTGTGTTATTTATGAGAAATACCACAAATGATGTGTTTAACAGCAAATTGTATGATTTAATATTTTGTTGATATACATGTAGATGCTAATACTGTAACATTTCTAAGATATATTTAAGTTTAACAGCAAAGTTTACAATGGCTTGGCTTCTTTTTGCTATGAAATAAGTGGAATTGAGGAGTGTATCTGATGGAAGTGAATCCTTTACTATGCCAAATTGTAACGGAAAAGATTAGGTTAAAAAAGCAGAAAAATCTGAAATTAATAATAATGTTCCTTTTCAAAAGATTGAATAACAATTCGTCGCTGGGGTGCTTGAATGTTCCATGTCCCATAGGGGCATAGGACATTTTAGCACCTAGGCGACGAATTGTTAAACGGAAATCCATGTTTTATTCCAAATGAAAAAGGAAAGTAACAACGGCATAGTACGGTGGCTGATTTAGGCCGCCATCAATACTTTTTTTATCTCGAGAGAATATCTCAAGATCTCGAGATTATATCTCAAGATCTCGAGATAATATCTCGAGGTCTCGATATAATATCTCAAGATCTCGAGATAAAAAAAAAAGTATTGAGGGTGGCCTAAATCAACCACCGTAGCAAAGAGATGGGCAGCATTGGAATTTTGAGTTCGGTTTCGGTTTCAGTATTTTTAGGGGTTATACCGAGGTATTGGTATTCAGTATATGACTTGACTGAGACTTGCTGTTAGTACCAAAGGGGAATTTACACCAGGGAAATGCAGAATAAGTTGCCAGTATATATTTCTACCACCACGCCTCCTCAAACACCTCTGCCAAAGAGCTAAACATGGGCATTCTTTTGCCTACAAACATCATATGTACAGAAATAGTTTTGTGACATGTTCCATACACACCTTGAACTTTAAAGGACTATTTCAGGCTTCTGTGATCCTAGAGCAACTGCTCATAACATGTCATCAAGATGATGTTCTGCTGACAATATTCAAATCACCTGGCCAGTGATTTTTAAAGTCCCTGTTGCCTTAACAGGAAATCACAGCTAAGCAACTGGGCATGTACAGGCTGTAGTCTATTGGGAATTCAGGAAAACTGTTCAATCCCATAAGGGTTAAAAGAAAATCAATCACTTCTTTCATAAAAATTTTACAATTCAACTACAATCAAGCCTCGATAAAGTCTAATAAAATGATAGCGGATTTAAAAATTGAAAATTTCAGAAGGTTTCAATATTCAGGGATTGGTTCGGTTTGTTTTTCGGTATCCACGTGATATCAATATCAGTTCGGTTTTCGGTATATTGTCCATCTCCACACAACATTCAAAAATAACATTCTTTACGTTTTCAACCACATCACACAAAAATACCCTTATAAAAAAGTACCATGGTAAATCCCAAAATACCCTGGTAATACCATGGTATACCATGGTATTACCAGGGTATTTTGGGATTTACCATGGTTTACCATGGCACTTTTTTGTAAGGGTACGAATATTATCAGACAAATTATTTACAAGAATATTTTTACTTCGTAATTTCAAAACAGATGTCTGCAAAGGTCTACTGCTGGTCATGATACTACGTACCCTTGTCTTCTTTATATGAATGTTTGATTAATTCGGAGAAGAGATTTTGTAGTTTGGTGTGATCCTGAGTTACGGCTGAGACACGCATACAAGCAGATTTCAAGCGTCACCTTTAAACTTGACCTTGACCCTGAAACTTGGCCTAGATCATGAAGTTACAGTCCCGCCTTTGGTGTTATACATTTTATCAGTGCCCTTTTAATTGTGAAGTTGCTTGAGTCTAGCCCCAGTTATTGCTGAGACATATGGCACTCAAGTATGACCTTGACCTTGAAGATGTGTATCCCCGTGAGAACACCAGGACGTGAAGTAGTGCTTGTTTGCCGTGGTAAACAAGCTCTTTTTTGCTGGAAAAAATAGGATCCGGTAATCAATGTCTGGGTTGGAAGTCTTCTAAAGTTGGCAACATGGACATAAACATTTGGCTGGACTTTACTTTATATCCATGTTGTCATTGTTGTGGTCACGATTATTTATTGTGCAGAAATATGTAACCGCCAATAAATAAATTAATATTGAGATGTGCAAGCAACTATCATACGCGATACACCTTATCGACCGATTGTAATTGCGACGGCAAACTTTGACTGTGACCTTGATATTTGACCTTAACCATGAAGTTACAGATTACATATTGTGTATGACATGTCCTTTATAACTGTGTGAAATTTAATGGTTCTTGTCCCACTCGTTTCAGATCCACGGACGAGACATGCCGTGTGACCTTTCAACGTAATTATGACACTCAAATATTATATGCCTTCTGACTGTTCTCAACATTTGTATGGTGTATGATAATTAAGTCATCCAACGAAGTTGGAATGACTTATTGTGGTCGTTAGCCTTTTTAGCTCACCTGACTGAAAGTCAGTGGAAGCAGTTGCCATCACTTGGCGTCCGTCGTCCGTTAGCTGTTGAGAACTTGAGACCAGTGTTCTTCTTCAAAACCACTGGGCCAAATTCAAACATATATGGCACAGGCCATCTTTGGATGATACCCTTTCTACATTGTTCAAATGAAGCTGCTGCCATCTTCGGGATGGTGTTAATGTCCAAAAAGCCTAAAAATCTTTTTCTCGTGACCCATCAGAGAGAATGCTTTGACATTTGGTAGGGAAAGGTGTGACATGATCTTCCCCTCATTGTTGGGCGCTTCGACGTTGGCCGTGCTTCGTTGGGTGACTTCTGGAAATACGCTTTGTGATTTCAAAACCATCTAGTTGTAGTTTGTTGAGTTTCTGAGGTATGGAATACTGACAGATTTTTAAACCCTTTACCAAATATAACGAACAAAACCGGCTAGCGCTATTCACAAAAATCGCCAATTAATTTTCATTATTTTTTCATTTTTTGATCTCAAAAACGTAGGTTATGACCCTTCTTTGGAACGAGCTGGAAGAGCTCGTTGCAATGAGGGGTCATAACCTATGTTTTTGAGACCAAAAATGAAAAAAATGAGTTATTCAAGAATTTTGTTTGCAAGTGTCGTCTGTTTTTCATGTTAGGTAAAGGGTTAAGTGTGAGCGTGAAAGTTGACCTTGAGTTACGGACCCAGTTATGGTGTATGACACATGCTCTCATTGTCCTTAAAATGTGTGAAATGTAGTCCCAATATTCTCTCTCGATCTCTCGATCTCCATGTGGAAGGCTACTGGGCCATTATTTTCTTTGTGGTGACATGGGAAACACAAAGTAAATCCTCGTGGGGACAAAAACATTATTGTCTAGGTTCTCAGGAAGTCGAGAAGACAGACTCCCCTCCCACACACTCGATCTTATAGCCGTTGTTGTTAAGGATTTGATTGTTTTTTTTTTTATTTTGACCTTGATGATAAACAAGTCCCCAGAAAATCGAGAAGACAAGCCCATTGTTTTCTTTTTGAGGACATTGAGAAAACAAAGAAAATTCTTGTGGGGACGCAAACACTATTGTCTCGATTCGCATAAAGGCCTGAAGACAGACCTCCACAGCCTCATCCACACCCAAACACACAAAAACTCCCCTCACCCATCTGCACATGCACTAACGCACACTTCAATCACTGCATGCCACCCGACCTATGCTGAAGTGTGTGTGTGTGGGGGGGGGGGGGGGGGTAAGGCGGGGGGGGGGGGGGTGCATACAAATAGAAAAAAAAAACAGCACAGATAATCAATGTTTGATATGCAATCTCTTTGGTATATATATGGTATATGTAAATCAAACTGGTTAAGAAAACTCAAATTGTATGGGCCATGGGACACGGCATGGGCTTCATATGTTTAAATTCTTTACAAAATGTATTTCGGATGAACTAATTTGATTGATATTACATAACACTATAGGGCATAGTGTATTGAAGGTTGGGGTAAATGAAGAGCAAATAGAAAATATTCGTATTTCAATTGATTATACATTTCTGTCCATGATTATTACTGACTTGGCATAGTGATTGCTCATCATAACTTGATGAACATGAGATTTAATGTTTGATTGGGTTAATGATTCAAACCATTTACCACAACTTTTCTAAGCCCTACATAATTTCTTGTGTAAAATGTTATTTATAATCAGATAAAAGATTTTAGATTTTAAACCTAGAATGCCAAGCAGGTTTTACATAACCTTAGTAGGAGATCATGAACCTGAGCGTGCCTCATTGGGGGACCCCGGCGGGGACTCCGGAAGTGACGTCATAGTCACGTGACCTAGTGACGTCATGTTTGATTGTCACGGTAGCCCACGTCAGCGGCCATCTTGCCACGTCATTCCCATAGTGATACATGGTCCTAGTGCGCAATGCCACACCGCGTGTTGTCAGGTGATACGGCTATTTTGTCTACTGGAGGCCGCCATCTTAGTTTCTATGGTGGCATGTGGTTTCTATGTGACTAAAAACCTTATAGGACAGGGGTGTGTTCGGAGAATGTATTCGAGTGCATAAGAGTAATTTCCCGATTCAAAGAATTACCCAAATAAACACGGACAATCCCTCCAAATCACCCAAAACGACTCTGTCTGCTACTGATTCCCCGCGAATCCTACTTAGTAGCACGTAGTGCTATCGAACGCGCTCCTTTGTATAAGAGTGGTTTTACTTTGTAGAATTACCACAAACAACCCGGGTAAATTAATCCCCCAAAACTACCGAAACGGTCTTGGCGAAGCCCCAGATCCCCCCCCCATCCCCCCTCCCCCCCCCCCCCCAATAACAGTCGCATTCTGTACAACGCCCTCAATAAATTATAACTGGGAAACACACGCGACTGGAAATATTGGCTCCCCATTAACAGTAACTTCAAGTTTGGGGTATGCGATGTAAAAATAATGAAACCAGGAACATACCATTTCTTCGGCCTTGTGGCGACAAAATATTCTTTTATACTTCGCTTCATTGCGTCCCACTTTCGGCTATCGATTTTGCAGACAGGTGATACTTGCAGACGTGACTGTCGTCAGTTCTATAAATAACCGATATTCTGCGAATACTAAAAGAGGGTCATGTCTCTTATTTGGCAACGTGATGTCATTAGTTAAGGAGGGGCGTTATAGGACAAGATTGTGTGGAATAAGAGCATGACTTTTTTAGTGGGCTCGGGGAGGGTGGGAGACTAGTCCCCCCTACCCCCCCCCCCCCCCGGATCCGCCCTTGTTCTATAGGGATTCTGAAAAAGGGATTCCATAAGTGGAACTCCGTAAATTAGATTCCTAGCAGACTCCATAAAATGTGATTCCGTGATTTTGTCTTATACAAAGGAAAGGTCATAGAGCACTACGTGCTACTATTATACAAATGAACACGACTGGTATTGGGGGGGGGGGGATAATCTGGGGCTTCGCAAAGTCCGTTTCGGTATTTTTTTTTTTTGGGGGGGGGGGGGGTATCCGTTTACCGGGCTGTTTGTGGTAATTCTACGAAGTAAAACTACTCTTATACAATAGAGCACGGTCCCGATAGCACTACGGTGCTACTGTTATAAGTAGGATTCGTGTGGAATCCGTATCAAATAAAGTCGTTTTGGGTGCTTTGGAGAGGGATTGTCGGGTTTATTTGGGGAATTTTTTTTAATCGGGGGAAATTACTTGATCTACTACTACACTGATACTGCATGGTCTTCACTAAATCCTAAATGCAATCTATTTATCTATCAACAGGAGGGGTTGATCATTTAACTCTTTCACTGGTGAATGTGGGCTTTCACTTAGTTTAGGTAAAGCTCGGACTCTTGGTACCAAAAATATCTATAACCAATTGGAGCAATCCCCTTGTCAAAAGATTTTTTCATGCCAGACTCCATTGAATTTTTCTGTAAATCGAGTTCGTAACCTGCTTGAAAGATGTTATTTATTTATTTATTTATTTATTTATTGGTGTTTAAGGTCACACATTTCTGCCCAATGGCTAACCATGACCGTGACAGTTTTACGGGTGGCGGAAGCCGAAGTACCCGGCGGGAATCACCGAGCAACGGCGAGCAACTGCCAGCTCCCCAACATACCAAGTCCACACAAGCAGGGTTAGGATTGGTTGAAGACGGGTGCACCATCGACGTGCAGTACGCCTTAGTACACAGCGTCACCGTGCCCCCACGTGGGCAATGGGGGTGAAGTGTCTTGCCCAAGGAGTTTATTGTTATTAAAATGACTACTTGGTGCATACATCTGGTAGCTCAAACAAAAGGGTTCTCATTTGTTTGTTCGACGTGAAGACAGAAAAGACTTGGTGTTGCAAACAAATTGTCTCGCACATGCCTTGGGATAAAGAAGGGTGTGCGAAAGATCCATCACTGTGTGCATATTGTACAATAAAATCATGTTGCAGAAATTAGAATGCTTTATTCGGTCTCAACAAATATTTAAGTTAAATTATTATTTATTTTTTATTTTTTATTTTTTTTTGTTATTAAATGGTAATTTAAACCAGAAGAGGAAGTTATTTTCCCAAGTGTGCTTGCAAGGCAAGAACTTTGACAAACACCGAGAATTTCCCATATTATGTTGAAATAATGATTTGGACATGACTTGAAGCGCATGTGGATAAATGAATGTTCGTTCAGTCGTTTGATGTCAAGTGTTGTGACTGTAATAAATATTATAATGTTTGGAATGCCTTCATCTCCCAGACTACTACTCCAAATGCTGCCGTATTTGATATTTAACATCTGTGTGAGGCTGGTACAGAAGTTTGTTCAATTCAGGCTCCACAGGTTTATTTAGGCGTGTCATGTGGGTCCTCAAATTTTAAGACAATGGGTAATGAAGACAATATTTTTTCAGCTCTTTTCTCACCAACTACTGCTCCCAATGATTTAATGTTTGATACGTCACAATACATTACACGTTTACTCTGGTCAGGGGCTGGAAATAATTTGTGGGTTTCATAGGTTTTAGCACTGTGACACTGAGTAATTGAGGAAACATTAAAAAAATCATCTTCGCAAAATACAAAAATTCACAATGTAAGGTTAATTCACAAGTTTGTTCAAATTAGACCCAATGGAGTCATATTGAGGGGTGTCGCGGGGTCCTTAGATTTTAAAGTAGTGGTTTACGGTGAAAACAAGGCCTGCACGATATTCTAAACTGAATACCGCTATGGGTATTCAAAAAAATCAGCGGTATACCGGTATATTGAAAACTGTTCAGATATCTGAACATAAGTTCCGAGGCATCACAATCGGAATGAATCCGCATGCATTGATGATGCGGTTCGAAACACCTTTACCCAACGCAGACGCTATAAAAATTTCTTATTTTAAATGATAGTTTATCCGATTTTAAAAAAAAATTCTACAAAAAAATAACGATTCCTTGGATAAAGGGATACTATTATTCATTCAGGACTACAGTTAAGACTAAAGAAATCTTGAAAATGAAATTGTGGGTAAATAATGACGATAAACCAATATTTTTGTAATTACACCGGTATTCGACCAATATTGGTTTGAATGCCGGTATATATCGGTTTATCGGTATACCGTGCAGCCCTGGGGAAAACATAAACTATACTCAAAGTTTGCTAAGCACCAAATATATCCAACTACCTGTTTTACGTTTTAGTTGAAATATTGTAATGAAAAGTATATATATATTTTTATTTAATTATATCTTTAAAGATTTATGTACAAAAATTAAGATTTTATTTGTGTTTGACATTATTTTTTAGCTTTTGAATACGATAATCATGGAAAATGGATATTATTGGTAAAAGAAGAAATTTTTTGCCAAAACGTTGATGGAGCGAACTGGTATTGGTTCAATATCAAGTATGAGACTCATTACTGTTAATTACAGCTTGACAACTCCTTTTCGTGCTCCTAATCATGTTCCTGGTGGTCGTTTGTGGGATGTTGTTCCATTCTTGGACCAGCATGGCACCAAGTTCCTGGACACTTCTTGGACGGACTGGACGGGCTGAAATTGCAAGCTGCAACTCATTCCAGACATGTTCGATTGGATTGAGGTCGGGGGGGGGGGGGGGGGTCTTGCTGGCCAGTCCATACGCTCAATCCCCTCCCTCTGTCGGTACTCTCCAACAGCATGTGAAACGTGAGGACGGGCATTATCGTCCATCAGAATGAATCTATCACCCACTGCACCTACATACAATCTTACGTGGACATCCAGGATCTCAACAATATACCGCTGTGCAGTCAATGTACCACGTTCAAGGGCACAGAGTTTTGTACGTCCTTCCCTGCTGATGCCGCCCAGACCATGATTGACCCTCCACCATAGCGGTCTTATTCAGCAATGTTGGCTGCATGGAATCGCTCTCCTGGTCTTCTCCATACCCTAGGACGCCCGTCTGTGTGGTCTAGGCAGTACCTTGACCCATCGTAAAAAGGACAGGTCGCCAATCTTCTCTGGTCCATCCAATGTGGTCCATGGCCCATTCATATCGTGCCTGGACTGGTGGTTCTCGATCGGAGACCACCTTCGTGCAACGGATAGTCTGCGTCGAAACATTGCCCCCCCCCCCCCCCCCCCGGATGCATTCTGAAGCTCACTGCGAAGCTGGGTTGTCGTGTCAAAGCGGTTCCTGTGGGCCTAAATGATCAAAAAACGGTCTTCAGCTGCAGATGTTGCCCTGTCTCTGCCACCACCATGCCCTCTTACTGGTGTGCCATACTGCTGAAAGCTTGCCCAGGCTCTGGCGATCACCAGAGCTCATCAACCTGACGGTAGGTAGCCCCTTCTTCTTACATTTGCATTTGCCATATTCAATCATTAAATCACAAGGGTTTGTGTTGAAATGAAGATTGAATACCCTACACATGTCATGTACATGTAGACAGCACACGAAAACATCTTGAAAATCAAGGGGTACATGTTTCCATGACTGTCACGAAAAGTCTGCCTGTCAAGAGAGCTAATGAAAACACCGGGGATCATCTCAATACATTCCTCAATCATATCCACCAAACATATCGCGAATATGTCACAAGCAAATTTCATAATGATGTGTCAAATATTTGGTGCTTAGCAAACTTTGAGTAGAATATACTAAAATATTCTCATTGCACAAATCCAAATGTTTCCACGTTTGTTATATGACATCTCTAAAAGGATGCTTTGCGAGTCTGTTCAAATGGAGTCCCTGGCGCCATGTTTATGATATTGTATGGGTAGGGGCAGACATTTTAATACCGGATAATGGCGAAAATTCACAATTGCACTACTCAAAATAATGACAATTCACATCTTAACAATATAAGTTTGTAAACAAAACCCAACTTGGTATCATATTTAGGCTTGAATACTTTAACCCTTTACCCAACGTAACGGTCAAAACCGGCCAGCGCGATTCTCAAAAATCGCCAATGAATTTTTATTATTTTTTCATTTTTTGTCTCAAAAACATAGGTTATGACCCCTCGTTGGAACGAGCTCGTCGAGCTCGTTCCAACGAGGGGTCATAACCTATGTTTTTGAGACAAAAAATGAAAAAAATTAGTTATTCAAGAATTATTTTTTGCAAGTGTCGTCTGCTTTTCATGTTAGGTAAAGGGTTAACACAGAGTAACGGCGAAACTGTTTTTAAAATCCTTTCCCAAACTACTCATATGCATTATTCTTTGATACGTAGCATGTCTGTAAGGATGCTGTACAAGTTTGTTCAAATTGGCTCCTGAGCGATACTGAGGGTGCCATTCTTTTATTTATTGGGGTTTCAGGTCACATATTTCTGCACAGTGGCTTAGCGTGAACACAATATGCATGTAAAGTTAAGTCTAACCAATCGCTTATACCCATGTTAGAGGAATTCCAACCCATGCATTGGTTATCGGCGGGGACGGTGGCGCCGGGGGGGGGGGGGGGCACAGGAGGCACGCCTCCACTTTTTTCCACCAATTATAGATATTTTCCGACATAACATAGACAACCCCTATTGTCACTACACTTCACCTATACATATTTGACTTAACTGATTTCAAGATTTTATTGACTAAAAATAGAAAGCTCCAAATATAACATTTCAAAGGTCGGTTTCAAAGTTATGATTAGCCCTTTAAATCCGAGAGACCGCTCTTCCCGGCCCAAGGACATGATACTTTATAAATTCCTTAAGTATGATAGCTAGTAAGTGAATGTGTGGGGAAGACCAAGTAATATTTTCAACGTGCAGCCCTGAGGCTGCACGTTGAAAACATTAATTGGTCTAACCACAAATAATGAATATGGCCTCTTCCAATTGCGGCCATTGAATTGACATGGAAGATACACCAGGGTTCTAAGGGTTAAGTAAAAACAAAATGAAAGTGTTAATGACACTGTAGCTCAACTTGTGTAAGGCATGTACATGTATAGTATGTGACACAGCAATGACACACATCTAGGTAATGACCTGATAACAAAAGTACATATAAAGTATTATTAAGGTCTGTACATAAATACTGACCGTAGCCTGTAACAAATGTACAGGTAAAATATTGTAAAGGTGGGTGACAGTAAAGTGCCTCTAGCCAGAGCCGTATTGAAATGTACACTTACTATGTATAAGTAGCACTGAATAAATCAAAGTTTGTCTAATTGGCCCCCGGCAGCCATCTTGAAATTTCGGACCCCCCCCCCCCCCCAAAAAAAAAACAAAAAAAAACACTCGTTCTCGTCCCAAGGTAATAACAAAGGTACCCAAGAGGTTTCGTGAAGATCGGTTCACAAATACAGCCTCTAGTCCGAGTCGTATTGACATGTGTACCAATTGTGTATAAGCAGCACTGAATAAATCAAAGTTCATCTAATTTGCATAATTTATGCACGAGAAAAAAAAAACGTATTATATGTGATGTGTTGCATGTTACTAAACATTCAGACAAAAATTGATTCAAATCAGAACCTTCATATAGAAGTTCTGTACAAAAAACTGATTGGACCTACTTTCGGTATAAAATGGCCGCCGGCAGCCATCTTGAATTTCGGACCGCACTCCAAAACACTCGTTCTAGTCCCAAAGTGATAACAAAGGTACCCAAAGAGTTTCGTGAAGATCGGTTCATAAATACAGCCTCTAGCCCGAGCCGGATTGACCTGTGCTCATACTGTGTATAACTAGCAGAATAAATCCAAGTTCATCTAATTTGCATAATTTCTGCACGAGAAAAAATCCCGTATTATATGTGATGTATTCCATGTTACTGAACATCCATATAAAAATTTATTTCAACTCAGAACTTTCATACAGAAGTTCTGTACAAAAAACTGATTGCACTAATTTCGGTACAAAATGGCTGCCGACGGCCATCTTGAATTTCGGACCGCACCCAAAACACTCGTTCCCGTTCCACTGTGATAACAAAGGCGCCCAAGAAGTTTCATAAAGATCGGCTCATAAATACGGCCTCTAGCCCGAGTCGCATTGAATGCTGACGGACGGACAGACGTCAAAGTTGAGCAAACAAAATGAATAAGCTGAGGTTAGTGTCTTAAATAGAGAGGGAACAAGGGAGAGGGTTAGCGTATATAAATTTATTTATCTGATAACCATAGAGTATAACAACCGTTGTATATACTTGAAGTATATACAACGGGTGTTGTATATAATTATAATTTATGCGAACGACCTCTGACCTCTTTCAATTCCATTTTCATTCATTCATTCATGAAACATCGTTATATCACAGGGCAGGTTTTAATTGTACGCTTATTGCACTTTGTCAAAATCCTCTGATGGTGTCATTTCTTATTTATTTTGCTTCAATAAAGGCAACCTAAAATTTTGCTTCAAAACATTGTAGAAATTACTTGAATGTTAATAGTAATTAGTATGCGGCGACTGCGAAACTATTTATAGTCACGGCCTCGATCAAAAGTACTCGCGGAACTGCGCTAATTAAAAGTTCGTCTGCTCTACCTGAAAAAAAAACACTTCGTAAAAATTGTAAACAAACGCAAAATTATTTCTTATATTGGGACTACAGCATAAAACACGGAAGAAAACTGGAACTATGTCAAAAAAAGAATAACTCTACTGAAACACCGTTTTGTTACTGTTAATAAAATAGTAGAAGTTTATTTTGTTCCAGCGCAGTTACATGATGCAAGAAGTGCAATCGCACTTTACAATCGCCGTCATCGATTTTGTAATGTAAGGGACACAACTCTATGCGTCTTGTCCTATTTCTTTTGTCTCGTAGACTGGTTTTCTTTGGAGGCCCGTGGGAAGCATATATAAGTCGGGTAGACGCACGAGACGGGTGTCTGTTTGTTATCAGATAAAAACAATAAACATATAGTGTGTTTTTATATCTGTGTTATACAACTCGTTGAAATATGGTTTATTTTTTCTCGGCGAAGCCTCGAAAAAATAAACCATATTTCAACTCGTTGTATAACACAGATATAAAAACACACTATATGTTTATTGTCTATATATTTTGCATGAATACACCGTCCCACCGCCATCGACCCCCCCCCCCCCCCCGAAGAAAAAATATTTTCCATCCTACACCCTTGCGGTACCCAGAAAGGTGTGACCCCCACTCTTTCTTTTTAAGTTTCCGCCTCCTATTTTACCCTTAAAACACAACTTGTTGAACACTGAAAACAATCACTGCTTCACTTTCCACGAGATTTGAAGACAGGGAGTAGTGGAGAGAACCCTTAAAATCTTCTTTTTTTGTAACTGCTTCTCCCAGTGCTTCCATGTTTGATATATACCTTTTGGAAAGATGATTTAAAAGTATATTTAAATAAAACACTGGATGTGTATGTGGGGTATTATTAGCAACTCAAATACTGTTTGTACTGGAAAGCATGAAAAACATTGCTTTCCCCCAAACCACTACCCCAAAATGCTTCCAAATTTAATATATAAAACATTTGTTAGGATAATGTGCAAGCTTGTTCAAATAAAGCACCTGGTGTCATATATTTTTGGGGTTTTGTTGGGTGGGTGGGTGTGTGGGTGGGTGCGAAGGAGGGGTACAGACATTCAAACGAGTAAATGGCGCAGCATTCCAAACCGTTCTTTTCCCACAATTTCACCAATTTAAATAATTTCATGTTTGACATCACATCTTAACAATAATAATTAATAACAACTTTATAACAAGTAAACCACTTGGCACTGCATTCGGGGAGATTTTGAGGGGAGCTAGCCAAATCTGCCCCCCACACCATCCCACCCAGTAGTCTTAAATGTTTAAAATTATTTAAATCCCTTTGTGAAAAAAACATAGGCCTTTGTCAGGTGAGTGTTTCGGTCGTTCGGTGCCTCTTCTTCATGCCCCAACAGCATTAAAGTGAAGGGAGTATTAGATTTTTTACACTATCCGTTCGTTTGTAGCCACGTAGGTACTACGTAGGTACGTACATGTGCACGAGCGTGTATTGTACGAAATAATGTAGTGAAAATATAAAGGAGTCGCAGAGTTAGATTGGGAATATGTTAATTTCTGTTCCCTGTATGCTGTGTTTACAATAAAAATAAAATGAGGTGTAGCCTGTACTAAAGAACTTGAGGGGTGGGTTGATGTGGCCCTTACAGTTAATGTATGTGGCCATCACAGTTAATTTCTTCCAAAACGAGTCATCCTATCAAGTTACAATGAAATCTCTTCATAAATACGGTCTGTAGACTGTGCTAAAGGTTTTCGGGCTTCGGGCCTGTGTAGCCATCACGGTTGACCGATCGCAACCAAAAGGGGACGTCCTCATCTAGACATTATACTGAGACATCCTACTAAGTTACAATGAAATCCCTTCATAAATATGATCTGTAGACTGTGCAAAAGTTTTTCGGGGTTTGGGTTCGGGAAGCCGTCATGGTTGAATGATCGCGACCAAAAGGGGGTGTTCTCATCTGGGCATTAACCGGAGTCATCCTACCAAGTTACAATGAAATCCCTTCATCAATACGACCTGTAGACTGTGCTAAAGGTTTTCGGGCCCGTGAAGCCGTCACAGTTGAGCAATCACGACCAATAGCGGACGTTATCATCAAGACATTATATGGAGTCAACCTGCCAAGTTACAATGAAATCCCCCCATAAATACGACATATAGACTTAGCTATAGGTTTTCGGGTTTTGTGCTTGCGCAGACATCGCGGCAGATTGATCGCGACCAAAAGGGGGCGTTCTCATCTAGACATTATTTGGAGTCATCCTACCAAGTTACAATGAAATCCCTTCAGAAATATGACCCGTAGACTGTGCTAAAGGTTTGTGCCCTGTAGCCGTCACAGCTGACCAATCGCGACCAAAAGGGTACGTTCTCATCTAGACATTATACGACGTCAACCTACAATGAAATCCCTCCAAAAATACGACCTGTAGACTGTGCTAAAAGTTTTCGGGTTTTGGGCTCGGGCAGTCGTCACAGTTGACAGATCGAAATGAGGAAGTTCTCATCCAGACATCATACGGAGTCATCCTACCAAGTTACAATGAAATTCCTCCATATTAAATATGAACTGCAGACTGTGCATCCGTCACGGTTGACAGATTATGACCAAAAGGGGACGTCCTCATCTAGATGTTATACAGAGGCATCCTACCAAGTTACGATGAAATCCCCTTACCAATACGACCTGTAGACTGTGCTAAAGGTTTTCGTGTTTTGGGCTCGGGAAGCCATACCGGTTGACCGATCGCGACCAAAAGGGGACGTTCTTATCTAGACATGACCCCAAACCTGCATAAGAAATTTCGTGACGATCGGACAAGAACTGCGGGGTGCAGCCTGTGCTAAAGGAAAATGTGAACAGACTAACAGACTTCCGCACGCGTGATGGCAATAGCTTATCTTGACTTTGTCAAGTTGAGCTGAAACTTGTAAAGTGTTTTTATTTTGTTCTTTCCCATCTACATGGAAAAATGTCCATGAAAGAACCTGAAAAAACACAGATCCCCGAGGCCAAAAAGCGCCAAACCCCGTGGCCGAAAATCGTTGGGTCAAAAGCGGCAGGCCGACAAGCAATAATCCCAACTGCACCCTGCTTCTATGTTTGAAAAATAACATCTTTGTGAGGAAGATTTGCAGGTATCTTTAAATTAAGTCCCGGGTTAGTATGAGGGGTACACTGTTGGTATTGGGAAGACATTTTTTTTAAAGTTTTCCCCTCTTAACCCTTTGCCCAAAGTAATGGTCAAAACCAGCCAGCACTGTTCATAAAAATCGCTAATTAATTTTCATCATTTTTTGTCTCAAAAACATAGCTTATTACCCTACCCCTCTTTGGAACGAGCTCGTTCCAAAGAGTGGTCATAATCTATGTTTTTAAGACAACCCAAAAATAAAAAAAAATAGTTTTTCAAGAATTTTGTTTGCAAGTGTCGTCTGCTTTTTATGTTAGGTAAAGGGTTAAAAAAAGTTTTCCCCCACTCCAGTACCCCAACTGCTTCCATATTCAATATAGAATATATTTGTAAGGATACTTTACGAGTTTGGTCAAATCAAGCTGATGGTGTTATATGTTTGGGAGTGTTGTTGGGTGAGTGAGTGTTGTGGAAGGCGTACGATATTTATTATTTATTGGTGTTTACGGTCACATATTTATGTGCAATGGCTAATCGTGGCCGCTACATGGATAAGGAAGGAGCATAATCATAACCATGAAATGGTGCAACATTCAAAACATGTTCCTTTCATAATATGACTGGTCTAAATAATTTCATGTTCGACTTCACATCTTAGCAAAGAGCATTAACGGTTTCGTAAAATTTAAGGCCCTTGTGACATTTTAGAGGAGCTAACCAAATCTGCCCCAGAACAACACCATCCATCCTGTCCGTCATAATTTCCCGGGAGTAGTCTTAAAAAAAATCTACTAAACCCAAATAGTCTGACATCTTACATCCGATATATAACAAGTAACTAATTATTTATAAAATTCTTTAACCCTTTACCCAACGTAACGGCCAAAACCGGCCAGCGCTATTCCCAAATATCGCCAATTAATTTTCAAAATATTTTCATTTTTTGTGTCAAAAACATAGGTTATGACCCCTCGTTGGAACGAGCTCTTCGAGCTCGTTCCAACGAGGGGTCATAACCTATGTTTTTGAGACAAAAAATGAAAAAAATTAGTTATTCAAGAATTTTTTTTGCAAGTGTCGTCTGCTTTTCGTGTTAGGTAAAGGGTTAAATCCCATGGGCTTTTGTCAGATAGGTGTTTCAGGTCCATTGGTGCCTCTCGTTTATGGTTCTACCTCATTTATGCAAAAGGCGCATTAAGCCCCCCCCCCCCCCCCCCCCCCCCCCACCCATATCCGTTTGTATGCACCTAAGCACGTGCACTTTCTGAATTGATGATTGTAAAATATTTTTTTTAGACCACAATGGCAAGTCGTTTTCCAAATGGTTTCTAGTCAAGTCTCAGCTTCCTGAGTTGCCAGCCAAGACTTTACTATTAACTATGACTATGGTTTTCAGATACTTTAACGGAACATGGGTGAATGGGGGGAATGGGGTCTGAAGGTTAAATGACAATCACAGTAAACAAGTGCATTAGATACCCGAAACAAAACTTTAACCCTTTACCCAATGTAACGGCCAAACCCGGCCAGCGGTATTCTCAAAAATCGACAATTAATTTTCATTATATTTTCATTTTTTGTCTCAAAAACATCGCCGAGCTCGTTCCAATGAGGGTCATAGCCTATGTTTTTGAGACAAAAAAAAAATGAAAAAAAATAGTTATTCAAGAATGTTTTTTTCTCAAGTGTCGTCTGCTTTTCATGTTAGGTAGAACGTTTAACAAATAATAATCAAATGTTCCGATTGACGAGAAAAATGTAAAAAGCCAGCTTCTGTATTTTTATACCAAACTACAGGAAAAAAAGCCCGAGGTTTGAGAAATGAGGCTCACATCGATGATACAACTTCGCTAACATTTCAGAAGTTCAATTTTTATATGAAATTCCCATATCGTAAGTTTTAAATTTACTGACAACTTCAGAAAATTAAGGGGAGCTAACTTGCCTGTAAATCACTTCCAATGCTAAAATTGTCAGCCATGAGGGCATGTGCTCCTCGACTGGGGACAAGGGTGTCCTCGGATTATCTTACAATGGGGTTTGTTTTCCTGACAGGGAGGGGGCCTCACTGCCCCCCCCCCCCCCCCCAATTGGACTTATCCCAAGTGAATTATGGCCTACATTTGATGAGCCATTGACGAAGTGATTTCAGCTCTGCGATTAGTATTTTGTACCTTCTGTACCCCTGGAGATAAAACCGTTCAAAATTTCTCAAAAAGACACGAAATACAGGATTGTTTCCACTTACTACCCCCACCACCACCCCACATTAAAATTTACAGGCAATGTGGAGCAAGGAATCCGATTTTCCAAAGTATAGTAGTTCTTGTATTTTTGAGCGTTTTAATAAGTTAGATGGATTGGGAATCCCAAGGTTAAGAAACAGGAAAAATCACGCACCCCTCAAACTGGAAATGGGGCCAATATTTGGACCCTCTCAGCACCTGGAAAAATCATGGGAACATCAAGCTTGACAAATAAACAACAAAACAAACCTTTTGAATTAAAATATATTTGTATATTACCCTTATGTTTCAACATGTCTTTCTGACAAAAATGTTGAACAAAGTTTTACAGGTAACCATCTTGCACAAAAAGCAGTATTAGCCATAACTGGAAGCATTAATAAATGAGTTAACACCTCCCCAACAGTTGCATGTTTCCATTCACTGGCAGAGTGCTAAATTATTTTTCGAAAGTGATTTGTAGCATGCACATCCCCCACCCACCCAAGATACCATGCTACCAGTAATTGAAGCCATAGTTTAAGAACATTTTGTCCCTAAATAATTTTGTTACAATTTATTGGAGAGTGCCTGTTTGGCACTCTCCAATAAATTGTCACAAAAACGATTATATAAAACATTTTTTGTCTATTGGGGAGAAAACAAGCTGAGGCATACACTGTAAAGCTTCCAAGAATCTTTCAACACTTTTCAATAGAGCCATCATTGTGGCTTCTAGCACTCTACAATTAATGCTTTTTTGATGACACAGAGTTATGGTCCTGTAACAGATTGTACACCACAGAGTAATTCTTTAGCTGACATCACAGCAAATTATTTATTTGTTGGTGTTTAAGGTCACATAGTTCTGCACAATAGCTAATCATGACCACGACAGATTTATGGGTAGAGGAAGTCGGAGTACCCATAGAGAACCACTGAGCAACGGTGAACAACTGTCAACTCCCCAACACACTAACTCCACACAAGCAGGGTTAGCATTGGTTGAAGACAAGTGCACCACCAACGTGCAGTACGCCTCAGCACACAACGCCACCATGCCCCCACTTGGGCAATGGGAGTAAAGTGTCTTGCCGCAGTTGCCACAGGTGGGATTCAGGCCTCTCCGTAAGAAAAAATCAGGAGTGTGGGTAAGAGCTCTCCTGATACAATAATTAGGTGAGTGACGAGTTGCTCTCCTTCTGGTCATTAAGGCAAGTGGATTCCAACAATGTGAAAAATCTTGTTTAACTTTTAATGGAGTGGACAATTTATTGGTCTCTAGAGTCTAGATGTGTGCAGGTTTGTAATCTGACATACATGGCAATGGCATGTATGTCAGATTCGAAACCTGCACACATCAAGACTCTAGAGTCTAGAGACCAATAAATTGTCCATTAAAACGAGCTTTTTCCCATGTAGAGTTGCAGACACAATGGTGCACTTCACATAGCCTTGAATGCAAATGGGGGGGAGGGGGGGGGGGGGGGCAAGATGCAAGAGGGTTGTCAACTTGTCCGTTATCAAGGTAAATGTCTAACACTTTATTAGTTTATTTTAATTAGCATGTAGTACTATGGACTATGTGGTAATATTAATTAGCATGTAGTACTATGGACTATGTGGTAACAAAGTTAACAAACCCAAAACTTTAAACATAGGATATTACTAATAACCTATAATCATATTCAAATACCAAATTCAGACAAAATTAAATGAATTAATGAACATAAATAAAATACCCAATTATCCATTGTAACAGAAGCGTTTTGACCCCAGTCTCCAAACGCTTCTGTTACAATTGATAATTGGGTATTTTGAACAGTTTGCAATTTACGCATGAAACAGCTGAACTAGCTGAGTAATTTCAGTTGGAAACCGAATTGTGTTATGTGGTTACATTGTGAATTTGTGATGGCAAATTCTCCTATAATTGTTGGGTTTATTTTTTCTGAGTTAAGTTTTCTGTACTGATTTATTTTAAATTCCAAAGTTTGGAATTTAAAATAAATCAGTATAGAAAACTTAATTAGTAAATTCCGCATCTGAGAAATAGTCATTTCCACTTGAACTTTTCTCATCGGTTGAACTGGACAAACATGAAGGACAGAGGTCTGAGTCGCTTGCCTCGGAGTCTGAGTCTAACTCAACATTTGACACATCAGGTGGTCTTTGACTGCTTTCCTAACCAAGTGCAGATACTTTTTGTCGTTGGGGGGGGGGGGGGGGAGAGGGGGGTGGGGGGGGATCTATTCGGCAGACTCGCTGACAGCACCGCGGCATTTCCGCTCCCACGAACACGTCGTGAAGTCGACAAGTATTGGTCTACAGCATTGCTCAGAATGTCTGCCTTCTCGGTGCCTCGTATGGAGAGGCCTGGTGGGATTCGGACCGAGGACCTCTCGACTTGCAGCCTGTACCTCTACTTGCTGAGCCACCGAGCTCCAGCACATCATAGTAAATATATGGTACTATAACAGATTGTCTACCACAGGGTAATTGTTTAGCTTACATCACAGCAAATCATGGCAGACCATTGTACTCAGTCTTGTAAATAAATAGGGCCCTGTGAATCACATATTTTCGATTCGAATCGAGTCTATTCGAAATCGAATAGAACCTCGAATCGAATACAGGCGTCTTGAAGTCCGGACTGACAAAATATTCCAACTATATCATCATTCATTCACTTTTACTTGGGCCATTATCATTCCACTTTCCTGAGAGCTTAGGCTACAGCTCTTCAAAGTAAGCAGAACTGCAATACAAGAATGCAGTCAAGTTTAGCTAATAGAGTGTAGCCCACTTAATTGGATACCTCTTAACTGATGACTCTGTTAATTGAACATAACCTTCAACCATAAAACCATTTACCATACCTTTAATACATATTTGACCCATTATTTATCTATTTGTTGGTGTTGAAGGTCACATATTTCTGCACAATGGCTAATCTTGACCACAGCATGGAGATGAAGTCAAGTTTAGTCAATTTATGTTGCCCAGAGGGCTTCTAACCCATTGGTGACTGGGTCCTATTTTACCATTAAAACAGAGCTTGTTTACCACAGTAAACAAGCACTGCTTCACTTTCTGGGGTTCCCACGGGAGATTTGACCTGTTAATTGCATGTAGTTTACACAGTAGACTCCTGTTAATTGAATAAAAAATCTTGTAATATGACAAGAAATTATCCTAATAGTCACAAAATGCCCTTTCTTTACAGACTTCTTTGGCCTCAGTGCATCCAATATGATTAGATTATCTTTAGAGTACAGAAAGTGACCAAATAACTGGCCACTCCTTTTAATTGAACAATTCTCTCAGGCAAATAAAGTGGGTATTCAATTATAAATATTCCACTGACCTATGATGACCAATTTATAGAGCTCTCACACCAGACCTTGGTTACCGGATCATATTTTACCAGCATTTATTTATTCATTTATCGATGTTTAAGGCCACTTTCATCATTTACAGCTATATCATGACACATCATAGATATGAAGTCAAGTTTTATCAATCGTTTATACCTATGCTACCCACTTTAAAGGACCCTCACCCCAGGCATTGCTCACAGGTTTCTATTTCACCAGGGAAGCAGAGCTTGTTTACCCCAAGCAACAACCACTGTCCCACTTCCAGGGTTTCCATGAGGGATATTTTATCAGTAAAACAAAACTTGTGTAGCATTGTAATCAAGTAGTGTTCCATTTCCTGGGGTCCAATGAGGGAATGTACTTATCAACAGAAAATGATTTTTACAAATGGAACTACTGAAGTAAACCGAGAAAAAGGTTGATGCATCACCCCTTACCCTAGACAATATGATGATGACACAAAAAATCATTTTCCATAAAAACATGGCTTATAACCCCTCCATTGGGAGAAGCTCAATGAGCAAGTCTGGAAATAAGCAGACTGTAATCTGCAGAATGGGGTCTCCAGAGGGTGAATTTGGTGATGCTACAGCAGGGTTGCATCACTAAATTAAGCCTCTGTGGACCTCAATCTGAATCAAGGTCTCAAGTCTAAACAGAAAGAGGTACCCATAGGATAAATTGGCCCACTGTATGGGATAGACTCAGCAAATTCACCCTATGGGGACCTCATTCTGCAAATGACAGATTGCTTATTTTCAGGCTTGTCGATGAGTCTGTTCCAATGAGCAGCCATAAGCTAGGTTTTAAATGCAAAAATTGACAAAAATAATAAAATCTGAATGGTGATTTTTGTGACTAGTGTTGGTTGCTTATACCTGTTTTGTGTTCTATTTGGTAAAGCGTTAGACATGGTTTGTATGGACATGAATATGAAACTTCATCATCCCATACATTAAACCTTACTTGCTAGACCAAGAGAAACATCCTGACAGAGTAAGCGAATCTGTTGCTCATGGTCTACCCACTGGTGCCCTGGACTGCAGATATGCTTTTGGGGTCCTGAGGTCATATTATTCTGGCAAATACTTTAATCATTACCGATTGAGATATTTCATGAATTTGAACAACCTGTCCCATGCACTGAGTGATAATGATCAAGCCGTATTATTTTATTACTGTTTTTTAAAATTCTTCAAAACATTTCAACACAACCATATTATTTGATCCCTCATTGAAACAAGCTTGATCAGCTCGTTCCAATGAGGGGTCCTCGACAGGGAACTTCAGGAAGTGAACCAGTGCTTGAGTACTGTGGTAAACAAGCTCTGTTTTACCAGTAAAATAGGACCCAGTCACCAATGCTTGGCGAGGAAGTCCTTAAAAATTGGCAACATGGGTATAAATGATTGACTTGACTTTATCTCCATACTGCAGTCACAATTAAACAAGTCATTAATTGAAAACAGAATATGTTTTCATTTTTAGATTTTGCTAAAAAACTAATGTGGGCTCTTAAGCTGAGTTTGAATAGTACTGGCTGGCTTTAGCCATTACGTTGGGTAAAGAGTTGATTTAGATGAGATTTACACTAAGGCTGAACAATGCACAAGGTTACTCAATCAGTCGAAAATGAAAATTCTTTATAACCAGAAAGTATGACTAAATCTGTGCATTGCACAGGGTTAGTCACCCTTTCTGCTTAAAAAAACTGGTTACTGGTATATCACACACCACATGAAGATATACACGGACTAAGGCTGTAAAAATGCACTGGGTTAGTTGGTTATATGTTATTACATAGGGTGCAGGACACATATTCTATTTTCAATTAATAGCTTGTTCTTAGCCATTTTGCAGAAACATATAAACACCAATAAATAGATAAATAATGAAGGGGTCACATGATATGGTTTTACCAAAATATTTTGAAAAAATAATTGTTTTTTTCGACTGCTCAATTTGTAAATTACATGGAGAGTACGGCTGATTCGTTAGATAAAGAGTTAACCCTTCATATTACAAGGAAAAGAGACAACACTTGCACTTATAAATTTCTAAAAATGTTCATTTTTGCCTCAAAAACATAGCCCTTGCCCCCCCCCATTGGAATGATCTCAATGATCCCAATGGGGGGAGGGGTCATATGCTATGTTTTTAGGCAAAAAATTAAAACCTAGCAATGTTTGATGCATGATTTTTGTGAAGAGTGCTTGCCGGTTATGGCCATTATCTTTTTTATTTATTTATTGCCATTTAAGGCCACATATTTCTGCACAATGGCTAATCGTAACCACATGTGGATAAGTCAAGTTTTGTTGCCCGTTTTTACCCATGTTGCCGATTTTAGAAGACTTTCACCCCAAGCACTGGTAACTGGGTCGTATTTTACCACTGAAAAACAGCTTGTTTACCACAGTAAACAAACACTGCCCTCACTTCTCGAGGTTCCCACGGGAAGGCCATTATGTTAGGTTATTTTTTATTTATTGATGTTAAAGTTCACTTTTAGCATCTATTGCTATACCGTGACTGCAACATAGGTGTGAAGTCAATGAAAACCAATCCGTTTATACCTGCACTGCCCACTTTAGAGGATTTTCACCCCAAGCTTTGGTTACTTGGGTCCTATTTTACTAGTAATGTAGAACTTGTTCACCACAGAAAACATGCACTGCTTCATTTCCTGGGGTTCCCACAGGGAGGCCATTATGTTAGGTTATTTTTTTATTTATTGGTGTTTAGTTTAAGTTCACTTTTGGCATCTATTGCTATATCGAGGCTGCCACATAGGCATGGGCGCAGATCATGGGGGGGGGGGGGGGGGGGGGGACGTGTCCCCCCCAGATCTCATAAAGGGGGGGACATGGTATGCCATGTCCCCCCCACCACTGGGGGGGGGGGGCATGGTATGACATGTCCCCCACTATGCTCCCCCACTGCTGCACCCTCTCATCAATTTTAATGCGAGATTCACTTCTGATACACGTTCAACTAGTCCAAACTTGGACCCACAGTTCGTAATATAATTTTGGGGTTGGTACGGCCTGTACTGTAGCCGTATCAACCACAAAAATTATATTACGGACTATGTCTGTGGGTCCATGTTTGGACTGACGAAACGTTCAACGAACAGTTGTTCAACACTGCGCCTTCAAATAAGTTGTTACTCAGCCAAAACACAGCTGTGGGTTTGCACCAATGCATAAGCAGCATAACTATTTGATATCGGAATAGCAAGGTTGCAGACAGAATTCTTATGCAGAGAGAGAGTGATAGGCCGGTACTGAGCTCGTGAAAATGTGCAAGACAGTAGGCCTATCGTCTGTTTTGTTTACATTTTGAAAACGAAATTTATCGATCGAATTCATTCAATTCACGCGACTTGTTGATGACGTATTTGTCGGGCTGTTATTGGATCTGTTAATCCATTAACGGGCCCGACACATACGTCGTCGCTCCATCTGTTGGGCCCTTATGCTAATCCACCGCACAGTTGAACTGTGTTAATCTAATAGGGAACGCTCGGTAAAGCGGGAACAATTATGGTTAAGCATTTTTGACAAAATTACAACAGGCTGTTGAAAAACATATTTTTTACTACTAAATAATTAAGAGAAATTATACCCCAGAGGTCACCAGGAATGCACCATTTGAAAGCGCAATTTAAAAATTTTTTGCTAAAGCATTGCATGCAAAGCCTTCTTGCACTCAAGGGACAAATTTATCAATGTTTTTTAACTTGGGTAAAATATCAGACATAAACCAATTAATTTTTATTTTTTTTAAGTTTACATTGGTTATAAAAAGAGAGCATGCAGCAGCCAAAAGGTCCATGCAGGAGGGCCTGAGAAACAGAGTTTTATTTTCTTTAGGCCTTATTTATTTTTTTGTGTTTAACTCCTTGTTTGCCGCAGGCTGATATTCCTGCCCTGGCCACAAAATCTCTTGCTACTGAAATATGTATAATTTTGGCACATTTAACCAGTTTTCCTTCCTGTAAATTGAAAGGAATGTTTGACCAATAATTTCTTGAGTTAAATTTAGATGAATTTTTCATCAAATATACCCATAGCTGCTTCACAGCAGCCATGACTAGATTAGATGAAAAATATCTTGAAGAAACTCAGCAGGTTAAGAGTTAAGGTCACATATTTCTGCACAATGGCTAATTGTGACTACAACATGGACATAAAGTCAGCTCCAGTCAATCATTTATACCCGTGTTTATAGGACTTCATGGGAGCGGGGTGGCTCAATGGATATTGTATTGGACTTCAAACCAAAAGGTCCATAGTTTGATCCCCAGCGGGGTACCTGCGTTGTGTCCTTGGGCAAAGCACTTAATCCTGATTGCCCACATGGAGGCATGGTGGCCCTGTGTACTAAGGCATAATGCACATTGATGAAGCACTTGTCTTCAACCAATGCTAACCCTGCATGTGTGGAGTTAATACGTTGGGGAGTCTGACAATTGCTCGCTGTTGCTTGGTGGTTCTCTTTGAGAGCTCAGGCATCTTCCACACAAGGTAATCCAGTTGAAAGTGTCATTAAAACCCCAATAAATAAATAGAGGCCGTCTCCAGTAAAACAGAGGTTGTTCACCAGTGTCTGTTGGCTCTCTCTCTCCAACAAACTGAAAATTACAATATTTTGTGAACAGTTTTGTCATCTATTTCTCAGCAAACAACTGATGAATATTGTACAAAAATTATTTTTCAAATGGATTTGTAACGTGGGTATTTTTTTCAAATACAGTGGAGCCCACTTAATTGGATATATATTAACTGAATAACCCTGTTAATTGAATATAATTTTCATACACAAAACCATTTACCATACCTCCAGTACAAATTTGACCTGTTAATTAATATAGGTTATAGAGTAAACTCCTGTTAACCCTTTACCTAACACAAAAAGAAGACGACACTTGCAAATAAAATACTTGAATAACTAATTTTTTTCATTTTTTATCACAAAACATATCTTATGATCCCTTATTGGAACGAGCACTTTCCAATAAGGGGTCAAAAGCTATTTTTTGTGATAAAAAATAATGACAAGAGGCCGCAGGGGGCCTGAGGGTGCCCACCTGACATGGTAACCTAAATATAAAACCCAGGGAATTGATTTCAACAAGTTGCATCTGCCCCTCCTTAGAAAAGCTTATAGCAAATATCCAAAGATTCAGACCAGTGGATCTAAAAAAAAAAATATTTTGAAAGGATATTCCTCATACTGAACTAAGTTATAATTCAGGCTCTCATAGGAAGCCCAAATATGAACCCAGGGACTTGGCTTGAACAAACTTGAATCTCACCTCCAGTGGGATGCCGTTTTCCAAATAACAAAAGATTCTGACTGGTGGATGTGAAGAAGAAGATTTTTGAAGAATATTCCTCATATTGAACTAAGTTATAATTCAGGCTCCCACAGGGAGCCCAAATATCAACCCAGGAACTTGTCTTGAACAAACTTGAATCTCACCCCACTAAGGATGCTGCATGCCAATATCAAAACATTCCGACCGCTGAATCTGAAGAAGATTTTTAAAGAAAGATTCCTCATATTGAACTAAGTTATAATTCAGGCCCCCATAGGGAGCCCAAATACCAAATATGAACCCAGGGACTTGGCTTCAACAAACTTGATCTTCCACCCTTCCCCCCCCCCCCGACCCCCCACAGGAAGCTCAATTATGAACCCAGGGACTTGAATTTAACAAACTTGAATCACACCCCCCAAGGATGCTGCACACCAAATATCAAAACATTCCGACTGCTGGATCTGAAGAAGAAGATTTTTAAAGAAAATTCCTCATTTTGAACTAAGTTATAATTCAGGCTCCCACAGTGAGCCCAAATATGAACCCAGGGACTTGGCTTGAACAAACTTGAATCTCACCCCTGAAGCATGCTGCATACCAAACATCAAAAATTCTTATTGGAAGATCTGAAGAGAAGATTTTTAAAGAATATTTCTCATACTGCACTAATTTAAACATAGAGAGCCCAGATATGGACCCAGGGAATTGATTTCAATAAACATGTGATACAATCTTCCAAAGATGTTATATGTGAAATCTGAAAGCTTTTGGAGCAGTGGATTGGGAGAAAAGTAGTCTTAAGTGTTACAAAATGCTGACTCAGCACTTATTCAAAGTTCTAAAAAAGTACCCCATGATAAAACTGATAGTAATTTTTTTTTTACCATTCCATTCCGTTGGTCATAAGGAAGCTTCACACCACATAAGAATTCTCAGTACCATGTAGTTTTGGAGATATGGGTGTTTTAATTTTTTTCAATTTTTAGCTCCTGCGGTTCCCATGGAGCGACGGGAAAAAAAATTTGGGCATAAATTAAGTACTTATGACTCAGTAAGCCCTCAACTCAAATTTGGTTCAAATCTGCCTCTCAGTTTGGAAAATAGAAATTTTGGGCGGGGCAAAAATTCTTGCGCCTCCCATAACAAAGACAAATATAGCTCCTCAAACTTCTCTTGAACAAATCTGAGTCTGCACCTCAAAAGGAAGCTGCACACTAAATATCAAGTCTCTGCTAGTGGTGGTTCATGAGAAGAAGATTTTTAAAGATTTAAGCACACTTTTTGGGCGTGGCCCTACCGAGGGGCAAGGCAACTTGATTTGAAATTTGCTGTCATAACAAACTATTATCTCAAATATCAATTACATTGGAACAGCAGTTTGGGAGGAGAAGACACAAACACCATGTTCACAGACGACGGATGGTAAGTGATCACTATAGCTCTCCTGACTGAAATTCAGGTGAGCTAAAAATTGGATAGCATTTTTTTGTGAATAGTGCTGGCTGGTTTTGGCCATTAGGTTGGGTAAAGGGTTAACTGAATGAAAAATCTTGTAACCTGTCTAGCAGTTACCCTGACTCTCTCTAGTTTTCCTTTGTGTTTAGACCTATTTGGCCACAGGACATAAAATACAGGCATTTAATCTATTATATCTTGCTTTACAGAGCTCATGAAGACCTGTCAAACAAGATATAATAGAATAAATGCAAAGTTTATCTCTGGAATACAGGAAATTGGCACAATCTCTGTTAATTGAATACCCCTGTTAATTGAATAATTTCATCTGGCAAAGTGGCTATTCAATTAACAGGGTTCTACTGTATACCTTGCAACCAACAGAGGGAGGCTTAGTATTGAAAGATTTTGATCATAAATACATTTTTGATACAATTTGTGAATGCATATAGACATTTTCCAACAAACTGTACTAAAAATAATTTTATGTAAATATCTTGTTTCCTCTTTTTCTCAGCAAATAAGTTACCCCTTTACCTATTTGTTTATTTGTGTTTAAGGTCACGTATTTTTACACAATGGATAATAATGACCATGAAAGTTTTACAGGTGGAGGAAGCCAGAGTACATGGAGAGAACCACTGAGCAATGGCGTGCAACTGTCAGGTCCCCAACATACTAACTCCACACAAGCAGAATTAGCATTGGTTGAAGACAGGTGACCCATCAACATGCAGTATGCCTTAGTACACAATGCCACCGTGCCCCTGCATGGACAATGGGGGTGAAGTGTCTTGCCCAAAGACACAACGTGGTTGCTACAGGAGGGATTCGAACCAAGGATCTCCCGGCCAGCAGCCAGCACCTATATCTACAGAGCCACTGTGCTGCCACCCCTTTACCTAACGGATTGGTCACATCTGCCCACTTAATTTACAAATTAGGCAGTTAAAAAAATATTTAAATTTTTGTATTAACAAAATCACATCATGTAACCACTCATTTGAATGAGCTTTTCGAGTTCATTCCAATTGGGGACACTGATATGGTTTTGTTGAATTTTTTTTTTAAATTTGAGAAAAAAAAAATTAAAATAACAAATTCTGATATTGTGCGCATTGGGTAAAGTGTTAACCCTTTACCCAACGTAATGACCAAAAACATGCAGCGCTATTCTAAAAAATCGCCAATTTTCATTATTTTTTCATTTTTTATCTCAAAAACATAGGTTATGACCCCTTGTTGGAACAAGCTTGTTGAGCCCATTCCAGCAAGAGGTAATAACCTATGTTTTTGAGACCAAAAAATGAAAAAAATTAGTTATTCAAGATTTTTTTTGCAAGTGTTGTCTGCTTTTCATGTTAGGTAAAGGGTTAATGGAAACTGTGTATACCCATTAAAGTGGCTTTCAACATATTCCAATGGGGCCATGATAGTGGCTTCTAGCACTCATTCACTTACCTAGCACTAATCCACTTATTTATTAGTGGTTAAGATTACTTTTAGTATCTATGGCTATATCATGACCATAACACAAGTATGAACACAAGTTTAGCCAACCAATAAAACCTATGCTGACCACTACTATCCCAGGCATTGCGTACTAGGATCTATCTTATCAGTAAAACAGAATTTGCTTACCGTCCTCCACATAGGGAACACAACCACTTCAATAAACTTGTCAAAACTCAGAGACTGTTTTTGGCATATTTTTGAACTTGCTCAAGACATTGTTTAGTAGAAACCACATGTGACTCAGTGGTTATGGCATCAAATTTCAACCCAAAAGGTCCACGGTTTGATCCCCACCAACAAGCCTGAAAATAAGCAGTCTGATATTTGCAGAATGAGGTCCCAGAAGGTGAATTTTATGATGCTATCCCATACAGTGGGCCAATTTATCCTCTGGGTACCTCTTTCTGTTTAGTTTTAAGACTCTGTTTCAGCTTGAGGTTCACAGAGGGTAAATTTAGTGATGCTACCCTGCTTTATGTCCTTAGGCAAGGCACTTCATCCTGATTGCCCATGGTGGCGCTGTGTACTAAGGCGTACTGCACGTCGATGGTGTACTTGTCTTCGACCAATGCTAATCCTGCTTGAGCGGAGTTAGTACATTGGGGAGTCTGACAGTTGCTCGCAGTTGCATGAGGTTTTCTTTGGGTACTCTGGCTTCCTCCACCCATAAAACTGTCTGACATGAGGTGACCCTGACTGTAGAATGTGTCATTAAATGCCAATAAATAAAATAAAACAAGGGTTTGCATCGCTGATGGGGGTCGAGTTTTTGTGACTAATGCAATGGTGGCTATGAACTGAAAAGCATCTGAGTACCTTTTCTAAATAACTAATTTGCAAAAAATTACTAAGTCAGCCCAATAATTCTGCTGCTGTATATCCGACTGAGCCCATTTTCGAATTTGATCATGACAATTTTCCTGGAAACCCATATAATAAAAAAAAGAAGCAAATTGGTTGACATTTGCTTGATAGTTATTGCCCTATCAAGCAAATAATTTGCAAAAAATGGCAGTCAGCCAATAATTCTGCTGCCATATATATCAGATGGAGCCCATTTTTGAACTCGTTCAAGAAAATGTACCTCAAAACCCACATAATGAAAATGAATTGGATCAGTTGATGTTTGTTCAAGTTATCGTGCTACTGAGCACAAAATTCGCAAAAAATGAACAAGTCAGCCCAATAATTATGCTGTCATATATCTGACCAAACCCATTTTCGAACTCGAATACAATTTCCCTGCAAACCCATATAATAAAAGAATCGAATCAGTTAACATTTGTTCAAGTTATGGACTATCAAGCAAAAAATTTGCAAAAAAATGACAAAAGTCCGCCCACTAATTCTGTTGCCGTATATCCGACTGAGCCCATTTTTGAACTCAATAGGGACAATTGTCCTGGAAACCTATCTAATCTAAAAAAGAATCAAATCAGTTAAAATCTGTTCAAATGATGGCACTCACTATCAAGCGAAAAATTTGCAAAAAATGACAAAGTCAGCCCAATAATTCTGCTGCTGTATATATATCGACCCATGCCCAGTTTCGAACTTGATCAATAAAATGTTCCTGGATACCCACACAACAAAAATGAAATGAATCGCTTGAAATTTGTTCCAAGCCATCGTGCTATCAAGCACAAAATTTGCAAAAAATGACCAAGTCAGCCCAATAATTCTGCTGTCATACATCGGACCGAGCCTATTTTCAAACTTGATCAACACATTGTTCCTTGAAACCTATGTGCCAAATATCAGTCAAATCAGTTGATGTTTGTTGAAGTTATTGTGCAATTAATCTCAAAATTAGTCGATTTTAACAAAGGGCCATAACTCTTGTGAAAGAGCATGGACATACCCTATTTTGAGCCACTGGGTGTTGAACATGCATATCAAGTCACATACCAAATATTATCAAATTCGGTCCAGAAACAACTAGTTATAAGCAAAAAGGGCAGGCTGGCTGCCCGACCAACCCTCGCCATATCAATAGTCATGTTTTTTTGTTTTTTTTTTTAAACAGATGTATACAGATAAAGCCCACAACATCGGCTGAAAAAAACATTTTTATATCCCCCATCAACATCGTTGGGAAAAGGTGTTTATAATTATGTTTCCTCCCCTTCCCCACCCCCAACTGTGAGAGGCCAGACTCACAACCTAGGCATTGGTTATCATGACCAGTAATACCAGTACAGAAGAACTTCTCTATCATAGTTGACATGTGCTGTTCCACACCTCTAGGGTTCCCAATAGGAATGTAATTTATTAAGTTAGTTTTTTTGTAACCTTGTGTAACTTGAAAAAAACAAGAGCTGGACTGTCGTCCAGTGCATACTCCCACATGGTGTACGCCTAGTGTGGGCATACCTATGGCCAACAAATATTATTTATGAATATTCTCGTACAGACTGAAGGACGGATGCACAGATGGACGGATGCAATCCAGTATACCCCCCCCCCCCCCCCCCCCCCATTTTCTTCAAAAGTGAAGTGGGGGTATACAAAAAGATTTCTCTCCATGAACATGGTGCCTCACTGATCTTCTATTCAGAGGTTAATGGGGGTACAATGACGTTGTGTGCTAAGGCGTACTGCACGTCAATGGTGCGCATGTCTTCAACCAATGTAATCCTGCCTGTGCTGCAGTGCAGAGTTACGATGTTTGGGAGCTGGCAGCTGCTCGTCATTGCTCGTTGGTTCTCTCCAGGTACTCCGGCTTCCTCCACCCGTAAAACTGTCACGGTCATGATTTGCCATTGTGCAGAAGTATGTGACCTTAAACACCAATAAATAAATAAGTGGTTATTTCTATTTGCAAATTTTAGTCAATTAAACAGTTGACGCTTCATGTTGAGATGTGAGGCAAGTTATATAGATCTATTCCTTTATCATTACTTCCATGACAGGCAAAATAAAGTATGGCACAAAAGTACTTAACACAAATTTTTATCCAAAAATAATGTACAAAAAAAAACACTGCACCTTTAATAAAGAATATACAAAAAATAGTAAAGACCAATACCATCAACTGACAAAGATACCATTTATGTTTTACAAATCAGCACGGATGCAGATAAAAATTTACAAAAATAATTATATCTTCCAATCTTTGAACAGGAGTGAATGACAGATCAACAATACTGCACAACACTTTTTTTCTACATATGAAGAATAAGTGAAAAAAAAATACCCAGAAACGGATGTTTATTGTCCACTCACCTCGGATGTTGTGTAGCACATTCTCAAACATTCATGATTCATGATTTTGGTGAAGACAAAAGGTCTTATAACCTAAACAGCTGTTTCTAGTCAGATGTCATCCAGAGTTCCCACTGATGTCAGAAAATCAAATTTAAGCACTTTTCAAGGACTCTGACCATGATTTTCAAGAACTATTTAGACCTCAGCAATAGAAAGAATTTCAATCTCGAGGGCCTGATCTCTGGAAAACCCAACTAACAAGATATATATCATTCCTTGAGTTCAACAAGGAGCCATCTGCAATGCTTTGGCATTGCAGATGGTGCCTTGCTGCACTTGAGGGACAATATATAGATCAAATAAATGTAATTCCAGACTGATTTTGTGACACCGCATGTATGTAGGGAGGGTTATCCTAAGAAGAAATTTTTCTGAGGTTATAGGTAAACTGAATTTAAGTACTTTTCAAGAGGAGTGATAGAAATTCAATTACTTTTGAAGGCTAGAAACAATTTCAAGCACTTTTCAAGGAAGGGGCCAAACTTAAGGACTTTTCATTTGAGTGGGAACCCTGTCATCTGCCTGAATAGGAAGATGACATTTGACTGGAAACAACTGCTGGTCCATAAGTCGTGATAGTTGTCTCTGTTCAGAAAATTTTAATTATTTTTCAGGCTTCTCTAGATTAAATGGGTGTCTAAACCCTTCATAATTTCTTGACTAAAATGTTATTTGTAATGGCTAAAAGACATTAAACCCGAAATACCAAGCTGGTCTTACACAATCTTTGTTTTGACTGATACTGAGGACCCAAGTCTTGTAGCTTTGCTTTGGCTGCAAATGATTGCCAAGTAACTTTGAATATCAGCTGACGGTTGCATGATAGAGCAATTCTATAACCCAGAATATCTTTATTTTCGTGACATGTGTCCTCATATTTTTATGAAAGACAGTATGCAAACAATATAAAAACAGCACCCGGCCCATTTGGACCTCCATGTCACAACTTGTATTCTGAGCATAAAATATTCGCATGACCAGAAAAACTCACTTCACTTTCATGCTCACACATTCTTTTGCTTGCTCTACCCAGTGTGCCCATCCAGCTGCCCCCTCCAATCGACCCTGCCTCACCCCAACCCCAATAATTCCTCCTACCCCTTTGCCACCCTGGGGTCTCATCATTCACACACACATTCACCAATACACACACTCATTCATTCACACAATTTCACAATTGGTAATAAAGTTATCAATAGCATAGCCCTATATCCCATGCAGGCAATATCAAAATTTATTGAATATTATTTTTTCAAATCTTTCAACAAATGTCAGCAAAACCATACCATGTGACCCCCTCAATGTATCGAGCTCAACAAGCTTGTTCCAATGAAGGGGCTAAATGATATGGTTTTGTTGACTTTTTTTGTTTCTTCACATCAGCCCTTTCTGAAAAATATTGTACACAACTAACATTCCATGAAGGTCATATGGGGTGCACATGAGATCAAGATGGGAAATGCTGATCCTCTCCACAGGGGTTTCTGTTAAGTGTCTGGCCCATCAACCCAATGAAGAATCGAACCTACAATCTTTCACTTTTAAGTAAGATGCACTAACCAAAGAGTCACCGTGCTCCTGATATCTATACAAGTGTTTGTACTTGAGTTTGGATGAGCAACTTTGAACACTGCAACTTATTTCAAGAGATTCTCTGATGAGGACAATGATGTGCTGCCGATGTAGCATTCTATTGTAAACAGATCATAAAACCTTTTCCAACAGTGAGTTACATCACACCTTCCATTGCCAAAGTCAATTTATTTTTATACCATGATCGCCTATGTTACTACCTGTGAAAAGCCTGTATGTTAAATTTTAGCTTTTAACCCCACTACCGGTGTAAAGTTTCAACTGCAGTTGAAAAAAAATTTACACCTATAGTCAGAAGTTCATCCAACTTGACCTTTGGCATGATGCAATTTGCCAACTTCGATACATTCACATTTCACGATATTTCATTCAAACATATGACATTTTGCGGTACCATCTACTATGTGTAAATGACTAATACCTACAATTAAATATTTAAAATAAAATTTAATCAAGCATTCACGCACAGCCAGCATAGATGTAAACAAAATAAACCCATGCGTTTGCGATAGAAAGTGTAATTTTCTCTCCATTTAAAACCCTTATTTTACTTACGGTTTAAATCTGATTACCGGTCCTAGTACCTATTTATAGATGTTTAACCCTTTACCTAATATATTGGCAGCATTCACCTGCATAATATCCAAACTGAGCATTTGAAAAAAAAAAATAAAAGTGGCAATGACACTGTAGCTTAACTTGACTGTGTGTTGTGTTTGATGAAAAGGATAATGTTCAATGTTTATGAAAGGATTATGAAATATGACAAGAATTGTGATAATTGAGAATATGTTAATTTCTGTTCCCTGTATGCTATATTTTCAATAAAAATAATTTGATATGTAGACTGTACTAAAGAATTGAGGGGTGAGTTAATGTATGCCAACCAAACTTACCAGGTTACAGTGAAATTATTCCAAAATGAGTCATCCTATCAAGTTACAATGAAATCCATTCATAAATACAGCCTGTAGACTGTGCTAAAGGTTCTCAGGCTTTGGGTGTGTGTAGCCATCATGGTTGACCCATCACAACCAAAAGGGGACGTCCTCATTTAGACATTATACAGAGACATCCTATAAAGTTACAATGGAATTCCTTCATAAATTCGACCTGTAGTCTGTGCTAAAAGTTTTGGGGTTTTGGGCTCGGGCAGCCATCACAGTTGAACGATCATGACCAAAAGGGGATGCTCTCATCTAGACATTATCTGGAGTCATCCCACCAAGTTAAAATGAAATCCCTTCATAAATATGACCTATAGACTGTGCTAAAGGTTTTCAGGCTTTGGCCTCTGTGGCCATCACAACTGGCCGATCATGACCAAAAGGGAATGTTCTCATCTAAACATGGCATGGAGTCATCCTACCCAGTTACAATGAAATCCCTCCATAACTATGACCTGTAGACTGTGCTAAAGGTTTTGGGGTTTTGGACTCGGGCAGCCATCACGGTTGACAGATCGCAACCAAATGGGGAAGTTCTCATCTAGACATCATACAGAGTCATCCTACCAAGTAACAATGAAATCCCTCCATATTATATATGACCTGTAGACTATGATAAAAGTTTTGGGGTTTCAGGCTTGGGCAGCTGTCACGGTGGACAGATCATGACCAAAAGGGGACGTTCTCATCTAGACATTACAGAGAGTAATCCTGCCAAGTTACAATGAAATACCTTTGTAAATATGACCTGTAGACTGTGATAAAGGTTTTGGGGTTTTGGGCTTGAGCAGCCATCGTGCATGACCGATCACATCCAAAAGGGGACGTTCTCATCTAGACATGACCTCAAACCTGCACATGAAATTTAGTGACAATTGGACAAGAACCATGGGGTTTGTTTGTTTGTTGGTGGTTAACGTCACATATTTATGCACTATGGCTAATCGTGACACAACATGGAGATGAAGTCAAGTTTAGTCAATCGTTGATCAACATGTTGCCCATTTTAGAGGACTTTCACCCCAAGCATTGGTGACTGGGTCCTATTTTACTAGTAAAGCGGAACTGGTTTACCACAGTAAACAAGTGCTGCTTACTTCCCGGGGTTCCCACGGGGAGAACCATGGGGTGTAGCCTGTGATAAAGGAAAATGTGAACAGAATTCAAAAAAATTTTTTTTTAAAAACTTTCAACTAAACCATATCATGTGACCTTCTCAATGGAACGACCTCATTGAAGTCATTCAAATAAGGAGCCACAGGGTATGGTTTTGTTGAAATTTTTTTTAAATTTGAAGAAATAATATTTAAAATAATAAATTTTGATATCATGTGCTTTGGGTAAAGGGCTAAGGTCACATATTTCTGCACAAGGACTAAACATGAAGGCAAGATGGATATAAAGTCAAGTCCAGCCAATCATTTTTACCCATGTTGCCCATTTTAGACAACTTCCACCCCAAAGTCAAAGGACACAAAGTTTTATCATTTTATAAAGTTGATAAGGATTCAGGAAAAGTCAGCAAATAAGAGCATAATTTTAGTAAACACTGATGCTATTTTTCTAATCTGTCGTAATAAGGGTCACATGAATCTCAGATTTCAGGCCAGATCAAATCATCAAGAGGAATTCAAATGGAATCAAATCTTCATATATATTTTTCGGCTTGTGTATCAATTTGTCACATGTGTTTCCCAATCATACTTGAGTTTTATTTTTGTTTTTATTTCCAGTTCACATCAGAACTGTCAAATTCTACAAGTTACGAAATTATGAATTTTTTAATTAATGGATTCTGTATAACAAAGGCACGAAATAAACACAGAATGCCACAATGTGTGAATGCATTCATCAATATGGCACTCATGCCATCATGGAAGGATAAAACTTGAGGCTGCGCCTCTCGATCTACCCTTCCGCACTGGCACTCGTGCTGTATTGACAAACGCATTCACACAACGTGATGTTCTGTTTACTTATGATATTGTTTTTATCCAAATTAGTGAATCCAATCTGTATCTGTAGAGAGAATAAGTAAGGCCTAAAAAGTTTAAAATCTGTTTCTTAGGCCCTCCCACATGGTTCTTTTGGCTGCCACATGCTCTCTTTTTATAACCAATGTAAACTTAAAAATATAATAACTTAGATGTGAGTCTTCCATGGAAGACGTGTGTCGCCTGTGCTAAGTGGAAAAGGGGCATAACTCTGGAAAAAATACAGCGGATCAAAAAATAAAATAGGGGGTGCACAATGCTATTATGTGATAAAGAATCACTGAAAGTTTCATCAAAATCCATTCATAGGTTAAAGAGGAGTGGCGGATAAGAGAAAGTGTGACGTGGACGAGGCGGACGACGACGCAAGACGACAAAAGTAATCCCTATATGTCGCTCCCCACTTCGTGGGGTGGCGACACAAAAATTAAATGGTTTATGTCTGATATTTTACTGAAGTTAATAAAACTGATAAATTTGTCCCTAAAGTGCAACAAGGCTTTGCAATGCTAAAGGGACGAAATACACCACCCCCATGCTATTCTGCAGATTATGAGGTCTAAAACATAAAACAAACAAAGAACATGAAATTTTTTATGGCAAAGAAATAATTACAATAATAAACAAGAGGCCCCATGAGGCCCGAAGTGCTCACCTTAAACAGAGTCTAAGAATGAGTCTACATTAATCAATCCATCTCCATAGGATACATTGTCAATCCTTGAGCCCCTCAGGAGTGACAAAAATAGTTCAAGCATCATGACTTTTCTTCAGTTGATCATAATGTAAAATGTAGAGCTGACAGAGCATTTTTTTTCCCCTATGATGCCCCTTGATACAACCTATGTGGATTAATCTTAGTTACACACCTCTAGAAGGTACTGAATACAAAATATCTAATTCTTCAGCTACATGGCCAATTCCGGCCCACATATTAACACAGGATCTAGATTTGAACAAAATTGAATCTGATTGCCCTAGAGATGTTGTATACCAAATATGAAAACATTCTGACTGTTGGATCTGAAGAAGAAAAATTTTAAAGAAATTTCTTCATATTGCACTAAGTAAATTTTGGGCTACCATAGCGAGCCCAAATATTAACCTATGGACATGGTTTGAATAAACTTGAAACTGACCCCCCCCCCCCCCCCCCCCCAACACACACACTTCCCTCAGAGATGTTGTATACCAAATATGAAAGCATTCTGACTAGTGGATCTGAAGAAGAAGATTTTTAAAGAAATTTCCTCATATTGCCCTAAGTTAAAATTCAGGCTACCATAGGAAGCCCAAATATTAACCCAAGGAACCGATTTGAACAACTTGAATCTGACTCCCCTACAGATGTTGTAAACCAAATATGAAAGGATTCTGACAGGTGAATCCAAAGAAGAAGATTTTTGAAGAAATTCCATCATATTGTACTAAGTTAAATTTCAGGTTCCCATATGGAGCCCAAATATTAACCCAGGCACTTGAATTAAACAAACTCGAATCTGACCCTCCTAGAGATGTTGTATACCAAATATGAAAGCATTCCGACTTGTGGAATGAAGAAGAAAATATTTAAAAATTATCTCCTATATTGAACTAAGTTAAAATTTAGGAAGCCCAAATATTAACCTAGGGACTTGGTTTGAACAATCTTGAATCTGCCCCTCATAACAATGATGTATACCAAATATTAAAAGATTCTGACTGGTGGTTGTGAAGAAGATTTTTAAAGAATATTCCCCATATTACCCTAAGTTAAAAATTCGGGCTCCTGTATTGAGCCCAAATATGAATCAATGGGCTTTATTTTAACAAACTTGTATCTGACCCCTTCTATGAATGCTGTATACCAAATATCAAAAGATTCTGACCATTGATTCTAGATAAAAGATTTTTTTAAATTTTTGCAAATATGCTGACTCAGCATTTTTTTCGATGCCCACTACAGAACACCCTAACATAACTGATGGCAATTTTTTTTACCATTCAATTCTACTGGTCATAAGGATGCTTCTGTGTGATGTGGAAAATATGGGCGTTTGAAAATATTTCTATTTGTAGCTCCTGGGGTTCCCATGGGGATGTGGAAATTTTATATTTTGCACGAGTCAAGTACTTATGACCCAATAAAACCACATACCAAATTTGGTTCAAATCGGACTATCGGTTCAGAAAATAGAAATTTGGGACAAAGCCAAAAATCTTACCCCTCCCATTACAAAGCCAAATATAGCTTCATGAACTTCGTTTGAACAAATTTGATTCTACATCTCAAAAGGAAGCTCCATAACAAATATCAAGTCAGCGTACCCACTGGTTCACGAGAAGAAGATTTTAAAAATATTTTGGAGCATTTTCCCCCACCTCCTCCCTATGGGGCTGGGCATGTTGAGTTGAACAAAAATGCAATGCCCCTTCCACTTTCACATGAATTGGCCCAGTGGTTTTGAAGGAGAAGACCAAAATATGGTGTTGACGGACGATGGATGGAGAGTGATGAGATTAGCTCAGCTTGACTTTGTCAAGATGAGCTAAAAAAAAAAATCACTCATCCACATATATTTTACAATAAATTCAATTTCGATAAAGTATTCATTAAATTTTTTGCCACTCAAAAATATATGCACACCACATGGAAAGGATTATTATTACATAACATATTAATAATCAATTGAATGAATCAATTGAATATTAGGATAACATATTACAGCTGGCATAGGAAGGACAAGGACTAAACTAACAGTGACACTACTTGGTCTTCCAAGTTTCTGTTTAAATATAAATTTACAGATTGTATTCATAAACTCAACTTGTAAAAGTACAGATTTTAACAGTGAACAAAAAATTTAAATACTACAAAATGACTAGAGAAAGAAAAAAAATTCAGTTCTGACTATTGAGAGATAAATGTTTTGTGCCAAGTTCAGTTTTAGCATTTACGACAAATCCTTTATTTGTCCAGATTTCTAAGGTCATTTAACCTTTAGATTACATGAGTAGATGACCTTACAGGGTTCCTGCTGGCAAGGACTGATAAATATAGAATAAACGTATAGTGTTTTCAAGTAAAAAAATTATTCTATGAGTAGGATTAAGAATGAAACCGACGAGTCTCTTATCCCATAAATCTTCTACAGGGCAGTCACAGCAAAATCGTGCTATAATTCACTACAAAACACAGCGAGAAGTGAGGAGCACATTGGTCCAATTTGCTCGACCAGCAAAATTGGCAAAAATAAACAAGGCGCAGTTATACATTTCTACCTAAAAATAATTCCCCTACAAACTTGAGCAAAGCTTGCAAAAATACTTTATTATATGAGCAGCCGGAGGTGTTTCTACTGGCAATGTGTAATACTTTCAAAAAGATTTAAAGAAATCAACAATCAAACTATTAATTATGCTAGACAAATGTGGTAGAGGCCAGAGGTCAGCAAGTTCGTTGCTACTAGGGAAATAAATTCTTTCAGTGTTAAACCTATGGGGAAATTTTATCACCCAACTAGGTGAATAAAGCAAAAATTTATCCAAGGCCTTTATTGTTCAAATAAACAGCCATTTATGGGATAAAAGCCCATATTTGGGCTTTACTCTGAAGTGTAGGTTCCACAACTCAAAGCCTTCAAACTCTGTGGATGTTCTTCATATTACCTTTGAGTCTAAATTAGTCAGTTTGTATGGATTTTCCTTGTTACAATTTATGACAGAGTGCCTACAGACCAGGCATGTCAACCAGTACCTGAATCAGTACCAGTACCGCCAGTTCCCTCATGCTCCAACCACCGCCGGTACTGAAGCTTTTGTCCCGCCGGTACCGAGACAAAATTATTTTATGGGGATATTCTTACTGAACGAGGATAAATGGGCTAAACATTGCGTATGGTACACTTACACGACATTCTTTCAGCTTATTTGTGAATGAACATATCAAAACACTCTAAAGAGGCATGTTCTGTCTGCACCACCACCTCGATAAAGCCAAGCATTTTAACTTTCTAAACATGGCATCAAAGACAATGAATGCACCATCATCAGCTACTTCAAAGAAATAATTCTGTGGTGACATCATTTTTGTGCTTTATGATTACTTTGATGTCGCCGCAGAATAACTGGAACAATGCCATGTTCGTCTTTACGATCTTGGGGACTGGGTTGGTTTAAAGGCGAATTTCTCCCATTTGATTGTGATTTCACCCAACTGTCGACTTGTCCCGATACTGGTTTCGACTGGACAGGCTCTGTCCCGTCCCGGTACCGGTTATGTTGGCACCGGCGGTACTTTTACATGCCTGCTACATGCACTCTCCATAAATTATAACAACGCAAAGACTTTTGAACAAATTTTGATGACTAAAAATAATTCAGTGCTCTACCAGTTGAAGATTTTCAAAGCCATGCCTCAATTTGATCTTATAATTTATTATTTTTTATTGGTGTTTAAGGTCACATACTCATGCACAATGGCTAACCGTGACCGTGACAGTTTTATGGGTGGAGGAAGCCGGAGTAAACGGAGAGAACCACCGAGCAGCGATGCACAACAGTCATCTCCTCAACATTCTAACTCTGTTCAAGCTCCGCTCAAGCAGGTTTACAGCGGTTGAAGACATGTGCACCATCGACATGCAGTACGCCTTAGTACATGGCATCATCATGCCCCCATGTCGGCAACAGGGACAAAGTGCCTTACCCAAGGACACAACGTGGGTCGTCCCAGATGAGGATCGAACTCGGGACCTCTAGCAAGCATAGAAGTCCAACATTTACCACTGAGCCACTGCACTCCCTAATTTGACCTTACTAGGATCTCTGGTCATTACTCCCTCCTCCCAGTTTACTTGTAGGGAAGTGCAATGAGGGAGTAATGACCAGAGGTCATAGTAAGGAGTAAGGAGTATGCCTTCACAAACTCTGGCATCTAAAATTATATAGTAATGATTTTGTACTTTGTCAGCATTTTATATTGAAGGTTATCAAGGCCTCTTGACACACTTTTTTTATTTCAAAATTCAAGGCAGTTCCTTCAATCCAAGGCTCCGTGGGAACCCTGCCATACTTGCAAACAAAAATTCTTCAACAACTAAACATTTTCATTTTTTCAACAAAAAAACAAAGCTAATCACTCCCTAGTTAGAAAGAGCCTGATAATCACATTCCAATGAAGGGTGATAAGCTATGTTTTGGAAATAAAATTTGGAAAAATATTAAAATTATAAGACCTGAAAAAGTTTAAAATCTGTTTCTCAGGCCCTGCCTGATGGTCCTTTATGCTCTTTTTTTTATAAACAACACAAACTTAAAAAAAATAAAAATTAAATGGTTTATGTCTGATATTTTACCCACATTAATAAAATTGATAAATTTGTCCCTAGAGTGCAACAAAGCTTTGCAATGTTTTAGCAATGCAAAGCCTTCTTGCATTCAAGGGAAAAAAATAGACCCATGTTATACTGTAGATTATGAGGCTTAAAACATAAAACAAACCAAGAACATGAATTTTTGATGGCAAAGAAATAATTAGAAAAATAAAAATAAAACACCCGCCCACATGCAATTTTACAAATGAAAGTGTCAATGACACTGTAGCTTAACTCTGGGTGTAGTGTTTGATGAAAAGTATAAAGTTCACTGTTTATGAAAGGATTATGACATAAGACAAGAATTGTGATAATTGAGAATATGTTCATTTCTGTTCCCTGTATGCTATGTTTTCAATGGGAATAATTTGAGTGTAAACTGCACTAAAGAATTAAGACCTGGGGTATGTCAACCAAAGTTACCAAGTTATAGTAAAATCATTCCAAAATGAGTCATTCTACCAAGTTACAATGAAATCCCTTCATAAATATAACTCATAGACATTTCTAAAGGAATCTAGGTCATGTAACGGTTTGGCAGTCATGATTGACTGATTATGACCAAAATAGGAGAGTCTCATCTAGATATCATACCAAGTTATCCCACCAAGTTACAATGAAATCCTTTATATAAAAACAACCTGTAAGCAGTGCTAAAGGAATCTAAGTCAAGTGACCAGGCTGGGTAATGGCTGCCCGATAGTGACCAAAAATGACAGTCTCATCTACACATCATACCAAGTTATCCTTCCAAGTTACAATGAAATTGCTTCTTAAATATGAACTGTAGACTGTGCTAAACAAATGTAGGTCATGTGCCTGTGCGGCTGCCATGGTTGACCGGTCACAGCCAAAATAGGATGTTCTCATCTAGACATTATACAGAGTCATCCTACCAAGTTACAATAAAATCCTTTCATATATATGGCCTGTGTAGACTGTGTTAAATGTTTTCGGGCTTCGGGCCTGTGCCGCCATAACAGATGACCAATCACAACCAAAAGGGGATGTTTTCATCTAGACATGACCCCGATTGTGCATATGAAATTTCATGATGATCGGACTAGAACTACGGGGTGTAGCCTGTGCCAAAGAAAATATGAACACGCTCACAGACTTCTGCATGCATGATGGCAATAGCTTATCTTGACTTTTTCAAGTTAAGCTAAAAATGACCTGAGAAACAGAAGATCTACTTTGTGGGGCCAAATGTTGATTTTTGTAAATGGGCCTGGCCAGATATTCTCATTACGTTTGGTAAGGGGTTAATTTTCTTCATACTAAAAATGACTAGAGAAAGAGTGTTGAGAACCAAACAAGAGAATTTGTAATTAATGGACTTTACCCAATAGTTAATTGAGTACTTTACCCAATAGTTAATGAACTATCACATTGTGGGCATGGTGCCTCAGTAGGTAGAGGTGTGGGCTGCAAGCCAAGAGGTCCTCAGTTTGAATCCCACCTGGGGCAACCATGTTATGTCCATGGGCAAGACACGTCACCCACAATGTCCACATGTGGGCACAGTGGCATTGTATACAAAGGCATACTGCATGTCGATGGTGTACTTGTCTTCAACCAATGCTAACCCTGTTTGTGTGGAGTTAGTATGTTGGGGAGCCTGACAGTTACTTGCCATTGCTCAGTGGTTCTCCCCGGGTACTCCAGCTTCTCCCACCCATAAAACTGCCCAAAACGAGGTGACCCTGGCTGTCCTACGTGTCGTTAAACCCCCCCCCCCCCCCCCCCCCCCCCCCAAAATAAATAACTATTACATTGCTTATTTGATCCTTGAGGTTTGATTTATCAAATAAGTGTGTACATAGATGTCTACCCCACTGGATGATCAAATTACCAAATCACTCTACAGATACTCCAAAACAGCAGAAAAAAATAAAATTACATTAAACTTAGGAACTGTCACCCACTTTAACCCTTTACCCAATTTTAAATATCATTTTTTCAAATTTTTCAAAAAATTTCAACAAAACCATATCATGTGACCCCTCGTTGGAACGAGCTCGACGAGCTTGTTCCAATGAGGGGTCACATGATATGGTTTTGTTGAAATTTTTTGAAAAATAATATTTTTCCAACTGCTAAATTTGCATATTACGCGGGCGGATGCGGGCGATTCGTTGGGTAAAGGGTTAATACCTTTTGACCCTTTATCCAAAATATAAAAGAATGGTATTCAATTCATCCACCACAAAATAAAATTAAAACCTTTTATTATAATTATTATTATCCCAAATAATTTCTCCCAAATAACCCTGAAAACTGACATCAAAGTAATAAATTTGTTCTCATGTTCCAGTGATCATTTTGGCTTTGGCTGCTTCAATTTGTATTATGTGTATTTGTGTTCAATGGCATTTCCAACGGTGAGATTCAAATCCAATGAGATGTTTTTTTAGAGGTCTAGGAAGTTGGGGTGACCAAAGAAATTCAATGAGTAGTGTTGAACAAGTTAATGTCCAATTACAGACCAATCCCAGGCAGACAAGTATTCTCACGTGAAATGGCAAAAACCGGGCAGCATTATTCTCAAAAATTAGCATTCAATTTTCATTATTTTTTTCATTTTTTGTCTCAAAAACATAGCTTATGAGCCATCATTGGAACAAGCTCTTGTTCCAATGAGGGGTCACAAGCTATGTTTTTAACCCCAAAAATGGAAAGATTTAGTTATTCAAGAATGTTGTTTGCAAGTTTTGTCTGCCTTTTGTGTTAGGTAAAGGGTTATATGCCTCTCTCCAGGACAAACACAAACAAATGAAATTCAAGGAGGCTTATGAAAATATCTTCATGTAAGACATCAAAATCTTAAATAGAATATATAATTGTATTAGAACCCCACCAACAATTACTAAAGCATATGTGATGAGAATACAGAACTATATTAATACACAGAGTACGGTCGTGGTGGACTGGTCACTTTCTAAGGGTGGGCAATATTTCCACAGATGTACTAACATTAGATTCCATTAGATTATAGGAATAAGCATCAAAAATTTAATTAATGAAGCATCAGGTATAACCCGGTGCTTCATGAATTAATATTGTGCTCATGATGATTTTTATTACCTGGTAAATGCATGCGTGGACATCACTGCCTATGTGTGGATTACAACCAGTCCATGGCGACTGCACTGTAGAGGGTACAAACTGTTTCCAAGTAGGTACCAGAATTATCACATGAGTGACTGTAAGGAAATAGAAGATTTTAATGAGCAGCTGAAAGCCGCATGTAAAAACTTTTGATTTCCTGTCATGAACAAGATATTCTGGTACCTACTCAATAACAGGAGGTATTCCTTCATTATAAGCATTGAGATGTCTTAATTGCAATTAAAATATTTTTGATTGCATTAAAACACCCATATGCCAAAAATATGCAGTTATAACAAGTGATTAATTGAAAACAGAATGTGTTTGCATTTTTGGAATTTAATAAAAAAAAAACACATTGATGGGTCTTAATTGAGTATGAAAACGTTTTTAAAAAGTGTACTAGATGGTTTTGGCCATTACGTTGGGTAAAGAGTTGATTTAGATGAGATTTGCATGATGGCCATACAGTGCACCGGGTTAGTTACTCAGTTAATAATAATTTTTTTTATCGTGCCACTATGTAGGCAACTGGGATAAAGTGCCTTGTCCAAGGAGACAACGTGGGTCGTCTCGGATGGGGATCGAACTCGGGACCTCTAGCATAGAAGTCCAACAGTCTACTACTGAGCCACCACACTCCCACAGGATTAGTTAGTTACATCTTACATAGGGGGCAGGATTCAAGCAACTTATGGAAATATTTTTCTCTCACCACTAAGGTACTGAAACATATAGTCATGTGGGACAGCTGGGAGAGATATGCCCATCTCACCCCACCCATGTGACAGCTATCTCAACCCACCCACGTGACCAGCCTATTTGCATATTTAATTGGCACCAAAACTATTTAATCATCACAAATCATGTCTGCACTTGGTTAAACAAACAAAATGGAAGGCTGTTTTGCTTCCGTAAATACGACTGTCTTTATAAACGAAAATCGAAACCAGAACACTCTAAGAAAAACTTCATCACACCTCAAATTGCTCTATCAGTTTATCAGAGAGAAATATACATCTGATATCATTGTGCTCTATCAAATTAAAGTACATATCTGGAAATGACATGTACAGACATGCCGATTTCATTTCAGGTCACTTCAGTGCATTAACCCTCAATGTGCGGTGCTAGTAGGGCTGCACGATATTCAAAACTGAATACCGGTATCGGTATAAAAAAAAATACCGCGGTATACCGGTACATCGAAAACTGTGCAGATATATATAAAAACAAGTACCACAATCGAGACTCGATGCATCACAGTCGGAACGAATTAGCATGCCTTGATGATGCAGTTCGAAAAACCTTTACCCAACGCAGATGATATCAAAATTTATTATTTTCAAAATTAGTTGATCAGATTTTAACCAAAGATTTCAACAAAACTATATCATGTGACCCCTCATTGGAACGAGCTCAACGATATTGTTTTGCTGAAACTTTTGAAAATTATTTTTTCAACTACTGAATTTGTATATTACGAGGACTCAAGCAGACGATTCCTTGGATAAAGGGATAATATTATTCATTAGAAGCTACATTTAAAAACCTCAAGACATCTTGAAAATTAAATTGAGGGTAAATAAATTATGACGAGAAACCAATATTTTTGTAATTACACCGGTATTCAATCGATATTGGTTTGAATACCGGTATATATCGGTTTATCGATATACCGTGCAGCCCTAGGTGCTAGTCAGTGTGTTTTGAAGTATATACCACACTTCTCGACAAGCTTAGTAATTGTTGGTGGGGGTTCTAATACAATGATATTTTCTGTTTAAGGTTTTGATGTTTTACATGATGATATTTTCATAAGACTCCTTGAATTTCATTTTTGTCTGGATGTGGGAACTCTGATTGTTTGTGTTTGTCCTGGAGAAAGGCCTATAACCCTTTATCTAACACGAAAGGCAGACAACACTTGATAACGACATTCTTGAATAACCAAATTTTTCCATTTTTGGGGTCAAAAACATAGCTTGTGACCCCTCATTGGAACAAGCTCAAAGAGCTTGTTCCAATGATGGGTCATAAGCTATATTTTTGAGACAAAAATGAAAAAAATAATGAAAACTGAATGGTAATTTTTGTGAATAGTGCTGCCCAGTTTTTGCCATTACATTGGGTAAAGGGTTAACAACTCTGTCTCTCATGTGAGAACACTGGTCTGTCTGGGATTAGTCTGTAATTGAACATTAACTTGATCAGCACTATTCGTTGAATTTATCTTACTGGTTTTCTCCTAGAATGAAAATATGGTATTTTCTTTATAATAATCTAGTACTGGATGGTGGGAATTCTTTGACAGTGAATTCTAAAAATGAAAACATATTCTATTTTCAATTAATTAGTTTGTTTTATATCAATCTAAACTTACTGCATAATGCACGGCACTTCCAAAGAGATATTCTCTAAAATCATTTATTTTCTTGTAAAAATATAGCCTACCACGCGTTATTTAAGAGTTTTAAAAAATGAAATTTTATAACATTTATTGGCACTCTGGTTTTTGAGAAAGATATATTTCGTATAGGGTTGAGTATTAGGGAAAATGCTGTCTTCTTTGTTCACACACAATCAAAATCTATGTTTTTATTATTAAAAAATTCATATTTGCAAACATTTTAAAAAAGTGGCCATGCATTTGTGTCTGCACAAGATTAGAAACACAAGCAAAGTAACAACAGCCAAAGGCTGAATGTGGAGGTTTTTCCACTGGAACTTTACTTTTATTTCTAATACTTTTTAAGAAATTTGAGATTCCAGAGTTTTACCTTGTATTCTACTTCCCTGTACTGTAAAAATAAAAAAAAAACTCTCAAATAGCATTGATGCAAAAGTAACCACTGGATCTGCACATGGTGAAAATCAACCAAAACAATCTGGAAGAAAAGGTCTTTAGACTCTGGACATGATGTAAGTGATGAGAGCAATGTAATAAATTTCTAAATTTAAAATATTTCATGTGAGTTGGGAATTTATCACACTGCATACATGTTAACTCTACTGGAATGCCTGGGAAAATTCACAAGAAATTCAGAGCAGCTCCCGGCCTCCTGAAAAGGGAATCAGATTTGCACAATAATCCCATATTTTTTCCATTTTGAGACATTCAGTGTCAATCATGGGTCTTTGAAGCTCCGATCATAATGAATGGAACAAAATATATTCATAAAAGTGAATTAGATTTAACCCTTTACCCAACGAATCGCTCACACCTGCCTGCGTAATATGCAAATTCAGCAGTTGTAAAAAATATTATTTTTCAAAAAATTTCAACAAAACCATATCATGTGACCCCTCGTTGGAACGAGCTCGACGAGCTCATTCCAACGAGGGGGTCACATGATATGGTTTTCTTGAAATGTTTGGAAAAATTTTCAAAAATAATATTTAAAATAATGAATTTTGAAATCGTCTGCATTGGGTAAAGGGTTAATAAAAGAGGCCTTTATTAGGCCACACAAAGTAGATCTTCTGTTTCTCAGGCCATTATTTGTGAAATTGCATGCGGGCGAGCGGTTTTTTATTTTATTTTTTTATTTTAGTAATTTCTTCTTTGCCATCAAAAGTTCATGTTCTTGGTTCAAGTTTTAGGCCTCATAATCTATAGAATAGCATGGGTGGTGGTGTATTTCATCCCTTGACTGCAAGAAGGCTTTGCAATGCTAAAGCATTGCAAAGCCTTCTTGCACTCAAGGGACAAATTCATCAATTTTTTTAACTTGGGTAAAATATCAGACATAAACCATTTAATTTTTATTTTTTTAAGTTTATATTGGTAAAAAAAGAGAGCATGCGGCAGCCAAAAGGACCATGCGGGAGGGCTTGAGAAACAGGTTTTTTATTTTTTAGGCCTTACATTTCACTTATATCCACATTTCATTTCTGTTTTATTCATTTCAATTTGGCCATGTCATCAATTTACAAGTGCCTAAGTGAAAATTATGGGGATGGGGGTGGGACAGACTAGAGGGAAGGTGGGATTTGGGGTGTGGGGATTGAGAGTGGCTACACTACTGAAACTTGTCCAAAAGCAGTATTTAACAAGGGACTAAAGTGAGACTACTCAGATAATAGAATTAGAATGTTAATTTTCATAACTCATCATGATTTCGAAGTTATTCTCCTCTTTATCTGAATGTTAGAGTCAAAAGGTATCTGGTGGAAGTGTCAGTAATATATTTTTGTTTCTACCAACACAAAATTATTTTCAGAACAGCTTTAAAATGCAGAAAACATTCTGTATGAGACTGAAACCATCAACAATGCACAGTATTCCCTCAAAGTATTTAATGTCCTTGTCTGGGGTTCAGGATGGAAACGAAACACCGGGAGGAAGTAAAAATTAATACCATAATGATAGTTAGCTGCATGTGGGGGCCCCAGAAAGTGAAGCAGTGCTTCTTTCAAGTCAATGCATCCATATCATGACAAAGCGCCTTCGGCACATGAAATATATATCTACTACTATTGATTTCTGTAATAGACATTTTGTTTTTGTTGTTAGAAAAATTCTACAACGAAAGTGTGGTAAATGGAAAATTGGTACCGTCAATTTAGCCTCACAGTAATGACACAGAAAAGGAACGATCGTTACAGTAAAAAATTTGTGTGTTGAAACTGCAAACTGAGAAGAAAAATTGTAAATCATCACTTTATCTCATCAGGCACATCACATCCAATGTGTGACAACCTTAATACTTCCTCCTGTGATCACTTAACCCTTTACCCAACATAATGGCCAAAACCTGCCAGAGCTATTCACAAACAATGACATTCAATTTTCATTATTTTTTTCATTTTTTGCATTAAAAACATAGCTTATGACCCCTCACTGGAACAAGCTCACTGAGCTTGTTCCAATGAGTGGTCATAAGCTATGTTTTTGATGCAAAAAATGAAAAACAAAAGCTATTCAATGGTTTTCTATGCAAATGTAATCTGCTTTTCATGTTAGGTAAAGGGTTAATAAAAAAAAAAAAAACGACTGAATAAGCATCCTTTCTGGAAGTTCTGGTTAGATGAATGATGAAGATGGTGATATAAATGCATGAGATACTGGAAAAAACTTCAACCAAGTTTCTACAGCATCAGTACCATCAGTTCTTTGTCTTTAGAGTGGATGAACTCTCCACTAATCCAGCAATTTCAAGAGAGCTTTTTCATGTAATGCAATGGTGAGCATAATACCTGATCCCAGTACCATACCGGTACACTGTATTAACAGGTGAGAAAACTGGTTCTCTCCTTTCTTTGGACTCACTGACATAATTTCTGGAAGCTACAATTGAGAAAGGAAAATCTGTTACTATACATTATAGTAGTTCTCCATTAACCCTTTACCTAATGAATAGGCCGTACCTGCCAGTGAAATATACAAATTCAGCAGATGAAAACAAATAAAAGGCCCCATGGGGCCTGAGGCACTCACCTTGAACAGAACACGACATAAACAGAGTCCAAGAATGAATCTACATTAAGCAATCCATCTCTATAGTATAGGATACATTATTATGCCAGTAATTGTTATTGACCAATCAGCTTCATTATCTAGTGACCGTATATGAGACTGTGTATCATCGAGCTGACCATATATAGACCTTATATACGGTCAGTTCCGACATTCTGTTTCTGCCATCCAACGTTCGCTTCAATGTTTTTCCTAATTTCGTGTGTTCGACGAACAACAAATAAATTCGCATGTGTGTCTGTTGAGCAAAGTACAACTATAATATATTTCTTCCAGTCTTTGAGAAATTTTAATAAACAAATGTATAAATAAATACAATAAATAAATCACTAAAACGACATGTATAGAACTGCCGAGTCGGAAACATTATTATCACCATTAACAACAAATAATGAATGAAATTGTTCCCACTTACCTTCTTGAAAGAATTGTTAATCCATTGGCTCCAGTTGTTTTATTTTTCCAGTACTTAATACCAAATTAAAGTTGTGAATTGTTAATATAAATTCCTATTTATTGAGAAGAAAACTCTGTTGTTTCAGCGCCTGCTACAAGCGTGACCTTCACATGACATAAAACCGGGAAATTCCCTGATAGTGATAACAGAACATTTGCACTAGGAATCTGGGTACACTTATGGTTGTGTTTCTTTCAAAGGACTGGCATAATAAATATGTTTTGGGGCTTTCAGTGGGCAGATATGGTGTGATATAAGGCTCAGCAAGATCAATATTAGGCTCAGCCTTCGGCCTTGCCTAATATTGATCTCACTTTGTCTTATATCACACCATATCCACCCACTGAAAGCCCCATAACTTATATTGTCATCCTTGAGCCCTTCAGGAGTGACTAAATTGGTCCAAGCATAATGCCTTTTCTTCAGTTGAACATTATGTAAAAAGTGGAGCTCCCCTAAGAAGCCCCTTGATACAACATATGTGGATTAATCTTAGTTACACACCTCTAGAGGGTACTGAATACAATATTTCTAATTCTTCAGCTACATGGCCAATTTAACCTGGGCACTCGAGTTGAATAAAGTTGAATCTGATCCCCCTAGAGATGTTTTATACCAAATATGAAAGCATTCTAACTGGTGAATCTGCAGAAGAAAATTTTTTAAAGAAATTTCCTCATATTGCACTAAGTTAAAATTTGGGCGACCATAGCAAGTCCAAATATTAACCTACGGACCAGATTTGAACAAACTTGAATTACGGACCCGATTTGAACAAACTTGAATCTGACAGCTCTAAAGATGTTGTATACCAAATATGAAAGCATTCTGACTGGTGGATCTGAAGGAGATTTTTAAAGAATATTCCCCTTATTGGCCTAAGTTAAAAGTTTGAGTTACTGTACTGAGCCCAAATATGAACAAATGGGCTTCATTTTAACAAACTTGCATCTCCCCCATATGGATGCTGTATACCAACCAAATAACAATTTTAGCAAATATGCTATATGCTGACTCAGCATTTTTTCGATGCCCCCCCACCCCCACCCCCCACCCTTCCACAGAACACCCCAACATAAGCAATCACAATTTTTTTTACCATTCAATTCTTCTGGTCCCAAGGATGCTTCATTCAAAATAACAGTTCTCTGTTCCATGTAGTTTGGGAAATATGGCGTTTAAAAATATTTCTATTTTTAGCTCCTGGAGTTCCCATGGGGATGCGTGAATTTGTTTTTTGCACAAGTCAAGTAGTTATGACCCAATAATACCACATACCAAATTTGGTTCAAAACGGTCAATAGGTTCAGAAAACAGAAATTTTGGGCAGGACCAAAAATCTTACCCATCCCATTACAAAGCCAAATATTGCTTCATGAACTTCGTTTGAACAAACTTTATTTTACACCTCAAAAGGAAGCTCCATAACAAATATCAAGTCATTGTACTCACTGGCTCATTAGAAGAAGATTTTAAAAATATTTTGGAACATTTTGCACCAGCCCCTCCCTTTGGGGCTGGGCATGTTGAGTTGAACAAAAATGCAATGCCCCTTTGGGACCATCACTCTCACACAAACTTTTACTTGAATTGGCAGAGTGGTTTTGGAGAAGACAAAAACAAGGGGTTGACGGACGATGGGCGGAGAGTGATTTGATTAGCTCAGCTTGACTCTGTCAAGGTGAGCTTAAAAAAAAAACCAAAACATTTTTGAAAAACTTCAACAAAACCATATCATGTGACCCCCTCATTGGAACGAGCTTGTTAAGCTCATTCCAATAAGGGGTCATATGATATGGTTTTGTTAAAAGTGTTTGAAAAATCTGATAAAATAATATTTAAAATGATGAAATTTGATATCGTCTGCTTTGGTCAAAGGGTTAATCATCTTAACACTGAAGTCAAAATCTCAAATTTTTCTAATTATTAGGAGTAGGAATTTAACCCTTTACCCATCGTAACAGCCAAAACCAGCTAGCACTATTCTCAAAAATCACCATTTAATTTTCAGCAGTTTTTAATTTTTTGTCTCCAAAAATAGGTTATGAGGCCTCATTGGAATGTGCTCGTTGAGCCCATTCCAATGAAGGGTCATAACCAATGTTTTTGAAACAAAAAATGAAAAAAATTAGTTTTTTTTTTACAAGTATCGTCTGCTTTTCATGTTAGGTAAAGGTTTAAATAATTCGGTCTTGTTTGAGTAAGACTGAATTAGTTGAATACCTAGTTGCATTATGGGAAAAATTACCTCTTGAAATTTCGTTATTTTTATTTATCACCATCAAATAGCTCATTATGGAAAATATCGTTCACAACACATCTAATACGGGAATGACATCATAAGTTAAATGTTGATGTGGTAACGTTGAGAGTTAGTTGGTTTCAGAAGTAGAATTGGATTAATCTTCTCTTATTTTTCATTAACTATCTATCTAATACAAATACTAGATGATATTTGCAGAAAACATTTCGTGAATAACTAATTATTTTCATTTTTTGTCTCGAAAACAAAGATTACAACCCCTCATTTGAATGAAGTCAACAATCTGATGGCAGAGAGGGGTCATAAACTATGCTTTTGAGACAAAAATTGAAACCAGAGGCTCAGGTGAGCCTAAAATGCTCACTTGGCTCAAGTTGTCAAAAGAGACGAGTGTATCAGTAAGTGATCAGCACCAAGAGCAGTTTTTTGATTTGCTATGACACAACCAAAGGCAACTTTTTTGGCCATTCATTTCTGCTGGTCCTATGAAAGCATTCTAGCAAGTTCTGTCCTGTGAAGTTTTGTTTTGTTTTCAACTACTGTTGTTCTGTTTGTGCAATATATGTTTGAATGACTTTGCAGTTGTTTCTTGCAAGTCTTGGCTGCCTGTGTAGGCAGCCAAGACTTGCTTAGAAACAACTGCCATATCACTTCGGATGTAACTTGCAAGCTTACCCCAAAGTTGGGGCACCTGGTTTATTGTAGAAAACTGTGATTAAAGTTGGAATTAGGCCCTTAAGGGTTAACATCAGTGGACAGAGATTTCATCAACAAAATATTACAAAATATTGACATAATCATGAAAAACAAAGATAGTATCTAGAGACGTTTTCAGATTTATTTTTTGACAGGAGAGAATCTATTGTGTGCAGAAAAGTGGACAGATAAATATTTAAATTTTATAGTAAATTTCCTTTCTTATTATACCTACCACAATTGTTTACTACAGGCTTGCACTAGAGTGGAAGTCCCTAACTCGGATAATATACTCTCTATTTTTGTCTTTCCCAAGCAATTTGGGAAAGAAAGGTGGTGCAAAAGCACCAAGAAAAAATAAGCCAAAACTGGGTCGAGTGCAACCAGCGCAGACCCAGTAGGGGATGCTCTCTTCCAAGTACAACTCCACGACTTTCGTTGCCGGTGCGCATATGCATCGCTAATAACTCATTCTATTGAATCCGCCAACGTGAGAGCTATGTGATCAGCGGGGAGGAAGGATTCTTACCCGTATAAGAAGATGGGAGGGCCTCCATGTAAACAATTGTGGTAGGTATAATAAGAAAGGAAATTTACTATAAAATTTTAATTTCTTGTCAACCTATCCACAATTGTTTACTACAGGCTAAAGAGACAATAGGCTGGAGGGAATTGCATAACCAACCCTACCCATAACCCAAGTGCACTAGAACCATGAACAGGCGGAAGAGGTCCTGAGGCTTATCAACCAGAGCATCACAAACATTAGTAAAAGACAATGAAAGATGAGGCGTATGGGTCTGTGCGACGCACAGACAGAAAGGGCAGGAACAGCAGGGAGCTGGAACTGACCCTGTAAAAAGCTGAATGGCTGGAATAGACAACAGCTTGAGCCGAAGAAAGAGGGCCCCTAGGACAAAGGTCCTCTGTTGGATCTTGCAAATGTCGCAGATAAATGGAGAAGGTAGCATTTCTCCAGTAGGCTGCCAGTATAACATCCGACAACATGATAGAGTTAGTAAAAGCAATTGGTAATACAATCACCAGTAGCTAGACGAGCGGAAGCTGCACAAATAGCAAGACAAATCCATTGAGAAATGGATGCAGGAGAGATCTGGCATGTGAGAAAACGCATATCCATTCAGGATAAAGGCGCGAACGCCCCCCACACCCCCCCCCCCCCCCCAGGTGCGGGAGGAGCTGCACATCCCCCACAGAGGGGGTATAACTCGCACCAGACGTGGTCGAGTCAGGAGGCTCCCAAAACGACAGCGTTCCACACCACCCGTGAGTGCGGACGAAACGGACACGAGAACGCACCAAGGCGAGGGCAAAAGGAATTGCCCTAAAGGAACTGAACTGGAAATAACAGAGGTGAGAGCAGTAGAAGAAAAAGGTGAACTCAACGGAAACAGAAAGTAGAAGAACACCCTCAACTACGAGAGAAGGTGGCAGAAAAAAAAAACGGTGGGTACACGACAGAACCCAGAAGGCCAACAGGGACCAAAAAACCCCAGAAATTCAGCCCTCAACAGAGTGAAAAAATCCTGGCCAGACAGTCCCTGACTGACACCTAACTCCAATAACAAATTTATCAACCAAAAAATTCATTGTTGAATCGCGTTGACACGAAGTCGAAAACAAAACATTCGCGAAAACAGAATAGTAAATAATATACAATGAGAATGTGGTTGAAAATATTAACGAGAATATATAAAACACAGTCCTATTATTATACGATCTTCAGATCCATAATTCCAGTCACAGAAAAACCATTATCAACGAGTTGAATTATCACTGTTTCATAATGCATATGGCGGAGACACATCTTCCACGTGTCTCGGATAAAAAAAGAATGAGTTATTAGCGACGCATATGCACACTGGCAACGGAAGTCATGGAGTTGTACTTGGAAGAGAGCGTCCCGTACTGGGTCTGTGCCGGTTGCATTCGACCCAGTTTAGGCTTATTTTTTCATGGTGCTTTTGCACCACCTTTCTTTCCCAAATTGCTTGGGAAAGACAAAAATAGAGAATATATTATCCGAGTTAGGGACTTCCACTGTAGTGCAAGCCTGTAGTAAACAATTGTGGGTAGGCTGATAAGAAATTTGTCCAGATCACAATCCAGTTGCGACTGTGTTTCAATTCCCTGTCAGCTTTTGTAATACGGTACTGTGCTGTCACCATGGGCTTGTCGTAATCGACATGTGGGCAGTGATGTGCAAAATCATCATCAGCAAAATTTTAATTAATGAAGCACCAGGTTGTACCCAGTCCTCCATTAATGAAATTTTTGATGATTGTTCCTATAATTAATGTTTGGAATCTAATATTATTGTGCCTCTGGCTCATCTGTGGAAAGTGACCTGTCCATGGCAGCTGTACTTAGTACTATACAGCACATACAGAGCTCCGGATAAGATTCAAAAAGGCAACAATGTAATTTGATTAACGAAATGCAACAGAAAATATTTCAGCCCATATAAATACACCGGTTCTTTAAATTTAGAGGAAAAGAAACATATTCATAACTTGTGGTATGTGTGAAAAAAAAATTATCCATCTTTGCAGGTGCTCATCACAAGGCAAATATTAGGAACATTTTTTCCATGGACACTGTACAGAAGAGATCTAAAATAAGAAAAATTGTTCGTCTTTGTCAAAGTTTGGAAAATTTAATTCTCTGTGGTGGAGCAAATCGAGCCACACCCATGAATAGGCACTTCACAAAAATCTCACGCATCAAAATTTTTGCTTTAACCCTTAGGTCCTCAGATTAATTTTAAAGTATTTACGGCCTTTTTCTGCTTACATAGTTATTGATGACTTGGCAGTGGTTCTACATCACTGCTCGCTGCCTATACAGGCAGCCAGCAGTGATGTAGAACCACTGCCAGGGAAAATTCAGTCTACACGCAAGAATAATAAAAAAGATTACACAAGGGAGCACCTGCTTCAATGCAATATAAAAGTGGCGGTTTGGGGCTATATGGGGGCTTAAGGGTTAATATTACTACCCTCATGAGTTGAAAGTATGAAGTGCATTTGTTTATTGGGGTTTAATGACAACTTCAGCAGCCAGGATCACATCATGTCAGACAGGTTTATAGGTGGAGGAAGCCAGAGGAACCAGGGAGAACTCTGAACAGTGGCAAGCAATTGTCAGAGTCTTCAATCTACTAACTCTGCACAAGCAGTGGTAGCAGTGATTGAAAGCAAGTGCACCATTGGTCTTGTCACATCTTGGTGAACAGCAGCCCCTTGTACCAACATGGGTAATCAGGATTAAGTGTCTTGCCCAAGGACACAACACAGTTATCTCTGGTCAGGATCAAACCATCAACCTTTCAGTTTAAAGTTTAATGCTCTAATCACTGCATCACCATGCTTACAAGTACGAAATTATTTATTTACTGATGTTTAAGGGTCACATACTTCTGTACAATGGCTAATCGTGACCACAACATGGGGATAAAGTCAAGTCCAGCCAATCGTTTGTACCCATGTTGCCCATTTTAGAGGACTCCCACCCCCGGCATTGGAGACCAGGTCCTATTTTAACAGTAAAGAGAACTTGTTTACCACAGTAAACAAGCACTGCTTTACTTCCCAGGGCTCCCACAGGGAAAGTATGAAGTTTGTAGCTACAAAAGAAACTAACAACTCACCATATCCACCAGAGCAATGTATAAGAACATGCCAGCAACTATCACAAATATCCACAAGCTGACATTTGCTATGTTGCCAAGGGCAACTCCAATCAGCATTCCAATAAAACATAGCACTGATGAGATGCAATTGTACACAAGTGCTTGTTTTACTGACATTCCAGCTCTCAGTAAAACTGCAAAGTCACCTGCAAAACAAAATATACAAATCAAATTAACATGAGCTCCATTCATGAATTTTATAACTGGTCGAGTTCTGGAAGCTCATATTTGAGCTTATTCTAAAGTGCAGGTACCACAGCTTGAAGGGAGCACGGTGACTCAGTGGTAAACTGTTGAACTTCTGTGCTAGAGGTCCTGAGTTCGATCCCCATCTGGAACGACCCACATTGTGTCCTTGGGTAAGGCACTTTATCCCGGTTGCCTACATAGGGGCACGATGACTCTGTGTACTAAGGCGTACTGCATGTCGATGGGGCACGTGTCTTCAACCGCTGTAACCCTGCTTGAATGGAGCTTGAACAGAGTTAGAATGTTGAGGAGCTGACAGTTGCTCATCGATGCTCGGTGTTTCTCTCTGGGTACTCCAGCTTCCTCCACCTGCAAACTGTCACGGTCACAATTAGCCATTGTGCATAAGTATGTGACCTTAAAACACCAACAAATAAATAAATAACCACAGCTTGAAGGCTCTAGGGCTGCAACAATATGTTTTCTCACAATACGATGCATATCACGATATGATCCCCACAATTCGATATGTATCACAATATACTCGCCAATCATCAAAAAGTGAGGACTCAAGAAGCAAATCTGCAGTTATGGACCACTGGGTGAACCAGTGGTCCATAACTGCAGATTTGCTTCTTGAGTCCTCACATTTCTATTGGGCTGGTGAGTAGAGGGAAAAGTCTAATATCCACCCACACAATGGTCAAATAACAAATCATCATACAGGTTTTAGTCAAGCAGCTTCATTTCAATGAAATTAGATTTCTCAAACTTCTTGACAGCAAAACATCGTGACACACTTCTGTTTCTTTTGAATTTGTGATTTGTTGGATCATAGTACATAAAGGTTCAAGAATGAGGTTAATGGTTTGTGCTATTCAATATTAACAAATACACCTGAGAGCAATGTAAATTCAGACTTCAAAAAACACAATTTCAAAGGAAAACTACGTATAATGGATGCGAATAGTCAACAATGAGACCATTTTTGAAGTGTCATTAACAAAATGTCCACGACATTTTGGGTCCATGTGTATCGAGATACAGTGCAAGCAAATCGTGATACATATCAGCAGAGAATGAATCACGATACATTCGTTTCACCATTAATCATTGCAGCTCTAGAAAGCTCATATTCAATGCATTTGCTTTGTATTATCTTTGAAATATAATTTAGTCTGTGAGAGTTTGCCTTGTTACAATTTATGGAAAAGTGCCCACAGGCATTTGCAGTCACGATTAGCCATTGTGCAGAAATATCATGCCTGGAAATAAGCAATCAGTAATTTGCAGAATGAGGTCCCCAGAGGGTGAATTTGCTGATGAGATCCCATACAGTGGGCTAGAATCCTCCAATTTATCCTCTGGGTACCTCTTTATTTATTTGTGTCTAGGTCTGAGACCTTGATTCAGATTGAGGTTCAGAGAGGGTAAATTTAGTAATGCTACCCTGCTGTGCAGGATAGCATCACCAAAATTAACCCTCAGGGGACCTCATTTTGCAGATGTCAGTCTGCTTATTTCCAGGCTTGAAATATGTGACCTTAAACACCAATAAATAAATAACAAGGCAAAGACATGTGTACAAGATTTGATGACCAAAAATAGCACTTTGAGCACTCTACCAGTTAAAGCTTGTTTTATTTCAATTGTTTGCAAAATAAATACAAGGTTACTCTTCAGTATAAATGCACTACATGTATTAATGTTGTAGATACATACACCAGGGATTAATCGAGGTGACAACATGGTCCAGATGTAGGCCCCTATTCCCAATTGTGAGTTTGGGCCATTCATTTTCAATATCAACTTGAAAAAGTCCAAATCATTCCCTCTAAGTCGGTATATATAATAAAAACTCACTCAAATACCAAATAATCTACTGTGCATATAGGTTAATACATGAAAAGCTTGATAACAAAGCACAAGGAATACTTCAAGTTAATTTTGTAAATTACTTTAATATATTTACTTTATGAATCGTCCGCATCCGCCCGTGTAATATACAAATTGAGCAGTTGAAAAAAACAAATTTCAAAGAATTTCAACAAAACCTGATCATGTGACCCCCCTCACTGGAACGAGCTCATCAAGTTCATTCCAATGAGGGGTCACATGATATGGTTTTGTTGAGAAATAAAATTTGAAAAAATTAAAAAAATAGTTTTAAAAATAATTTTGATATTGTATGCGTTGGGCAAACGGTGAAACCCCAACAAACCAAACAAACAACAAAATTATAAAGACTTATGACAAAGAAGTTACTGAAGTTGTTTCTAGTCATGTGGCATCTGCCTATTCTGGCAAACGTCATTTGATAATAACAATTGCCCAGGTTATATGTTTTTTGTTGCTCAATATTATTCACAACATCAGTGGCAAAACAACATCAAATGCAAGTGGAATCGACCCAAGGCTTCTAGGAGGAGATAACCCTTTACCTAACAAATCAGCTGCTCCCATCTGCGTAATTTACAAATTAAGCAGCTTGAAAAAATTACTTTTCAAAAGAACCATACCATGTGATCTGCCATAGGAATGAGCTCATAAGGGTCACATGATATGGAATTATTTTTCCGAAAAATTTGAAAAAAAAATTAAAAAAATAACAACAACTTTTGACAACTTAATAGATTTTCAGTTCTTAAATAATTTAGAATTTGAAAGTACTGTTATATAAGGATTGATCATTTGTTTCAGCCCATTTCTTGAGTTATAAACCCCCCAAAATAAAGGCCAAACTGCGTAAATGGGCGTAGCCCATTTACACTATGTTTGGCTCTTGTTTTTTGGGTCAGAAATAGTCAGAAACAAATGATCGTTCCTTATAATTAAACTTGAGGAGCAATAAATTTAAACACTATCCACTTTGCAGAGTTAAAATAAACACCAGGTCGCATCATTTTTCTTTGTGATAACTGTATAACTAGAGGCTCTAAAGAGCCTGTAATCACTCACCTGGAACTACATATAAAAATGTGAATTCCCATAGGCTTTCCAAGGTAACTATAAGCTGCAATTGTGGCCATGTTTGCAACATTCCATCAACATTAAATGAGGATCATTGTTAGGTGTCCCAGTCTTCAATCATGTGAAGTTTCAAAACATTTTACTTTGTAGTCAGAGGGGAAGATTTTTGCAAAATCCATCATTCAGAATCAGAGAATGTCTTTGGTGGCCATATTTTCCAACCAACAGGAACAAAACGAGGATCGTTTGTTGAGGGCCTCCTATAGACCATTCCTGCGAAGCTTGGTTCATGTTGGCTCAGTAGTTCCAAAGAAGAAGATGAAAATGTGATTTCCCATAGGGCTTCTATAGTAACTGTAAGCCGCAATTGTGGCCATGTTTGCAACACGATCAACATTAAATGACGACCTTTGGTAGAGGGTGTCCCAGTCACAAACCATGCAAAGTTTCAAAACATTTGGCCCTGTGGTTTCAGAGGAGATTTTTCAACATCCACCAATCACAATCAAAAAATGCTTCTGGCAGTCATGTTTTCGCAACCCTATCAACATTAATTGATGATTGTTGGTAGAGAGGGTCCCAGTCATCAACCATGCAAAGTTTCAAAACATTTGGCCCTATGGTTTCAGAGAAGATTTTTCAAAATCCACCAATCAGAATCAAAGAATGCCTCTGGCGGCCATGTTTTCAAATCCATGGGAACAAAATAAGGATCATTTGTAGAGGACCTCCCATAGACTATCCCATCCAGGTTTGGTTCATGTCGGCTCAGTAGTTCCAGAGAAGAAGATGAAAATTTGATTTCTCATAGGGTTTCTATAGTAACTGTAAGCCACAATTGCGGCCAAGTTTATAACCCGATCAACATTAAATGAGGGTCGTTGGTAGAGGGGGCCCCAGTCATCATTTATGTGAAGTTTTAAAACATTTGGTCGGGCGGTTTCAGAGAAGATTTTTGAAAATCCACCAACCAGAATCAAAGAATGCCTCTGAAAACCATGTTTTTCATCCAACGGGAACAAAATGAGGATCGTTTGTAGAGGACCTCCCAAGACTATTCCGGCCAAGTTTGGTTCACACCTGCTCAGTGGTTACAGAGAAGATGAAAATGTGAAAAGTTTATGAGCGATGGTCACGACAGACGATGGACAATGGACAACGATGGATGCCAAGTGATGTGAAAAGCTCACATGGATGTTTCTGCCAGGTGAGCTAAAAAGAGCATAGTTTTCTAAAATTCTGTTTGAAATAATGATACATTTCGCTGAAACATGTTTTCATATCATTAAATGTTTTAATGACCAACCAATTGCGTAAGTTAAAAGGTACGTCATAGGCCATGCCCACACAAAACTTCAATCTCCTTTTTCACTTGACGGGAGGGTGCTGTCATTCAAAGCAACACTGAGTAAAATTCAATTCTGATTTTGACCATTTCCTGAGAAACTGAAAATACAGTTTGTAAATGTGGAGTTCGATATAAACCCAGATGACATGAAGTTGGCTGAACTTTGTCTCAGAGAGAGTTCATTCAGGCTATTTGGAAATTGGAAAAGTTTTGTTCGTTGAGTTTCATTTGTGGATTATTATGACCAGCCATTGTTTACATTTGATTTGGGTAAAACGATGAACGCAGAAGATCACCTATTGTGTATAAAACAAAATTAACATGGAATAAAAAGCATGATAAGGATTTCATTGTTTATAAAATTTTATTTTGAAAGTCTTTTTAATATGATGAGATAAATATTAATTACTTTTCATTTTGAAACAATATGAGCATGCAGGGGATCTTTTCCATTCAATCTGTGCAACATGATTTATAAGACAGACATTGGGGGTGTGGTTTAAAGAGGGACAAAATGCATTTTTTCGACTCATTGTGTTATCAAAAGAAAAAGAAGAAATACTTTAGCCAATCCTTTTGCCTGAAAATGCATGAACACAAAAAATGGTTTAATTACACCCCTGTGAGTGCAACCAGTAAATATTCCATAACTAGAGATGGTCTGTTAACCGCTGTACCCCCATTGTGGCATACCGTCTAGTGTGGGTGACTGAAAAGGGGTATTCAATTTTTCTAAGTAAACAAGCCAAGACCAATACCGGGTCTGGACCTGCGTCGCTGCATGCAATTGAATTGGCAAACAGGAAGTGGCTGCACGGCAGATCTGAAAATTGCATACACGATACAACTGATCATTATCAGGCTCCAGATGAAATATAAAATCAATCCCTTGCATAGAAGCCGAGAAAAGTTTGACGAAAAATTTCAATGTTCAGTGGGTACAGTAAAACTTCAAAGTATCGGCAAACAGGAAGTGGCTGCACGGCAGATCTGAAAATTGCTTACATGATACAACTCATCATTATGAAGCAGCAGACCAAATATAAAATCAATCCCTTGCATAGAAGGCGAGAAAACCTTGACGGAAAATTTCAATGTTCAGTGGGTACAGTAAAATTTCAAAGTATCGGCAAACAGGAAGTGGCTGCACGACAGATCTGAAAATTGCTTACACGATACAACTCATCATTATGAAGCAGCAGACCATATATAAAATCATTCCCTTTCATAGAAGCCAATAAACCTTTGACGGAAAAAGTGTTTTGGACGGACTAATGGACGGAGTCGAGTGGTTACTAGACCTGCTTCGCCGTTGGCGACGCAGGTAAAAAAAACTTAAGTTGGCCATCTTGAAACCAAGATGGAAAAAACTATGTCACGCACTTCCCCTCATCATGTGGATCATTTTTGTGAAGTTTCATGAAAATACGGCTAAAACTGTGGAAGTAGTTCAATCAACAAGTTTACATTAAAAAAAATCCAATATGGCTGCCAGTTGGCCATCTTGAAACCGAGCGAGAAAAAAAATTATGTCACACACTGCTCCTCATTATGTTGATCATTTTTGTGAAGTTTCATGAAAATGCGGCTAAAACTGTGCAAGTAGTTCGCTCCACAAGTTTACATAACAGGCTCAGACTCACAGACTTCCGCACGTGTGATGGCAATAGCTTATCTTGATTTTGTCAAGTTCAGCAAAAATCGGCATTCATACTTTATATATTCTTTTTCTTCAGTTTTGTCTCCAAAACAAAGTTTGTTTCCCCTCACTAGAACAAGTACATTGCAAAGAAGGTCCTAAATACATAGACTGCAGAAAGAAAATTAAAATGTTTCAGTTTTTGCAAGTGTCATCCACCATTTGTGCAAGGAAAAGCTTAAATGAATGTCTTTTGAATTTGGGAGATTTCTCACATCACTGGATACATGGTAAAGCTGTGACATGCAAGGTTGACCCTCGATGCCACGACCATTCATCATGTGACATTTCTGACATTATGGAACTAGAGCGCATTGTCACAGTGCCGAAGCTGCGGCGATTCGTGCAACGCCAATGATGTTTTAAAACTTGTTGGTGACAAAAAAACTCGTTGGTGACAAGTTCATAAATGTGACAGAAATTATCTGAATGACATGCACTATTGAGAGGGTGTAGACATCATGAAGATACACTTGCATACCACGTATGGTGTCATTACATCAAATCTGTTAGGAGTTATGGTGTTTGTTAAACTCGTTGGTGACAGACCGACCGACAGACAGACCAACAGACCGACAGCCAGACCGACATTGCCACATAGAGACCTGCTCATCGCAGCTAAAAAACTGTATACTATCCACCATTATAGAATAGACATGATTCACTCAACCTCAATAGAAAACAAGTGCAAAGCAAAGCATGGCATATGCCCCCGAAGGTGTCATAAAAGGGTAGGTAAGTCTCACGGGGGCATAACCAAATCAAAAGAAAGCTTCCTCTAGACACCAATAATGCATCCCCCAAAAAATAAAATTGATTTGAGTCAGCATTCGTTAGTTATTGGACAAAAACCAAATTCAATATGGTCACTATGGTGGACATATTGAATTGGCTAGCTGATCCAAAGTCAAAAGGAAGCTTCCTCTAGACACCAATAATGCCAAACCAAAAATTGAAACTGATTCGAGTCAGTATTCATTTGTTAATGGATGGAAACCAAATTCAAGATGGCCACCATGAATGCCATAATGAATTTGCCACTGGCAGGCATCTTGGTTCTGCTGACTAGTCCAAAATCAAAAGGAAGCGTTCTCTAGATACCAACAATGCATAATTAAAAAATAAAATGATTCATTCTTCATTACTAATATTCATTACCGGTAGTCATTGGACGGAAACCACATTCAATATGGTCACCATGGAACCATAATGGATAGGCCACTGGTGGCCATCTTGGATCAGCTGACTGATCCAAAATCAAAAGGAAACTTTCTCTAGACACTAACAATGCATAATTAAAAAATAAAAATGATTCAAGTCAGCATTCACTAGTTATTGGACAGAAACCAAATTCAATTTGGCTGCCATGGTGGCCATACTGAATTGGCTAGCTGGATCAAAATCGAAAGGAATCATTTTCTAGTCATTCACAAGTTATCCCAAAAATCCAGATTTAATCAAATAGGTGGTTCTTTTGTTATTTGACGGAAACCAAAAGTTAAAGGCCGGACGCCAGATGATGGTGAAAACATAATCCCCCCCTCCCTCCCCCCCCCCCCCTCTGCGAGAGATTCTTGGAGGGCATAACAAGGGCATCACCAGGCATAGCTAAATATGCCTGTTAGCCATTTTGAATTGTACCAACTTTGGTTGAGATCAAATGATCCAAATTGGAGTTATCGGACGGAAACAAAAAATGTTAATAGACAGTCAAATTCTAGGTCCAAAAGGGCCATAACTCAAGTAAAAATAATTGGATGGAACCCATATTCAAACTTGGTCTGTATTACTAGCTATGTAATGCATATACCAACCTTGATTGTGATCAAATAATCCAAACTGAAGTTTCGGTCTGAAACCAAAAATGTTGATAGACGGTCGAATTCCAAGTCAAAAACCATAACTCATGTAAAAATAATTGGACAGAACCTATATTCTAACTTGGCCTGTATTATCAGTTGGCTTTAATACACATACCAACCTTGGTTGAGATCAAATAATCCAAACTGGAGTTATCGGTTAGAAACCAAAAATGTTAATAGACTGTCAAATTCTAAGTCCAAAAAGGGCTGTGTAACTGATGTAAAAATAATTGGTCGGAAACCAAAAATGGATGGATGGACATCGGTCTGGATGGATGAATGGTCGGTGGATGACCAGACGGAAGGATTGATTGTCAGAGTGATTACGTAATATGAACATTTTTCAATGGGCGTATAAAAATTGCAGTATAGTGGAACCCTGTTAATTGAATAGCTACTTTGCCAATGAAAATTATTCATTGAATAGGGATTTGATCATTTTCCTGTATTCTAGATATAAACAAAGCATTTAGTCTATTGTACCTTGTTTGACAAAAATCATGGAGCTCTGTCAAATAAAATATAATAGATAAAATGCCTGTACTGAATGTACTGAGACCTAATAGGTCACAGTACATTCAGTTCAGGCATTTAATCTATTAGGCATCAGTACAGGCATTTAATTAGGAATTGCTTTGGTAATTTTTCGATATATACTACTCAAAGTTTGCTAAGCACCAAGTATATCCAACTACATGTTTTACGTTTTAGTTGAAATATTGGGGGCACAGTGGCTCAGTAGGTAGAGGTGCAGGCTGCAAACCGAGAGGGCCTTGGTTCGAATCCCACCTGCGGCAACCGCATTGTGTCCTTGGGCAAGACACTTCAGCCACATTGCCCACGTGGGGGCATGGTGACGTTGTGCACTAAGGCGTAGTGCACGTCAATGGTGCACTGCCTTCAACCAATGCTAACCCTGCTTGTGTGGAGTTAGTATGTTGGGGAGCTGACAGTTGCTCGCCGTTGCTCGGTGGTTCTCTCCGGGTTCTCCGGCTTCCTCCACCCGTAAAACTGTCGAGGTCATGGTTAGCCATTGTGCAGAAATATGTGACCTTAAAACACCAATAAATAAATAAATAAATAAATAAATAAATAAATAAATAAATAAATAAATAAATAAATAAATATTGTTATAAAAGTGTATATATTTTTTATTTAATTATATCTTTAATGGTAAGATTTTGTTTGTGTTAGACGTTATTTTTTAGCTTTTGAATACGATAACCATGGAAAATGGATTGTATTGATAAAAGAGGACAGTTTTCAAATTTGCCAAAAACTTGCAAGCTGCAACTAATTCCAGTCATGTTCGATTGGATTGGGGTAAAGAGATCTTGCCTGCCAGTCCCCTCCCTCTGTCAGTACTCCCCAACAGCATGGGCAACATGAGGACTGGCATTATCGTCCATCAGAATGAATCTATCACCCACTGCACCTGCATTCAATCTGACGTGGACACACAGGATCTCATCAATATACTGCTGTGCAGTCAATGTACCATGTTCAAGGACACAGAGCTCTGTATGTCCATCCCTGCTGATGCCGCCCCAGACCATGACTGACCCTCCACCATAGCAGTCATGCTCAGGAATGTTGGCTGCATGGAATCGCTATTCTGGTCTTCTCCATACTCTAGAATGCCTATCTGTGTGGTCTAGGCAGTACCTTGACTAATTTGTAAAAAGGACAGGTCGCCAATCTTTTCTGGTCCATCCTATGTGGTTCATGGCCCATTCATATCGGGCCTGGCGGTGGTTCTGGGACAGCGGAATGCAAAAACATGGTCTTCTCGATCGGAGACCACCTTCGTGCAACCTTGCCCAGATAGTCAACGTTGAAGCATTTACCCGGGATGCATTCTGAAGGTCACTGCAAAGCTAGGTTGCTGTGGCAAAGCGGTTCCTACGGGCCTGAATGATCAAAGACCGGTCTTCAGATGCAGATGTTGCCCTGTCTCTGCACCACCATGCTGTCTTACTGGTGTGCCATACTGCTGAAATCTTGCACAGGCTCTGGTGATCACCATATGGTGCACACCAAGGGCTTCACCAACCTGACGATGGGTTGCCTCTTGCTCCACCATCCCTACAGCCCGCCACATTTCTGCTTCAGACAAATGTCTTCTTATATTTGCATTTTCCATATTCAATCTTTAAATCACAAGGGTTTGTGTTAAAATAAAGATTGAATGCCCTACACATGTCATGTACATGTAGACAGTACACAAAAACATCATGAAAATCAAGGGGTACATGCTTTCCATTACTGTCACAAAAAGTCTGCCTGTCAAGAGAGCTAATGTAAATACTGGGAACCATCTCAATACATTCCTCAATCATATCCACCAAAAATATCGCAAATATGTCACAAGCAAATTTCACAATGATGTGTCAAATATTTGGTGCTTAGCAAACTTTGAGTAGTATATATATGAAATGATTATTTAATCAATTCATGAGAGTTTACTCTATAATCTATGTACAATCAACAGCTCAAATTTGTATTGAAGGTAAAGCAAATAGTTTTGTGTGTGGAAGTTATCCTCAAATAACATGGTTATTCAATTATTTATTTATTTATTTGTTCATTTATCATGGTTTAACAACACTTTTGATACCCAGGGTCACCCCATGTCAGGCAGTTTTATGGGCGGACGAAGCCAGAGTACCTAGAGAGAACCACCAAGCAGTGGTGAGCAACTGTCCGACTCCCCAGTGTACTAAATCCACACAAGCAGGGTTAGTACTGGTTAAAGACAAGTGCACTACAGACGTGCAGTACGTCTTAGTACACAGATCCACCATGTCCCCACATCAGCAATCAGGATTAGGTTATCATTTAAGAGATATCCAATTCAATGGGTTTCACTGTACTTTCAAGAACTTTTCAAGCACTTTCATCTGATATTATTTATCTATGGTGTTTGTATACAAACAAGTTAACCCTCTACACAGTGACATCAAAATACTGAAATTTTAAGTGTAAGTATTTTTCTCCATAATTCAACACAGAATTGAACAAATCCAGTCTTCTTTGGCTGAGCTCAATCACTACAACAAAATTATACATATTCCAAAATGGAACTTACAAAATTTAATCAATATCAGTCAACCAATTGTTAACTGGTAGAGTGCTGGAGGCCATATTTGGGCTTTACTCTAAAGTACAGGTATTGTAACTCAAAGGCTTCAAACTTCATGGATGTCCTTCATATTATCCTTGAATCTAAATTATTTAGTCTCTACGAATTTTGCCATGTTACAATTTATGGGAGAGTGCCCTTGTGAACAAATTTTGAGGACTAAAAATAATTCAGCGCTCTACCAGTTGAAATATTGTTTTTTTCAAGGTCTTTCCATGATTTTCTGTTCTGAGAAGCTCTGAATTTCAAGCCATTTCAAGGGCCTAGATCTCATTTTCATATTTCAAACACTTTTAAGCACTTTCATTCAAGGACACATACAAACCCTCCTGAGTAATAGACTCTTTAGGAAGTAGAGATGGATGGTTTTCAAATTTTATGTTGGTTCCGGTTTCAGTTTCATTCAAAGAGTCAGGTTTTTGATTTTGGTTTTCATTGTACAAACATAACAATACAGTCTGTTGCAAAATTTGCCCCCTATCTCCCCCCCCCCCCCCCCCACCCACCCCAATATCTGTATTTAAGGTAATCCAACACACCTTACAAAATTATGCCATCCCTAAAAGTTTTATGGAGTAAAAGTCGCTCACAAAGATCATTGTAAGACTAAATTTCCACCCAACTTCAACTTTGATTTTGACACTGGCTTTGCAGTTCAAGCTTTCAAAATTACGTGCAGAAATAAATATATTTGTCATTATAAATGTGGAACAAGTGACGAGTTCCAGTTCTGCAAAGGAAATCGCATTTGATAAATAGATGAACGTTTAAACCACGATGTGTAAGAAGTAATTTTGTCACCTATTTTTGGGATAAATGCCACGCTCGAATGCAATACCAATTTGTGCTGCTGTTCCGAAAAAGGGGTATCGTGATTCTGAAGTTTGAAAACAAGGTTATCTTTAGGTTGTTTCTATTTTTATTCTGAGAAGTGAACACCTGATTAGAGTTTTTCAACATTGAAGTTGAAAACCACGACAATGGGTTTTCTGTAATTGTTTCGTTTTTCGTTTTGACAACAAAACCGAAACTGAATCAAATTTTCGGTTAACTGCCCATCTCTATTAGGAAGAACCATGGCTAAGTGGTTGGAGCATTGACCTTCAAATAATGTGATCCTGACCAGCAGTAACTGCAATGTGTCCTTGAGCAAGGCACTTAATCCTAACTGCCCAAGGTGTACTACATGTCAATGGGGCACCTGCCTTCAATACTATTAACCCTTTCCCCAACGAATCGCCCGCATCCGCCCGCGTAATATGCAAAATTAGCAGCTGAAAAAATATTATTTTTCGAAAAATTTCAACAAAACCTTATCATGTGACCCCTCTTTGGAATGAGGGGTCACATGATATGGTTTTGTTGAAATTTTTTGAAAAAAATAAAAATGAAAGTGTCAATTACACTGTAGCTCAACTTGTCAAGACAAAGACATGTACATGTATAGTATGTGACACAGCAATGACAAACATCTAGGTAATGACCTGATAACAAAGGTACATATAAAGTCTGTACATAAATACTGACCGTTGCCTGTAACAAATGTATAGGTAAAGTATTGTAAAGGTGGGTGACAGTCAGATGCTAAACTAGAAAAGAAATCTTTGAGTCCCAGAGTGGATCTGACTGAACCCAAAAATATTTGTTCTCATAGCACAGTGATAACAAAGGCACCCCAAAACACACTCATTCCTGTCCCAAGGTGAAAACAAAGGTACCCAAGAAGTTTCGTGAAGATCAGTTCACAAATATGAGCTGTGTAGAAATTGTGACAAAAAACTGACTGGACCTAATTTCAGTACAAAATGGCCACTGGCAGCCATCTTGAATTTTGGACCGCACCTAGAAACACTCGTTCTCGTCCCAAGGTGATAACAAAGGTACCCAAGAAGTTTTGTGAAGATCGGTTCATAAATACAGACTCTAGCCCAAGCCGTATTGACATGTGTACTTACTGTGTGTAAGTAGCACTGAAAAAATCAAAGTTCATCTAATTTGCATAATTTCTGCACGAGAAAAAAACCTGTATTATATGTGATGTATCCCATGGTACTAAACATTCACACAAAAAATTATTCAAATCAGCGCTTTCATTTGGAAGTTCTGTGCAAAAATCTGATTGCACCAAATTTTGTACAAAATGGCTGCCATCGGCCATCTTGAATTTCGGACTGGACTCAAAAACACTCGTTCTCGTCCCACGGTGATAACAAAGGTACCCAAGGAGTTTCGTAAAGATCGGTTCATAAATACGGCCTCTAGCCCGAGCCATATTGGCATTTGCACTTACAGTGCTGAAAGTAACACCAAAAAACATCAAAGTTAGTCTAATTTGCATAATTTCTGCACAAGAAAAAAACCCATACTATATGTGATGTATTCCATGTTACTAAACATTCATACAAAAATTTATTCAAATCAGAACTTTCATACAGAAGTTCTGTACAAAAGACTGATTGCACTAATTTTGGTACAAAATGGCTGCTGGTGGCCATTTTGAATTTTGGACCACACCCCAAAACACTCGTTCTCATCCCACAGTGATAACAAAGATACCCAAGAAGTTTCGTAAAGATCGATTCATAAATACAGCCTCTAGCCTGAGCCGTATAGAAGTTGTGTACAAAAAACTGATTAGACCTAATTTCGGTACAAAATGGCCACTGGCAGCCATCTTGAATTTTGGACCGCACCCAGAAACACTCGTTCTCGTCCCAAGGTGATAACAAAGGTACCCAAGACGTTTCGTGAAGATCGGTTCATAAATACAGACTCTAGCCCGAGCCGTATTGACATGTGTACTTACTGTGTGTAAGTAGCACTGAAAAAATCAAAGTTCATCTAATTTGCATAATTTCTGCACGAGAAAAAACCCCGTATTATATATGATGTATCCCATGGTACTAAACATTTATACAAAACTTTATTCAAATCAGAACTTTCATACAGAAGTTCTGTACAAAAAACTGATTTTTGCATCATTGGTACAAAATGGCCGCTGGCAGCCATCTTGAATTTCGGACCACACCTAAAAACACTCGTTCCCGTCCCAGGGTCATAACAAAGGTACACAAAAAGTTTCGTAAAGATCGGTTCATAAATACGGCCTCTAGCCCGAGTCGTATTGGCATTTGCACTTACAGTGCTGAAAGTAACACCAAAAAACATCAAAGTTAGTCTAATTTGCATAATTTATGCACGAGAAAAAAACCCGTATTATATGTGATGTATCCCATGGTACTAAACATTCATACAAAAAATTATTCAAATCAGAGCTTTCATATGGAAGTTCTGTACAAAAAACAGATTTCTGCATCGTCGGTATAAAATGGCGGCTGGCAGCCATCCTAAATTTTGGACCGCACCCAAAAACACTCGTTCTCGTCCCACGGTCATAACAAAGGCACCCAAGAAGTTTCGTAAAGATCGGTTCATAAATACGGCCTCTAGCCTGAGCCATAGCAGCTTGGCACTTACAGCTCTGAAAGTAACACTAAATAAATCAAAGTCAGTCTAATTTGCATAATTTACGCACGAGAAAAAAACCCGTATTATATGTGATGTATCCCATGGTACTAAACATTTATACAAAACTTTATTCAAATCAGAACTTTCATACAGAAGTTCTGTACAAAAAACTGATTTTTGCATCATCGGTACAAAATGGCCGCTGGCAGCCATCTTGAATTTCGGACCACACCTAAAAACACTCGTTCCCGTCCCAGGGTCATAACAAAGGTACACAAAAAGTTTCGTAAAGATCGGTTCATAAATACGACCTCTAGCCCGAGCCATAGCCAATTGTTGACGTACGGACAGACAGACGACGGGCCATGACAATAGCTCAAATTTGACTTCGTCAAAGTTGAGCTAAAAATGATAATTAAAATAATAAATTTTGATATCGTCTGCATTGGGTAAAGGGTTAACCCAGCTTGGACAGAGTTAGTACACTGAGGAGTCTGACAGTTGCTCATCGATGCTTGGTGGTTCTCTCTGGACACTCTACCTGGCTTCCTCCACCCAGTAAAACTGTCTGAATTTTGTGACTTCAGCTGTTGAAAGTGTTGCTGAGCCACACTAAATTGGGCAATCCAGCAACTTATTTCAGCTAATAGCTTAACCCTTGGGGTACAAAACAAACATGGACAAACTTTGTGAATTCAGAACAGGTCATTCAGTGGGAACCGATAAAGAAACCTTTGATGATCATCACATTAGATTGACAATAGTCCCTTGTCATGTCTTGGATGCCTATATATTCACCAATGGTGCTCTTGCCTTCAACCTATGCTAATCCTGTTTGTAAGGAATTAGTACATTGGGGAATCCGATGTGGTTGCTCGCTACTGCTCAGTGGTTTTCTGTGGCTTCCACCACCTGTTCAACTATCCAACATACCAGGTGACCCTGGCTGTTGAAAGTATCATTAAACCTCATTAAACAAATAAATAAAAATAGACTGTATATGTGTTCTAGCAATAAATTTGAGTTGAAAATGAAATAACAATCCTAAAATTGGGAACAGAAAATTTTTTTCTGCTCCATGAATATTGAGAAGACAAAAATCTGAACGTAGGACTTGTTCATACCAAGTCATTTTGAGTGAAATAACAGTTAGCTTTCTTTCACTTACCAATTTCGTGAGGCAATTCATGACAGAACACTGCTATTGCTGTGCTGAATCCTCCTGAGAGACTATTAGCAAAAGCAGCTCCAATTGCTAAACCATCACTAAAGTTGTGAATTCCATCCCCCAGTATAACCATCCAGGCTACTGCAGCAACAGAATTGGGAACAGAATGGGAATGACCATGATGGGAATGACCATGATGGGAATGATTTAATGTGTTTTCATCATCTGTAGTAACATCAGAATGATTAGTTTCTGTGCATTCTTCTATTGCTCGTAGGTCCGTTCTTGTATCTGCGGCATAATCTTTTATCACTGTCAAAATAAACTTATAAATGTTAGTGTACAGTTGAACCCTGTTAATCCTTTACCTAATGAATTGGCCACATCTGCCTGCGTAACTTACAAATTCATCAGTTGAAAAAAAACAAAACATTTCAACAAAACCATATCATGTTACCCCTAATTGGAACAAGCTCATTGAGCTCAGTCCAGTGAGGGGTCACATGATTTGGTTTTGTCTAACCTTTTTGAAAAATTAAAAAAAAACAATAATTAAAATAAAAATTTTTGATATCGTGTGTGTTATTTATTTATTAATTTATTGGGTGTAACAACACTTTGATAGCCAGGATCACCTCGTGTCGGAGAGTTTTACGGATGGAGGAAGCTGAAGTACCCAGTGAGAACTACCAAGCAATGGCAAGCAACTGACACCCCAACGTATTAACTCCACACAAGCAGGGTCAGCACAGATTGAAGACATGTGCACCTACATCGTGCATTATGCCTTAGTACATAGTGCCACCGTGCTCTGGCGCTGGCAATCGGGATGAAGTGCCTTGCCCAAGGACACAACACAGTTATCCCTGGCAGGGATCAAACCATCGACCTCTCGGTTTGAAGTTCAATACTGTAACCATAGAACCACCATGCTCCCTTTCATGTGTTGGGTAAAGTGTTAATTGAATAGCCTTTTTGCATTTTTCATTTAACAGGAATAAGGTCATTTTGGTGTATTCTAGTGATAATTAACCCTTTACCCAACGAATCGCCTGCATCTGCCCAAGTAATATGCAAATTCCGCAGTTGAAAAATGATTATTTATCAAAAACTTTCAACAAAACCATATCATGTGACCCCTCTTTGGAACGAGCTCATTCCAAAGAGGGGTCACACGATATGGTTTTGTTGAAATTTTTTGAAAAATAAAAAATTAAAAAATGATATTTAAAATAATAAATTTTGAAATCGTCTGCGTTGGGTAAAGGGTTAAACTGAGCATTTATTGAATTTTATTCTTTTATATCTTGTTTGACAGAGCTCAAAGGGCACTGTCAAACAAGATATAATAGATTAATTGCCTATATATGATATACTGAGGTCAAATAATTCAGTGGTTGTCAGAATAAATCTCGGATACATCACACGATTTTTTAATCAATTATTAGGAGTTTACTCTAAAACCCATATGCAAGTAACAGGTCAAATCTGTTCTGATGGTATGGTAAATAGTTTGATGTTTGCAATTTATAGTCAACTGCAGGGTTATTAAATTAGGTGATATTCCATTACATGGGCTCTACTGCATGTACAAACATGATTTGGTTCTATTAGAGTAGAACATTATTAACATTATTGATAGGTTATTTTCTGGCCTAATATCTGAACAGTACAGGATTTACAGTTAAAAAATGATGTGGTTTTATCAACAAAAAAAACCCATCCCCCCCCCCCCTCCACCCCCACCCCACCCCCATATTTCTCACTCATGAGATTCAACACTCACACTGGGGATCTATTGAAAAGTGCTGATGCCAGGATAAAAAAGCTTTATATTCTATAAGTTTACTTGATATTTAGTTGGGAGGAAAATATTTTATTTTTTAGGGCTTTGTCCTGTTACAAAATATGTTGCAATACAAATACATATGAATAGAAGTTGACTATGAAAATCAAACTAGCACTCTATCCATTGATTAAACTTGAGAGCTAATTAAGATGCATATTGCTCATGGATATTTCTGCAAAGGATGGGAAATCTATTGCCACTAAAATCAGTAAAACTTGAGAACACTGAACCAAATTTTCCCTTGAAAATTGTTTAAACTTAGTGAACAGTGATTTCTTTATTCAAATTTTCATAAATTTTTCATTAAATAAAGTCATGGCTGCTGTACAGCAGCCATGACCAGATTTGATGAAAAATGTTTTAAAAATACTTATAGAGTAAAGAGTTAATTAGCCTCCACATGTTGCAACATATTACATTAGATATTTAGCAGCATTCATTATCATTGGTGTTTAAGGTCACTTACAGCATTTACCACTATTTCATTACTCCAACACAAGTATGAAGGGAAGTTGAGCCAAATGTTTATATGTATGCTGCCCAATTTAGAGGACTCCACCCACTCCCCAGACAGGGATTAATGTGTGCCATAACCAGCACTGCAGAAGTTGTTCACTACAATACTGCTCCAAGACCTTGGCTTCCCATGGTGATAGATATTAGGTAAACAATTCCAAATTCCACAGTGAAATGTATCACAAATCTGGACATCAGATGAAAAAATCTTGTTGATCTATAATGCATCTCAACCTTCGGAACTCATACAGTAATTCTCTCCAAATACATTAAGTTTATAAGAATTCTGTTGAGAGAAGCAGGAACATGTTTCATTGAGGGGATTATTATTTTCTTCAAAGCTTATGGGAGTGGAGTGGGGAAATCTCACCCGAGGGGCAATATATTTGGTCCTGACCTGAGTCTTGTCAAACATACACCAGAAACACCTTATCTTGTGGGTGAGATTTTCCCATCAACCACTACAAACTTATCATGGAAATCTTACATCTGCTCCTATCCACACTGCCCTTACAAACACACACCCACACACACCAAATTCCCATGCAACAGCATTTTTGTTCAAAAAATGGTCATGTGCAACCTGATCTTCCCAAGGCCAGGTTGGTCACTGGCAAAATCTAATCACATATTCTAAAAGAGCAGCGAATTACTAAGCTTTTTACTCAACGCACACAGTATCAAAATTTGTTATTTAATTTATTTTTTTGAAAATTTCGTATTTTTCATCTGCTTGATTTGTAATTAAGCAGACAGATGTAACTAAATAATTAGGAAGTTTTAATATACATCAACTGGAAAACAAATGGCACTCTGCAAAAAAGGCAGGGTTAACCCTTCACCTAACAAATCAACTTAAATAGTACAAATTGCGCAGTTTATAAAATTATTTTTCAACAAATTTCCAAACCATATCATGTGACCCCTCAATGTAACAATCCTGTCAAGCTCTTTACAATGAGGGGGTAATATGATTTGATTTTGTTTGACATTCTTAAAAAAAAAAATTGAAAAAAAATTGAAAATAATCAATTTTGATATCCTGTGCACTAGGTAAATAATTATCCCTTTACCTAACAAACTGCCCGCTTCCACCCGCGTAATTCAAAAATTGAGCTGTTGAGAAAAATTATTTTTTCAAAATACTTCAACAAAACCATATGTCATGTGACCCCTCATTGTAATGAGCTCATCGAGCTTGTTCCAATGTGGGGGTCACATGATATGGTTTTGTTGAATTTTTTCGAAAAAATTTAAAAAGTAGTAATTAAAATAATAAATTTTGATATTCTCTGCTTTGGGGAAAAGGTTAATGTAAGGCCCTGATGATAAACATCCAGAGATGCATGATTCTGTGTATTTTTATTGGTATTTAATGACACTCTCAACAGCCAAGGTCACATCACATCAGAGAGTACTTTTAGAGAACCACTGAGCAGTGACAAGCAACTGTCAGACTCTCCAACATACTAAGTCCTCACAAAAAGAATAGCAGTTCTTAAAGTCAAGTGCACCATCAACATGCAGTACACCTTAGTTCACAGTGCCATCTTGCCCTGGCGTGAGATGCATGATGACAATTCATGACATTTATATGATGTGTTAAGTTGGTATGTGAAGTACGTCTATATCACCTTTGTTTCCCACCTCTGACATACACATCTCAATAGGTACATGTAGGAGGTTAGAAAAAACAAAAACATGTTTTGTAAGAAAATGAATTTGTATAATCTGCAAAATTTCTCAAAAATGTAACACCTGCAGAACACCTGTACACCATAACTCACTTTGAAGTCCTCTAATCATGTCTGATTATGTTACTTAACCCTTTACCCAACGCAGACGATTTCAAAATTTATTATTTTAAATATCATTTTTTAAATTTTTTCAAGAGCTCGTTCCAAAGAGGGGTCACATGATATGGTTTTGTTGAAATTGTTCGAAAAATAATATTTTTTCAGCTGCTGAATTTGCATATTACGTGGGCAGATGCGGGCGATTCGTTGGGTAAAGGGTTAACCCTTTACCCAATTTAACGGTCAAAATTGGCCAGCGCTATTCTCAAAAATTGCCAATTAATTTTCAATATTTTTGTCATTTTCTGTCTCAAAAACATAGGTTATGACCCCTCTTTGGAACAAGCTCATTGAGTTCATTCCAATGAGGGGTCATAACCTATGTTTTTGCGACAAAAAAAGAAAAAAAATAGTTATTCAAGAATTTTGTTTGCAAGTGATGTCTGTTTTTTTATGCTAGGATAAAGGGTTAACTCTTTTAACTTTGAGGCCAAAATACTGAAATTTCAAGTCCCATTTTTTTCCTTAACTCGTTGAGGGCTACATTATTTTTGTTGACCTGTATTTGTTCCTCAAATTTTGTTTTATTGTAAGTTATTGGAGAGTGCCAAAAGAAACTCTCCATTAATTTTTGAAAAAGCAAAGCTATATAAACAAAATATTATTTACTTTTCACTTTTTATGAAACATCAGCCTAAAAAATGTTGACTTTTGCGAGGTACCCTTACGTTTTTTCAAAGCCCTGACAGTGGCTTCCAGCCAACACTCAACCAGTTAATGACACTAGGGAATGAACCAATTCAATCTTTTTTGACAGAACTCAATGAGCTCTGTGAAACAAGATTGAATTGGTTAAATTCCTAGTTGCATTATGGGAAAAATGTATGGCTAGAAATTTGGATATTTCAAAATCAGAGGGTTAAGTAAATTCATGCCTTTTCCAGTTCCAAGAATTCATAAATAGAGGATATCTAGTGTTTTTGAGTGGATACCGAAAATGATTCTTGCAAGGAAAACAATGAGAATCAATTTTGATTCTCGCAGAATGTTCTTTTGATTCTCTTCATAAATTCTAATGTGTCTTTAATGAATTCCACTTATTGTTTGCTCCCTCATACATGCTTGGCAATTTCAGGAGAGCGATTTTTTAGCTCTCCTTACTGCCCTCCTGAAAGAATTAAGGAGAGCGAAAAATTTCCCTCCTAAATATTTTGGTCTGGGATGATTGAGATTACATGTATTATGCTCACATTAAATTTTTGTTGTAAAGCAAAAATGTAATTTAACTTCGAAGTCACATAACATCACGTAATTTCATTTTGAAAGTGCTTTAGTGGTAAAAGGTAATGGCTGCAACCATACCCAAACACAGTTGCAATCATTTGAAGCAAAATGGTCACAGCGATATTTTTTTTTCTGTCAGTTTCAAGTTCAACAACTGACATCACAGTTTCAGGGGTAATTATTCAAGGAATATTGACACTATAATATACTACCATTACTACTATCCTGTCACTTGAAGCACTTGCACCAGGATGTGACTGTAGATTCAAGCAGACCTGTTGTCCAAGAAAGTCATACGCCTACCACTACCACCTTCAACCCCCCTTGGGGGGTTGAAGGTGGTAGTGGTAGGCATATGACTTTCTTGGACAACAGGTCTGGGTACACACACAGGTCTTGTCAAGTGTGTGTTCGGTTGTTGAGTGAGACATCTAGATGTCTAAGAGATTTCGCTTTACCTTAGTAAAGTTAATAAAATCACTGATGTAGTCTGTTGGTTTCAGTTTCAATGAGTTCGTTCAACTGGATACTTAAAATGCTGTGTAAAGCTAATTGCTCTCCTAAGCTGATTGAGGAGAGCGATTTTTTGCCCTCCTGCATTTTTCAGAATGCCAGGCCTGCCCATAATAACATTGACTTGGCACTGGAGTCCAGTGAAGTCTTGGCTGCCCTTACAGGCAGCCAAGACTTCAGTAGACACCAGTGCCAATGTAGTGTAACTTCCATCAGCAAGTTCACCAAAAGCCAAAATGTTGGAACATGTGTTCTACATGACAAGAAACTCACAAAAATTGAAACTAGGCCCTTAAGGGTTAAATTGGTAATATAGTGAAACCCTGTTAATTGAATAGCCACTTTGCTAATGGAAATTATTCAATTAAAGGCAGTATTCAATTAACAGGGATTATGTCACTTTCCTGTATTCTAGAAATAAACTTCACATTTATTCTATTATATCTGGTTTGCCAGAGCTCAATGAACTCTGTCAAACAAGATATAATAGATTAAATGCAATTCTGGATGTACTGAGGCCAAATAGGTCTATAAACAAAGGAAAACTTCAGAGAGTCAGGGTAATTTCGTTACAGGTTACAAGATTTTTTATTCAATTAACAGGAGTTTACACTATAACCTATATTCAATTAAAAGTTCAAATTTGTACTGGAGGTATGGTAAATGGTTTTGTGTTGGGAAATTATATTCAATTAAAAGGGTAATTCAGTTAAGAGATATACAATTAAGTGGGCTCCATTGTAAATACATAAATTCAAGGCTTGTTTATTATTAGTGATTATAATCTGGTTATGCTCACATGGACAAGGGAATAACAGTACTCTCAAATTCTAAATTGTGAACTAAAAATTGATTCTTGGGGCAGCTAGGAGTTCGTGAGAATCAAAGCCGATTCGCATGAATCAGGATGAATTTTAAAGCTTGAATAGACTGTGCACAATGACACAGATATTTTGAAGACTTGGATTTGCTTGCCCCTTAGGGATTAATGACATTTTCAACAACCAGGATCACATCATATCAAGACTGTTTTATTTTTGGAGGAAGCTAGAGTACCTGGGAGAAACTACTCAGCATCAGTGAAAAACCATCAGATTTTCCGACTTACTAAACTGGTACAAGCAGAGTTATACCAACGATGCATTTATTAAAACATAGGTTATGACGAGCTCGTTCCAATGAGGGGTCATAACCTATGTTTTTGAGACAAAAAATGAAAAAATAATAAAAATTAATTGGCGATTTTTGAGAATAGCGTTGGCCGGTTTTGGCCGTTACGTTGGGTAAGGGGTTAATAGTATATTCACTCAAGCCTGGAAATAAGCAGACTGACATCTGCAAAATGAGGTCCCCAGAGGGTTTATTTTGGTGATGCTACCCTGCACAGCAGGGTAGCATTACTAAATTTACCCTCTCTGAAACTCAATCTAAATCAAGGTCTCAGGCCTAAACACAAATAAATAAAGAGGTACCCAGAGGATAAATTGGAGGATTCTAGCCCACTGTATGGGATCTCATCAGCAAATTCACCCTCTGGGGACCTCATTCTGCAAATGACTGATTGCTTATTTCCAGGCATGCTGATTCACAGAAGGTGATGGTTATCAGATCCTAATTTACAGTATAACAAACCATGATGACCACCATAAAGAACAACACTCTACTTTCTGGTGTCTGCAATGGGATCATAATGATGGAGATGGCCAGTGTTCAAACCAGGTGTTAAAATAGATTTATCAAAATTCAAAACTCTCCTGCTGGGCTGCTTCAGAAAAAAAGATTAAATTGCTGATGATTTGCAGTTTTACTACCCAAGGGAATATAATTTGTCACAATATTGTATGACAAGAGTAAGCAATTATAAAGCTGTAGATACACACATCATTTTAATTGCTCAGTATTTTTTAGAACGGTGTAAAGCAGAAATTTTTAAAGTAGAGTAGAGTTTTTATTACAAGCTTTCATGTGTAAGTAGAAATCAAACTACATCAGCTGATACTAAAAGGGATGCAAGATGAAAGTGTCAATGACACTGTAGCTTAACTTGACCGTGTGTTGTGTTGGATGAAAAGGATAATGTTCAATGTTTATAAAAGGATTATGAAATACAACAAGAATTGTGATAATTGAGAATATGTTAATTTCTGTTCCCTGTATGCGATGTTTTCAATAAAAATAATCTGAGGTGTAGACTGTACTAACGAACCAAGGGGTAGGTTAATGTGGCCCTAACAGTTAATGTATGACAACCAAAGTTACCAAGTTACAATGAAATTATTCCAAAATGAGTTATCCTATCAAGTTACAATGAAATCCCTTCATAAATACGACCTGTGGACTGTGCTAAAGGTTTTCGGGCTTCGGATCTGTGGAGCCATCAAGGTTGATCGATCGCAACCAAAAGGGGATGTCCTCATCCAGACATTATACTGAGACATCCTACCATGATACAATGAAATCTCTTCATAAATACGACATGTAGTCTGTGATAAAGGTTTTCAGGTTTTGGGCTCAAGTAGCCGTCACGGTTGAATGATCGCTACCAAATGGGACGTTCTCATCTAGACATTATATGGAATCATCCTACCAAGTTACTATGAAGTCCCTTCATAAATACAACCTGTAGACTGTGCTAAAGGTTTTTGGGCTTTCAGCCCCTGTAGCCATCACAGTTGACTGATCGCAATCAAAAGGGGACATTTTCATCTAGATATTATATGGAGTCAATCTACCCAGCTGCAATGAAATCCCTCCATAAATATGACCTGTAGACTGTGCGAAAGGTTTTGGGGTTTTGGGCTCAGGCAGCCGTCACGGTCGACAGATCATGGCCAAATGGGGAAGTTCTCATCTAGACATCATACGGAGTCATCCTACCAAGTTACAATGAAATCCCGCCATAGTAAATATGACCTGTAGACTGTGCTAAAAGTTTTTGGGTTTTGGGCTTGGGCAGCCTTCGTGGTTGAGAAATCATGACCAAAAGGGGACGTTCTCATCTAGACATTATACAGTGTCATCCTACCAAGTTACAATGAAATCCCTTCATAAATATGACCTGTAGACTGTGCTAAAGGCTTTCAGGTTTTGGGCTCCGGCGGCCATCCGGTTGACCGATCGCGACCAAAAGGGGATGTTCTCATCTAGGCATGACCTCAAATCTGCATATGAAATTTCATGACGATCGGACAAGAATTATGGGGTGTAACCTGTGCTAAAGGAAAATGTGAACAAACTCACAGACAATAAGACTTCCGCACACGTGATGGCAATAGCTTATCTTGACTTTGTCAAGTTAAGCCAATGAGTGCAAAATGACAGTACAAAACAAGAGACAAAACCTGTAAAATTTCTTTGTAAATCCAAATGATGTGATCAGATTTTGACCTCAGTTTTGTCTGGTTTCAATAATATTTGTACAAGTCATACAACACTGCATTGGACCTTCAAATATCGAGTAGAAACTACCTGCGACCTTTCGTCTGATGGCACTCAGGTAGGTGCCATTCGTGATGAATATTCATTGAATTATCTGTATACTGGACGACTTGGTGGCTTTATCTGGAACGATGGCGGGTAACGTATCGATTGACGAGATCCAGAGTAAGGAAGAATATGTTTTTAAATATACATATAGTCGGAGAACAAAGAACGCGAATGCTAGTGAGGGTTCCCCTCTCTTCGAATTTCAGAATGAAAGTAAATATTACTCACCAAAAGATGTCTTCCCAAAAATTAACAATCGTTATGAAAGATTTCCAATATTTCATTTAAACTGTCAGAGTCTTAAAGCCCACTGGGATTCTTTACATGATCTATTGTACGAGGTCCAGAGCTCTTGTAATACTTTTGATGTGATAGGACTAACAGAGATATTCCAAATTTCCCCAAACTCATCATACACAATAAACGGGTACCACCCCCTTATTAAGAATACAAGGCCCGATGGAGATAATGGTCGTGGTGGTGTTGGAATTTTCATTAAAGACCAATTAGATTTCCAAATACGAGAAGACCTTTCTGTGTTCATTCCACATGTCTTCGAATCCCTCTTCATTGAAATTAAATTAAAGAAATCCATTAAATTAGTAGGAGTAATATACAGACCTAATACACCACTGAAAGCAGATATTGACTTCTTTCTGTCAAAACTAACCGACTTAACGGAAATTATAAATCATGAAAATAAAAAATCCTATATCATGGGAGATTTCAACATTGATCTTCTGAAATCAGGAGTACACACTAACACGGATAACTACATAGATATTATGTTCAGCTAGGGTTTTTTACCTTTTATCACCAAACCAACGAGAGTAACTAGTCACTCTGTGACACTAATTGGTCATATCTTCACAAATAACATATCATCCAATTGTTTTCCTGATATAATCATTACAGATGTCTCTGACCACTTCGGAATTTTCTATGTGGAAACTCATAATGTGATTAAAGAACTTTCATCATACATCGAAAAGCGCAAGATAAATGCAGATAGCATAGCAACCTTCAAAACAATTTTGTCTCAAACAGACTTTTCAACCATCTTGGAGACAGACTGTCCTAATTTGGCCTATGACACTTTTTCAGCCATTATTTCCACAGCCCATGAAAATGCTTTTCCGATAAAACACATCCCACTAAAAAAATAGGCCGATGAAATCGTCAGATGTGTACCCATACGCGCAGCTAGTAGAAAGCTGTATGACAGAGGGCCACCACGGATGCTGACATTATGTACACCATACAAGGTATAGGTACATATAGAAATGGATTGGAGGAGTGTCTAATTTGATGAATAAAGGGTTAATATCTCCGGATCAAATTATCAGATTTACATAAAAAACTATACAGCACAGCATATCAGTAACCTGAATAAATATATAAAGAAACATGACAATCGGATTGAACTTTTTTGAGGTATCTCATGCCAAAGGGATTGGAGGAATTTTCAATTTGAAGGATAAAGGGTTAATATCTCCAGATCAAATTATCAGATTAACACCAAAAACTATACAGCTTGGCACATCAGTAACCTGAACACAAATATAAAGTAACTTGACAATCCAAGCAATATTTTTCAAGTTATCGAATGCCAAAGGGATCGGATGAATTTTCAATTTGAAGGATAAAGGGTTAATATCTCAGGATCAAAATAACATATTTACACCAAAAACTATACAGCTCGCCACATCAGTAACCTGAACACAAATATAAAGTAACTTGACAATCCAAGTAATATTTTTCAAGTTATCGAATGCCAAAGGGATTGGTGGAATTTTCAATTTGAAGGATAAAGGGTTAATATCTCGGGATCAAATCATCAGATTTACACCAAAAACTATACAGCTCGGCACATCAGTAACCTGAACACAAATATAAAGTAACTAGACAATCCAAGCAATATTTTTCAAATTATCGAATGCCAAAGGGATTGGAGGAATTTTCAATTTGAAGGATAAAGGGTTAATATCTCGGGATTAAATTATCAGATTTACACCAAAAACTATACAGCTCGGCACATCAGTAACCTGAACACAAATATAAAGTAACTTGACAATCCAAGCAATATTTTTCAAGTTATCGAATGCCAAAGGGATTGGAGAAATTTTCAATTTGAAGGATAAAGGGTTAATATCTCAGGATCAAAATAACAGATTTACACCAAAAACCATACAGCTCAGTACATCAGTAACCTTAACACAAATATAAAGTAACTTGACAATCCAAGCAATATTTTTCAAGTTATCGAATGCCAAAGGGATTGGAGGAATTTTCAATTTGAAGGATAAAGGGTTAATATCTCAGGATCAAATCATCAGATTTACACCAAAAACTATACAGCTCGGCAAATCAGTAACCTGAATACAAATATAAAGTAACTAGACAATCCAAGCAATATTTTTCAAGTTATCGAATGCCAAAGGGATTGGAGGAATTTTCAATTTGAAGGATAAAGGGTTAATATCTCAGGATCAAATTATCCAATTTACAGCAAAAACTATACAGCTCGGCACATCAGTAACCTGAACACAAATATAAAGTAACTTGACATTCCAAGCAACATTTTTCAAGTTATCAAATGCCAAAGAAATGGATACTGACGCCGGACGGACAGACGGATGGATGGACGGACGGATAGACAGACGGACAAAGGATGGACGAACGACGGATGGTTACCCCGGATGCCGGCATTATGTGTACCATACATAGTATGGGTACACATAAAAAGGATTAGTCAAGCAAAACCCATGGATGACCAAAGGGCTATCAATCTCATCACACACTAAATCCAAATTTTATAACAAAAAACTAAAATGTCCTACAGAACAGAATATTGCAAATTACAAAAATTATTGTAGAATATTCAATAAAATAAAAAGACAAACTAAAGCTATGTATTATAAAAATATCTTATTAGAAAATAAAACCAATCTGCGGAAAACATGGACAGTCTCAAATGAAGCCACTCACAAAACAAAACGAGTGTCTGGATTACGTTACTCTTTTGTAAGCGAAGATGGTAAAGAAACAAGAGGCCCCAAGGGGCCTGAGGGCGCTCACCTGACATGGTAGCCTAAATATCAACCCAGAGAATTGATTTCAACAAGTTGCATCTGCTCCTCCTAAGAAAAGCTTATACCAAATATCCAAAGATTCTGACCAGTGGATCTAAAAAAAAAGAAGATTTTTAAAGAATATTCCTCATATTGAACTAAGTTATCATTCAGGCTGCCCATATATGAACCCAGGGACTTGGCTTTAACAAACTTGAATCTCACCCCCCTAAGGATGCACACCAAATATCAAAACATTCCGACTGCTGGATCTGAAGAAGATTTTTAAAGAAAATTCCTCATTTTGATCTAAGTTACAATTCAAGCTCCCACAGTGAGTCCAAATATGGACCTAGGGACATGGCTTGAACAAACTTGAATCTCACCCCCTAAGGATGCTGCATACCAAATATCAAAACATTCTGACTGATGGATCTGAAGATTTTTAAAGAAAATTCCTCATTTTGAACTAAGTTATCATTCGGGCTCCCACAGTGAGTTCAAATATGGAACTAGGGACATGGCTTGAACAAACTTAAATCTCACCCCCATAAGGATGCTGCATACCAAATATCAAAACATTCCAACTGCTGGATCTGGAGAAGAAGATTTTTAAAGAAAATTCCTCATTTTGAACTAAGTTATAATTCGGGCTACCACAGTGAGCCAAAATATGAACCCAGGGACTTGGCTTGAACAACCCCCCCCCCCCCCCCCCCCCCTCCCCCAATATCAGAAGATTCTGCCTGCTGGATCTTGAGAAGAAGATTTTCAAAGAAATTTGCCTGAAATGCACTAAGTTCGAATTCGGGCTTCTATAGTGAACCCAAATATGAATCTAGGGAGCCGATTTGAACAAATTTGAATCAGATCCACCCCACAATGTTGCATACCAAATATCAAAAGATTCTGCCTGCTGGATCTGGAGAAGATTTTTGAAGAAATTTGCCTGAAATGCACTAAGTTCAAATTTGGGCTCCTATACTGAGCCCAAATATAAACCCAGGGGGGCCAATTTGAACAAACTTGAATCAGATCCACCCCACAATGTTGCTTACCAAATATGAAAAGATTCTGCCTGCTGGATCTGGAGAAGGAGATTTTTTAAGAAATTTGCCTGAAATGCATTAAGTTCGAATTCGAGTTTCTATAGTGAGCACAAATATGAATCTAGGAAGCTGATTTGAACAAACTTGAATCAGATCCACCCCACAATGTTGCATACCAAATATCAAAAGATTCTGCCTGCTGGATCTGGAGAAGAAGATTTTTTAAGAAATTTGCCTAAAATGCACTAAGTTCGAATTCAAGCTTCTATAGTGAGCCCAAATATGAATCTAGGGAGCCGATTTGAACAAATTTGCATCAGATCCATCCCACAATGTTGCATACCAAATATGAAAAGATTCTGCCTGCTGGATCTGGAGAAGAAGATTTTTGAAGAAATTTGCCCGAAATGCACTAAGTTCGAATTCGAGCTTCTATAGTGAGCACAAATATGAATCTAGGGAGCCGATTTGAACAAACTTGAATCAGATCCACCCCACAATGTTGCATACCAAATATCAAAAGATTCTGCCTGCTGGATCTGGAGAAGAAGATTTTTTAAGAAATTTGCCTAAAATGCACTAAGTTCGAAATTGGGCTCCTATACTGAACCCAAATATGAACCCAGGGGGCCGATTTGAACAAACTTGAATCAGATCCATCCTACAATGTTGCATACCAAATATGAAAAGATTCTGTCTGCTGGGTCTGGAGAAGAAGATTTTTTAATGTTTTTCCCATTGCCTACAAGTGTTAAAAAGTGCTGACTCAGCACTTTTTTGAAAGTCCTGAAAAAAGTACCTTGTGATCAAACCGATAGGGATTTTTTTTAACCATTCTATTCTACTGGATAAAAGTAAGCTTTATACAAAATAAGAATTCTCTGTGCCGTGTAGTTTTGGAGATATGGCAGTTTTAAGGTTTTTCCTATTTTTAGCTCCCGAGGTTCCCACGGGGCAATGAGAAAAAAATTTTTTGCATCAATCAACTACTTATGACCCATTATCATCTCATATCAAATTTGGTTCAAATCGACCTCACGGTTTAGAAAATAGAAATTTTAGGCATGGCCAAAATTTTTGCCCCTCCCATAACAAAGGCAAATAATGCCCGACAAACTTCTCTTAAACAAATTTGATTCTAAACCTCAAAAGGACTCTGTATACCACATATCAAGTCTCTGCTAGTGGTGGTTCATTAGAAGAAGATTTTCAAAAAATTTGGCCATTTTTTCCCCACACCTCTGCTCAATATGAGCCGAAACCTAATTTGGATAAAAATCAAAATGCCCCTATATAACCACCATATACATGAAATTTAATTAAAATGTGGCCAGTGGTTTAGGAGAAAGAGGCTCAAACACCACCTTCACGCAGAACAACGGACGAAGAGTGATAAGAAAAGCTCACCCTGACTTTCAGTGAGGTGAGCTAATAGGGGAGCCTGCTGAAATAGCCCAAGAGTTCAATAGCTTTTTCGTCCATATTGGAGAGCGCACGAGTGAACAAATAAAGAAACCTCACAAACATTTTCTTGAACACATGAAAAACAAGAGGCCCCAGGGGGCCTGAGGGCGCTCACCTGACACGGTAGTCTAAATATAAAACCAGGGACTTGACTTGAATAAGCTGCATACGCCCCCTCCCAAGAAAAGCAGGGTGAAAAAAAAAAAAATAATTTTTGTCTTAAAATTGACCAAAACGCAGAAAAAAAAAAAAAAAAAAAATTTTCCGATTTTGGGCCAAAATTTTCAAAGTCCCACCCGGACCCCAAATTTTCAGGGGAAATTTTTTTTTTTTTTCGTCTTAAAATTGAGAGAAATGCATAAAAAACAAACAAAAAAAAAATTTCCGGATTTTGGTCCAAAATTTTCTAAGTCCCACCCGGACCCAAAATTTTCAGGGGAAAAAAAAAAAAATTTTTTTTGTCTTAAAATTGACCTAAACGCAGAAAAAACAAAAAAAAATTTTTTTTCGGATTTTGGTCCAAAATTTTCTAAGTCCCACCCGCACCCCAAATTTCAGGGGGAAAAAAAAATAATAATTTTTTTCTCTTAAAATTGACAGAAATGCATAAAAAACAAAAAAAAAAAATTTCGGATTTTGGTCCAAAATTTTCTAAGTCCCACCCGGACCCAAAATTTTCAGGGGAAAAAACTTTTTTTTTTTTTTGTCTTAAAATTGACAGAAATGCATAAAAAACAAAAAAAAATTTTTTTCGGATTTTGGTCCAAAATTTTCTAAGTCCCACCCGGACCCCAAATTTTCAAGGGAAAAAAAAATAAAATTTTTTTTCTCTTAAAATTGACAGAAATGCATAAAAAACAAAAAAAAATTTTTTTCGGATTTTGGTCTAAAATTTTCTAAGTCCCACCCGCACCCCAAATTTCAGGGGGAAAAAAAAATAATAATTTTTTTCTCTTAAAATTGACAGAAATGCATAAAAAACAAAAAAAAAAAATTTCGGATTTTGGTCCAAAATTTTCTAAGTCCCACCCGCACCCCAAATTTTCAGGGGAAAAAAAAAAATAAAATTTTTTGTCTTAAAATTGACAGAAATGCCTAAAAAACAAAAAAAATTTTTTTCTGATTTTGGTCCAAAATTTTCGAAGTCCCACCCGCACCCCAAATTTTCAGGGGAAAAAAAAAAAAAAATTTTTTTTGTCTTAAAATTGACAGAAATGCATAAAAAACAAAAAAAATTTTTTTCGGATGTTACGACCCGTAATGTAATAAATGCCCATAATGTAATACCTACCCATAATGTAATACAAAAACGACCCATAATGTAATACGAACCCATAATGTAATAAAAAACGACCCATAATGTAATAAATGTAATAACGTGTAATAAATGTTAGGTACCCATAATGTAACAAAATTTTTAAAAAATTAGATACAAATTACACTTTTCCAGGCCCGTAATGTAATAAAATTCTAAGTTTGATTTTTGTTTTTTCTCTTTACTCCAGCAGTGCGTTCGGCTACTTATGACACATCCTACGCCTTCATCAATGCTGCCAATGGCCCCTATGCCGTACACAGCCAACATGTGTGGGTGTGTTGGGATTATGATGGAGAGTATTCCTGGACCTGGGACGGGTATACTCTGCTCTGAGTGGCAGGCATTATCCCTCTTCTATTTGTACCACCCGCGCAAACGTCTTCCTCATTAGCCTCTACTGCCCTGCCACAATCATATAGGTCTACCTTACCAGACATTCAGTAATTTTGATTCCAGGATGGTCATTTATAACTGCAATCATCATATTCGACCGGCTGTTCACTTGCACAAAAGCAATGTGGGTAGCAGGTTCCTATTGTTAATAAATGCAAGTAACTCTGGCCAAAGTTGCTGGGGCAAAGGGTAGAGTGGGTGCCGTGGGATTTGGGTGCACCAAGACTGGATAGTGGCGGGGGGGGGGGGGGGGGGGGGGGGGTAGTGTGGGATACAAGGAAAAGATGGAACAGAAGCAAGACGTTGAGTCAAGCGGCGCAGAGGAATATCGGGAGGCGATATGGTAGGTGTACTGGTATTGGGATTGGGGATATCCTATAGCTCGATGGGATTTGGATTAGGCTACTTTCCTCCAAATTAAGCGTACGATCTATCCTCTGTCTCCCCAGTTTTCACTACCGGAACAAATTAGTCATTTCCCTGTACTGTACTACTATAAGTTTATGTCACACCCACCGCACCTGGAAACCAATGAGCCCGATCCCAGGATGACACTTAATAACGACCACATCATATTCCCGATCGGTTGCAGGGACTTCCTGCCAACCGCCTACTCTATCACATCGACTATTCGCGTGTTCATCTCCGCTATTGTGCCATCTTCTCCTAAGTTACACTCAAACAACATACATAGCTAGACACGAGGAGTAACATGGGCGTATCCGTTTGACCGGGTGTGTGACCTTGACCATCAAACCGGAAACCTTGAACCTGTGTATCGGCTCCTGCTGGGCGATTGTCCTGAAACTTGGTGTGTGGTTCGGGCGCCCAACAATTTCGCCACACCCGATGCCCGTCATGTGTGACCTTGATATTCAAACCGTTGACCTTGAACCTGTATCTCGGTTCATGCTGGGCCGATTTTCGTGAAACTTGGTATGTGGGAGTAGTTCAGGACGCTCAATATATATATATATATATATATATATAGAGAGAGAGAGAGAGAGAGAGAGAGAGAGAGAGAGAGAGAGAGAGCCCCGAACTACCCCCACATACCAAGTTTCACGCAAATCGGCCCAACATGAGCCGAGATATAGGTTCAAGGTCAACGGTGTGAATATCAATCAAGGTCACACATGACGGGCATCGGGTGTGGCAAAATTGTTGGGCGCCCGAACCCCACACCAAGTTTCATAAAAATCGGCCCATACACAGGTTCAAGGTCACCGGATTGATGGTCAAGGTCACACCTCACGGTCAAACGGATATGCCCATGTTACACCTGGTGTTTAGCTACGTATGTTGTTTGAGTGTAGCCTAGGAGAAGATGGCACAATAGCGGGGATAAACACGCGAATAATCGATGTGATAGAGTATGCGGTTGTCAGGAAGTTCCTGCCAACCGCCAGGAACTGTCAGGAAATGTTGGTGGTTTAAGTGGTAGTCCCCACAGCTCAGAAAATGCTGTGGAATGCTTTTCCAATCAACATAATCTCAAGAACCACCAAAACTACTCTCTATTATAGATCTGCATTCGTCCTGTCCATACTATGAGTGATGCCACACCACTGGTGAAATTTATTTGAGAATGCAATCCCCTGAGCTCAATACAAAGAGGCTGCTTTGTACAACCAAGTGATGTGCACATTAACTCGACTCAGCTGCTGGTCACAGCCACAGGTGAACATGACATACTCTTAACCAATCTTCTCGCAAAGGTGGCCTGCGTGGATGATAGCAGTCTACAAGGCGTTTAACTTGCTTCGGTTCATATCAATTGAGGGTGTTCAATCTGTGGTGTGTTGAGGTTTTAGAAAAATAACACTGAGAAGAGTTGAAACCATTTCACTCAGGGCTGTCACTATTGAAACTGATACAATTTTTATTGAAAATGTAAGGTCGTTCTTGCATGTGCGAAGTGCAAACTATTTGACTGGAAAGCATTTGATAATATTACTTGACACATGTGATCACAGGACCGGGAATATGATGTGGTCGTTATTACGTGTGGTCCTGGGCTCGGGCTCATTGGTTTCAAGGTGCGGAGGGTGCGACATGAACTTATAGTAGTACAGTACAGGGGAATTACTAATTTGTTTAGGTAGTGAAAATTGGAGAGACAGAGGATAGATTGTACGCTTAATTTGGAGCAAAGTAGCCTAATCCAAATCCCATCGAGCTATAGGATATCCCCCATTCCAATACCAGTACACTCACCATATCGCCTCCCGATATTCCTCTGCGCCGGTTGACTCAACGTCTTGCTTCTGTTCTATCTTTTCCTTGTATCCCACACTATACGCCCCCCCCCCCCACTATCCGGTTATTGTGCACCCAAACCCCACTGCACCCCACTACACCCTCTGCCTCAGCAACTTTGGCCAGAATTGCTTGCACTTATTAACAGTATAGGAACCTGCTACCCGCATTGCTTTTATGCAAGTGAACAGCCGGTCGAATATGATGATTGCAGTTATAAATGACCATCCTGGAATCAAAATTATTGAATGTCTTGTAAGGTAGACCTATATGATTGTGGCAGGGCAGTAGAGGCTATCGAGAAAGTCGTTTGCGTGGGTGGTACAAATGGAAGAGGGATAATGCCTGTCACTCATAGCAGAGTATACCCGTCCCAGGTTCCGGAATACTCTCTATCGTAATCCCAACACACCCACACATGTTGGCTGTGTACGGCATAGGGGCCATTGGCAGCATTGATGAAGGCGCAGGATGTGTCATAAGTAGCCGAACGCACTGCTGGAGTAAAGAGAAAAAACAAAAATCAAGCTTAGAATTTTATTACATTACGGGCCTGGAAAAGTGTAATTTGTATCTAATTTTTTAAAAATTTTATTACATTATGGGTACCTAACATTTATTACACGTTATTACATTTATTACATTATGGGTCGTTTTTTATTACATTATGGGTTCGTATTACATTATGGGTCGTTTTTGTATTACATTATGGGTAGGTATTACATTATGGGCATTTATTACATTACGGGTCGTAACATCGGATTTTGATCCAAAATTTTCTAAGTCCCACCCGCACCCCAAATTTTCAGGGGGAAAAAAATTTTTTTTTTTTGTCTTAAAATTGACCGAAACGCATAAAAAACAAAAAAATTTTTTTTTCGGATTTTGGTCCAAAATTTCGAAGTCCACAACGGGACCCCAAATTTTCAGCCTAAATATGAACCCAGGGATTTGGCTTCAACAAACTTGAATCTCACCCCCCTAAGGATGCTGCATACCAAATATCAAAACATTCTTATTGCTAGATCTGAAGAAGAAGATTTTTCAAAAATACTCCTCATACTGCACTAATTTAAACATTTGGGCTCCCATAGAGAGCCCAAATATCCACCCAGGCAATTCATTTCAATAAACATGTGAAACAATCTTCCAAAGATGTTATATGTGAAATTTTAAAGCTTTTTGAGCAGTGCTTTCGGAGAAAAGTAGTCTTATGTTTTTCCCATTACCCACAGTGTTAAAAAATGCTCACTCAGCACTTTTTCAAACTCCCCAAAAAGTACCCCATGATAAAACCGATGGCAATTTTTTTGGATCATTCCATTCTGTTGGTCCTAAGGAAGCTTCACAACAAATAAGAATTTTCAGTGCCGTGTAGTTTTGGAGATATGAGCGTTTTCATTTTTTTTCTATTTTTAGCTCCTGTGGTTCCCACGGGGCTATGGGGAAAAACATTTCGGCATAAATTAGGTACTTATGACCCAATAAGCACTCATGTAAAATTTGGTTCAAATCGGCCTCGCGGTTTGGAAAATAGAAATTTGGGGCGGGGCCAAAATTTTTGCCCCTCCTTTAACATCGTCAAATATAGCCCCTCCAACTTCTCTTGAACAAACTTGAGTCTACACCTCAAAAGGAAGCTGCATACCAAATATCAAGTCTCTGCTATTGCTGGTTCTTGAGAAGAAGATTTTTTAAGAATTGGAGCATTTTTGCCCCATCCCTCTGCTCAATGTGAGCCGAAACCTAATTTGACAAAAAATCGGTGTCCGCAGACACAACCCCTTCTCACATGAAATTTCATTAATATGCGGCCAGTGGTTTGGGAGAAAAAGCCCAAACACCACCTTCACGCCGGACGCCGGACGAAAAGTGATCAGAATAGCTCACCCTGACTTTCAGTCAGGTGAGCTAATAATTCTCCACATAATTTTTTTATAACCCCAACTTCACCACAAGAGGTAATAAATGTCACAAGTTCAATGGAGTCCAAAAATAGTGATGATTGCGATGGTATGACGACTAGCCTTCTCAAAAAAATAATTAACATAACGGGCGTACCGCTGTTGCATATCATTAACAACTCGTTCGTCCAAGGGAGTGTCCCAAATAGAATGAAAATTGCTAAAGTAATTCCAATTTTCAAAAATGGTGATGACCAGAAATTTAATAATTATAGGCCCATCAGTGTTCTACCAGTCTTTTCTAAAGTACTAGAAAAACTCATGTCGAATAGAATCACAAGTTATCTTGATAAATTTGGCATGTTATACCAACACCAATATGGATTTAGAAAATATCACTCTACTATACACCCAATAATGCAACTCCTCAAACATACAGGATGGGAAAATAATACTGAAGGTAATAATAAAACAATGGCTATATTCCTGGATCTTTCTAAGGCTTTTGATACAATTAATCACGACATCCTGCTCACCAAACTAGACAAATATGGCTTTAGAGGCATCAGCAACAACTGGTTCAAAAGTTATCTGTCGGACAGGGTTCAGTGTGTTAAATACGGTGATCAAAAATCCGATCTAATGGAAATAAAGTGTGGTGTTAAAGCGTGGTGTTCCTCAGGGTTCTATACTCGGACCTACACTATTTCTTCTATATATTAATGATATTTGTTCTTCAACATCATTAAATCTGTTATCATTTGCAGATGATACAACGGTCTATGATTCAGACTCTAATGTTGATCTCCTGGGCACTAGACTTAATAATGAATTGAAAACTGATATGAATGGTGCTCAGCAAATCAGCTAGTTCTAAATGCACGTAAAACCAAATATATTCTTTTGGATCCCACTCCTAGTAAGAGAAGGTGCAAGTATCCAGATATTTTCATTAATTGTACGAGTAGGGTCAAATCAAGATGAGAAATCTTTGAAATTTTTAGGTATAAGTATTGAGGAAAACCTAACATACCAAGCGCACATTTCCACAATTTATTCGAAGTTAAGATGGGCAAATTACGCTTTGAACAAGGTAAAAAAAATACTACCACACCAGGCATTGAAAACGTTAAATTATTCTATACTCCACTGCAATCTGATATATGGTATTCATATATGGGGCAGTTCGAGGGCAGTTAATAAATTGTTGAAATTGCAGAAACGTTCCATACAAATTATAAATAACAAAAAATATAACTCGCACACTGACCCACTATTTCTAAAGAATAGGATTCTAAAAGTTACTGACCTGTTCAAATTACAAACTTGCCTTTTTATATTTGATTGGAAACATGGGAATCTCCCAATGTCATTTAATGACTATTTTAGTATTTTAGAAAATATATCTCGTATGAACACGAGGCAAGTGGGACAAATGCGCGTACACAGAACTCGTAGAAAATGCCTAGATAAGTTACCGATACTTGCATTCCCTAAAATATGGAACAATTTGGACATGGATCTGCAAAATCTAAATAATAGAATCAAGTTTAAAAAGAATCTAACAATAAAACTTTTGTCTCCGTATGCTGACAGTACTCAATGTAATAATCCGTATTGTCCAGACTGCTGTGTATGAACAAAATTGAAGTAGCACAAAGCATGTAATTCTATGAATAAGTTCGCACCTTTACACATTAACTATCACCTTTATCAACGAGGCAAACTCGAGAAGAATATTGGACAATTCAGTTCAACAGGAGTGAGGAGTCGCACTCTTCTGACTATGCTGGTGTTGCCCGGGTGTTATTTTATTAGCGCTCGGATAATATAGGTACCGGTATAAGCGCAGATCTAAGACTTTATACGTATTAATCGTAGGACATGGCAATAAATGCCGAAGGGGACTTAAACACACAATAAATAATTGAATAAAAAATTAAAACCAAATGGGTAACTAAATTAATTAATTCAAAGATTGGTTGGCTGTTTCAGTAGTTGGTTGCTTAGTCAGTTTTATCAGTAGCTTATTGGACTATTAGACTATTGGATAATACCTGGTTATCTCGTCTTCAAATAAATCCACCGTGATGAACCACCAAGTCTATGGGTGAGCGATATCACCCGGAGTGTTCTCACACGCTGGGCAGCAGTGTCCCTGGTCCTTAGTCCATTCCCAGGGTTGAAGCAGGAACAAATGTTTTGTTTTGTATTTTGTGGGGGATGACAGGTAGACAGCCAATCTGGCTATGTCGTCTCCCTACGATATGTGCAGAAAAAATTCTGTTATTAAAACTTTGTACTCGGAAATGTCTATTTTGTATACAATGCTCATGTCGTAAAATAAAGTATTATTATTATTATTATTTGTATAAGAAAACTGAGGGTAAAAGTCTGAATGCAAAAAAAGATGAAAGTGTCAATGAATCTGCAGTTCCACTTCACCAAGAAGGGACTGAACTAAATAAGAGTTTGCCAGCAAAAACAGGTAAAACAGTATCATTCGACAGTGTGGTATATGATAGTCAAAGCCTGTTGCTCTCCTCTGACAAACTTGGTAATTTTATAAACTTACTTATTTGTTGCATTCCTTTGTTTTGACAAATCAACCTTAAACTACATGGTGTACTTGGGGAAATGTGATCACATGTGAAGCACTGCTAATTAAACCTTTAGGTCCTCATACAGACACAAACAGCCTCTCTTTTCATGCTCTGAAAAAAGTTCTCCCAAGTGTATTCTTCCTTGAGAACTCAACTGGTAGGATGCATTTATCTTGACAGTGTTTTCCCATCATTGTTGGCTGCCTGTGCTGGCAGCCACCAATAATGAAGAAACACTGTAAAGTCATCTGCAGGTGTTTACATGTATATTTATTTATTTGTTTATTTATTGGTGTTTAACCCTTTACCTAACGTGGAAAGCAGACGACACTTGCAAAAATAATTCTTGAATAACTAATTTTTTTCATTTTTTGTCTCAAAAACATAGGTTATGACCCCTTGTTGGAACGAGCTCGTTCCAACGAGGGGTCATAACCTATGTTTTTGAGACAAAAAATGAAAAAAATAATGAAAATTAATTGGCGATTTTTGAGAATAGCGCTGGCCGGTTTTGGCCGTTACGTTGCGTAAAGGGTTAAGGTCACATACTTATGCCCAATGTCTAATGGTGACCGTGACAGTTTTATGGGTGGAGGAAGCCTGTGTACCTGGAGAGAACCACCGAGCATCGATGAGCAACTGTCAGCTCCTCAACATTCTAACTCTGTTCAAGCAGGGTTACAATGGTTGAAGACAAGTACACCATTGACATGCAGTATGCCTTAGTACATGGCATTATCGTGCCCCCATGTAGGCAACCGGGATAAAGTGCCTTGCCCAAGGACACAACACGGGTTGTCTCGGGACCTCTAGCATAGAAGTCCAACAGTCTACCACTCAGCCACTGCACTCCCGTGTATGTATGTAAGGTAGTTATTGAAAATCTGAGGTCTTGAGAGTTAACCCTTTACCTAACCTGAAAAGCAGACGACACTTGCAAAAAAAATTCTTGAATAACTAATTTTTTTCATTTTTTGTCTCAAAAACATAGGTTATGACCCCTCGTTGGAATGAGCTCGACGAGCTCGTTCCAACGAGGGGTCATAACCTATGTTTTTGAGACAAAAATGAAAATATTTTGAAAATTAATTGGCGATTTTTTAGAATAGCGCTGGCCGGTTTTGGCCGTTACGTTGGGTAAAGGGTTAATTAAAATTTTGCTGATGATGATTTTTATTACCTGGTAACCTGGATGGGTTACTGTCTGAGCTATTGATTAGGATTCCTGTGTTATGTCCTTGGGCAAGGCACTTAACCCCGATTCTCCACATGGGGGCACGATGACGCCGTGCACTGAAGCGTACTGCACGTCGATGGTGCGTATGTCTTCGGCCAATCTAACCCTGCCTGTGCTGCAGTGCGGAGTTACGATGTTGGAGGGCTGGCAGCTGCTCGTCGTTGTTCGGTGGTTCTCTCCGGGTACTCCGGCTTCCTCCACCCGTAAAACTGTCACCGACATGATATGATTTTGACTGTTAAAGTGTCGTTAAACCTTAATAAATAAATTAACAATTAAATTGGCCGTTACGTTGGGTAAAGGGTTAACTTAAACACTGCATAATCAGGGAACAATAAGCACATTCTGGGAACATAGTAGGGATCATAAGCTATGTTTTTGAGATAAAAAATGAAAAAAATAATGAAAATAGGTTGGGCCTAAAAAAATTAAAAATCTGTTTCTCAGGTCCTCCCACATGGTCTTTTTGGCTGCCACATGCTCTCTTCATAACCAATGCAAACTTAAAACCATAAAACCTCATATGGTACTATGTCACGATTCAGGCTCCCAAAGAGAACATAAATATCAACCCAGGGAATTGATTTGAACAAGCTTGAATCAAAGCCCCATAAAGATGTTGTATATCAAATATCAAAAGAATCTGACTGATGGATCTAAAGAAGATTTTTAAGGATTATTCCTCAAATATTGACCCAGGGACTCAATTTGAACAAACTTGAATCTTATCCCTCCCCCCCCCCCCCCCCCCCCCCCCCCCCCCCCAAGATGTTGTATACCAAATATGAAAATATTCTGACTGGTGGATCTGAAGAAGATTTTATAAGAAATTTTCTCATATTGCTCTAAGTTCAACTTTGGGCTCCAATAAAAAGCCCAAATATCAATATTGCACTAAGTTCAACTTTGGGCTCCAATGAAGAGCCCAAATATCAATGCAGGGATCCTATTTGAAGAAACATGAATCTGACCCCCATAGAGATGTTGTATACAAAATATCAAAAGAATCTGACTGGTGGATTTGAAGAAGAAGACTTTTAAAGCTTATTCTACATACTGCCTTTAGGTAATATTCTGTCTCCTGTGTTGAGCCCAAATATGAACCGAGGGGCTTAATTTGAACACACTTGTATCTGACCCCCCCCCCCCCCCCCCCCCCCACCCCTTATGGATGCTGTAGACCAAATATCAAAAGATTCTGATCAGTGATTCTGGAGAAGAAATTTTTTTCTAATTTTTGCAAATATGCTGACTCAGCCTTTTTCCAATGCCCCCCCCCCCCCACCTCCCCCACCCCCACAGAATACACCGACACAACCATTCCTTACTACTTATGGTCCTAAGGATGCTTCATACAAAATACCAGTTCTCTGTTCCATGTGGCTTGGGAAATATGGGTGTTTCTATATTTAGCTCTTGTGGTTCCCATAGGGACACAGGAAATTTTTTTTGGGGGGGGGGGGGGGGCATGAATCAAGTACTTATGACTCAATAATACCATATACCAAATTTGGTTTAAATCAGACCATCAGTTCTGAAAACAGAAATTATGGGCGGGGCCAAACATCTTGCCTCTCCGATAACAACGGCAAATATTGCTTCACGAGCTCTGTTTGAACAAAGTTGATTCATAACTCAAAAGGAAGATCCATCCCAAACATCAAGTCATTGTACCCACTGGTTCATGAGAAGATTTTAAAAAAAAGGGAGTCAAGTCGAGGGATGGAGCCGTGTCAGATGGATGCAACCAAAATTGATTATCAACATGAACCCACCAGAACCCAGCCAATGCAATTGCCAATTCTTTTTTTGTATAAAATCAGCCCCAATTTATTTAATTATTTATTTATTGGGGTTTACGACACTTTCAATAGCCAGGGTCTCCTAGTGTCAGACACTTTTACAGGTGGAGGAAGTCGGAGCAGCCAGAGAGAACCACTGCAAAATGGTGAGCAACTGTCAGGCTCCCCAATATACTAACTCAACACACAAGCAGAGTTAGTATTGGTTGAAGACAACTGCACCATTGACGTGCAGAATGCCTTAGTACATAATATCACTGCAACCCCATGTGGGTAATGGGGGTGAAGTGTCTTGCACAAGGACACATCGCGGTTGCTGCAGGTGGGATTCAAACAGAGTACTTCTCGGCTTGCAGCCTCTACCTTCTGAGCCACCTCGCCCCAATCAGCTCCAAGACAGCACATTGAAAATTAGTAATTGCTCTACCCCCAAAATATTGAATATGGATTCTAATAAATACTGCCATTGAACTGACAAGAAATCATGCTGCAAGGGTTTAAAGGGTTAAAACATCTTTGATACTTTTGAACATTACATGCAAGAATATATCACACTAGTAGACATAATAGGTCTACTGGCACTTGTAATATGCATGCAGGACATATTTATTGCTCCAAAAATAAAACTTCACAATAACTGGTGACATTTCTTTCCCACTTGTGTGATTGTGAGGCTGTGGATACAGGAGTGTATTATTAAAATAAAAGGAATTACAAAGATTTATTATTACATGTTGTCACACAGACTGTCAGTTTTAAAGAAAATTTTAATTTTATGCATTGGAAAATATGCATCTAAATTTTGAAAGAATTCAATGTGTGTTATTATTGCGGTGTAAATGACTATGATGTTAGTTTATGCTGTGTTGGCATATCATCAGATTTCATTTTGTAGACTACATGATACATTTGAGCTGCCCGTGAAAAACCTTCCTTCACAGGTAACATTTTTATATTAACCCAGCCAGTATGACAAATAAGCAGCCTCTCATGGTCACTGACAGGCAAAAAAATGTATGTTTTTCCGGCACCAATTCACTTGTTCTAACATAATGATCAGTATTTATAATTTCTTGAAAATGAGAAAAGTTTATTTAATTATTTATTGGGGTTTAATGATACTTTTGACAGCAAGGGTCACCTCGTGACAGACAGTTTTAAGGGTGAGGAAGTTGGAGCACCTGGCCAGAACCACCTAGCAATGGCAAGCAACTGTCACACTCCCCAACATACTAACTCCACACAAGCAGGGTTAGCACAGGTTGAAGACAAGTGTACCATCGATGTGTAGTACGTCTTGGTACACAGCGCCACTGTGCCCCAATGACGGCAATCAAGATTAAGTGCCTTTCCCAATGACGCAATCCAGTTATTGGTTTGAACTCCAATGCCATAACCAATGAGCCACTGTGCTCCCGATTAAAGTTTATTATAAACATACATTTCAAAGCAGCACTTATTACAGTTACACAATTTTTTAGTATTTTTAATTTAAAAACTGTCCAGTTTTAGTGGGCTTTGTTAAATCATTGACTGATCATTTATTGGAAAGCTCTCTTACAGAGAGCTTTCCAATAAATGATAAATCAAACACAGCTTTCCAATGAATGATAAGTCAAAAATTTAGCAAAGCCTACAAAAACTGGCCAGTCATATGAATAAATAAACCGTGCATGTAGATTTGATAAAAAAAAATATAATCTTGTTATCATTTATTGCAAAACTCTCTTACAGAGAGCTTTCCAATAAATGATAAAACATATTTCTGCATAATGGCTAATCGTGACCACAACATGGAGATGAAGTAAAGTCCATAAAGTTTGTACCCATGTTGCCCATTTTAGAGGACTTCCACCCCAGGTATTGGTATTGACTTTCACCACAGCAAACAAGCACTTCTTCACTTCTCAGGGTTACCATGGGGAGAACTTTCCAATAAATGATAACAAGATAATATTTTTGATCAAATCTACATATACGATTAATGTGTTTAGCAATCCTAATAATTTAACATGCAACAGAATTCACCTTTAGAAACAAGACGAATTTGATTGCCAGATGTAAACCATTTTTAGACCCCAATTATGACAGGTCGATTTTTTAATACAACTGTCATGAATATGTATTTATGTTTATTTATTGGTATTTAATGTCACATATTTCTGCACAATGGCTAATCATGACCGTGCCTTGGATATAAAGTCAAGTTCAGCAAATCGTTTACATCCATGATGCCCATTTTAGAGGACATCAACCCCAGGTATTAGTGACTGGTTCTATATATGCAAACTTTAAAACAAGAGTAAGTCTTGAATGAAAATTTGGATCACTGTGGAATGGCAAGTGCTAGTTCATGATTACTGATGCTTTTCACAACTTATAAATTATGGACACAAACAGACTCAGAGTCAAAAAAATTGAATATTTTTGTCTCAAATTTGAAAATTTCAGCAAGAGGGGGTGTTCGCCGCACGTGATTACCACCCTTGCCCCCCCCCCCATCCCAGCTTGCGGATGATGCTGCACATCTTATTTAGTATTCCCCCTTAGTAGTTCAGCGATCTTAACGTAGCAGCCACTCCCTACGTACCTAACATTGATATCCAGGCTACACACCTGACCCTCCCCCCTCCACGCAGGTTCTTCCACCTCTAGTTTAACCCATTTGATTTTATAATACCTAAGGAAGCCACCTACTAAATAAATATCTGTTTCGTGGAGTTCAGGAAATATGGGTGTTTGTTTTTTTCCCTCTTATCAGCTTGTGGGGCTCCCATGGAGATGCAAGAACAATGTTTTTCTTGGAAACTAGTCACCCAATAATACAGTAGAGCCCACTTAATTGGATATCTCTTAACTGAATAACCCTGAAAATTATTCAATTAACAGGAGCATTCAATTAACAGGGATTGTATCACTTTCCTGTATTATAGAGATAAACTTAGCATTTATTCTATTTATCTTGACAGAGCTCCATGAGCTTTGTCAAACAAGATATAATAGATTAAATGTCTGTATTGGATGTACTGAGGCCAAATAAATAAAGAACAAGAGCACCGCCTAGTGGGGCAACATACGCCCGTGGTGCTCACCATGTGTGCAAAGTTAGAACAATAAAGCATGTAAAATGTTGAAGGAGTAGGTGACACAATACTGTAATGTTTTAAGTACTAAAAGGGGGCATAACTCTGGAAATACAAAATGGAGTTACCTGCTCTTGTCACATGCACAATGGCAATTGGTGATTAACATGTGTACAAAGTTTGAACAATATAGCATGTAAAATGTTGAAGGAGAAGGTGACACAATACTGTAATGTTTTAAGTACTGAAAGGGGCTTAACTCTGGAAATACAAAATGGAGTTACCTGCTCTTGACACATGCACAATGGCAACTGGTGATCACCATGTGTGCAAAGTTTGAACAATACTGTATGTAAAATGTTGAAGGAGTAGGCGACAAAATACTGCAATGTTTTAAGAACTAAAAGGGGGCATAACTCTGGAAATACAAAACAGAGTTACCTGCTCTTGTCACATGCACAACGGCAATTACTGATCAACATGTGTGCAAAGTTTGAACAATGTAGCATGTAAAATGTTGAAGGAGTAGGTGACACAATAGTGTAATGTTTCAAGTATTAAAAAGGGCATAACTCTGGAAATACAAAACAGAGTTACCTGCTCGTCACATGCACAATGGCAATAGGTGATCAACAGGCGTGCAAAGTTTGAACAATATAGCATGTAAAATGTTGAAGGAGAAGGAGACTCAATACTGTAATGTTTTAAGTACCAAAAGGGGCATAACTCTGGAAATACAAAATGTTATCTGCCCTTGTCACAAGCACAACGGCAATTGCTTATCACCATGTGTGCAAAGTTTGAACAATATAGCAAGTAAAATGTTGAAGGAGTATGTGACACAAAACTGTTATGTTTTGAGTATTAAAGGGGGCATAACTCTGGAATAACAAAAGAGAGTTACTTGCTCTTGTCACATGCCCAACAGCAATTGGTGGTCAACATGTGTGCAAAGTTTGAACAATATAGCATGTAAAATGTTGAAGGAGAAGGCGACACAATACTGTAATGTTTAAGTACAAAAAGGGGCATAACTCTGGAAATACAAAATGGAGGTACCTGCTCTTGTCACATGCACAAAAGCAATTGGTGATCACCATGTGTGCAAAGTTTGAACAATATAGCATGTAAAATGTTGGAGTAGGTGACACAATACTGTAATGTTTTAAGTACTAAAAGGGGGCATAACTCTGGAAATACAAAATGGAGTTACCTGCACTTGTCACATGCACAACGGAAATTACTGATCAACATGTGTGCAAAGTTAGAACAATGTAGCATGTAAACTTTTGGAGGAGTAGGTGACAAAAATTGTTTACGGACGGACGGACAGACGGACGGATGGACATTCTTACAAATGGCTACTTATGTGGCAATTTTATGGATATGTTAGGTAGCTAACCTAAAACACATGTCCAACATAATAAAACAAGTTTTTTGGGGGAAAATTTTGAGGGGGGGTCAGCTAACCCTAACCCTACCCTTTACTGACCCTAACCCTACCCACCCCTAACCCAATGCTAACCCTAGCCACATAACTCTAACACCATTTCACTGACCCCCACCCCACCCCTAAACCTCACCCTGGAATGCCCTATCCCTACTCTACATTTATCCAAAGCCCCCCCCCCCTCCCTCCAACCACCGTCCCCCCCTCCAACCACCCCCACAATAAGAGATTCTGTTAGTAATTTCTCGACAGGCTACAAGATTTTTTATTCAATTAACAGGAGTTTACTCTATAACCTATATTTGATTAACAGGTCAATTTGTACTGGAGGTATGGTAAATGGTTTTGTGTTTGGAAATTATATTCAATTAACAGGGTTATTCAGTTAAGATATATCCAATTAAGTGGGCTCCACTGTACATGTCAAGTCCAAAATTGCTGATAGCAGTAATTAAATGATAAATAAATCACCAACTCAATGCAATAAATTAGACTAGATGATTTACTGCCATTATGATATTTTTCTATAATCTTGCCATGCATCAAACCAACAAAACAAGAAAACACATACCTGAAAAACTACTACAATACTAGAACAATGAATGGGCATTATGTCATGCACTACACAAGAATGCAATACCAAAACATCATAAACAAGAGGTCTCACGGGGCCTGAAGAGTGCACCTTGAACAGAACACAACATAAACAGAGTCCAAGAATGAGTCAACATTAAGCAATCCATCTCCATAGGGTACATTGTCAATTCTTCAGCCCCTCAGGAGTAACAAAAATAATCCGAGCAATCATGCCTTTTTCTTCAGTTGATCATAATGTAAAATGAAAAGCAGTACTAGAGCTCCCCTATGAAGCCCCTTGATACAACCTATGTGGATTAATCTTAATTACACACCTCTAGAGGGTACTGAATACAAAATTTCTAATTCTTCAGCAACATGGCCAATTCTGGCTCCCAGAGGGAGCCCAAATATTAACCAATTTGAACAAAGTTGAATCTGACATCCCTAGAGATTCTGTGTACCAAATATGAAAGCATTCTGACCTCCCGAGACCATGTGTACCAAATATGAAAGCATTCTGATTGTTGGATCTGAAGAAGAACAATTTAAAGAAATTTCTTTATATTGCACTAAGTTCAAATTTGAGCTACCATAGAGAGCCCAACTATTAACATCCGATTTAAACAAACTTGAATCTGCCCCCCCCCCCACCCCCCACCCCCTAGAGATGATGTATACCAAATATAAAAGCATTCTGACTAGTGGATCTAAAGAAGAAGATTTTTGAAGAAATTTCCTCATATTGTGCTAAGTTAAATTTCAATCTCTCGATTTGAACAAAGTTGAATCTGTCTTCCCTAGAGATGTTGTGTACCAAATATGAAAGCATTCTGACTGTTGGATCTAAAGAAGATAAATTTTAAAGAAATTTCTTCATATTGCACTAAGTAAAAATTTGGGCTACCATAGCGAGCCCAAATATAAACCTAGGGATACGATTTGAACAAACTTGAATCTGACCTCCCTAGAGATGATGCATACCAAATATGAAAGCATTCTGACTGGTGGATCTGAAGAAAAAGATTTTTGAAGAAATTCCCTCACATTGTACTAAGTTAAAATTCAGGTTCTCATATGGAGCCCAAATATTAACCCAGGCACTCGAATTGAACAAACTTGAATCTGCTCCCCCCAGAGATGTTGTATACCAAATATGACAGCTTTCCGACTGGTGGATCTGAAGAAGATTTTTAAAGAAATTTCCTCATATTGCACTAAGTTAAAATTTGGGTTACCTTTTGCTCAGGTGAGCAAAAATGCTAAATGTAATTCTTTTTATTCAATCCATATTTTTACCTTTATACACAAGTGGTTGAAGCTGTCTTGTATCAATTTTATTCCAGAAAAATGGTTGAGCGCAAGAAGCTACCATTTTGGGTCTAATAAAAAGTGCCAATTTTTGTGGCTTTACACTGTATGCATTAATTTGTTTTCTCGGCAGTAGAAAAAATGTTTATACAAAATAATTCTGTTACAATTTACTAGAGAAACAAAAGCACATGCTCCAATAAATTGTGAAAAAAAAATTTTTTGAACAAACCAAAGCTCCTCTTATTGGTGGCATGGTATCTTGAAAAAAAAATACAAATCACCTTTGAAAAATAATTTAAAACTTTTCAAGTTAATCCTTTACTTAACATAATGGTAAAAACTGGTTTATCTGTTCACAAAAATCGACATTTAAAATAGGCTGTCACAAAAGTTGAAGAGTGGCGACGTGATTTTCTGCAGTCTGATTCTACCCCAGCCTCTTCATCCCATTTGACCTAACTTAAAATATAAACCACCAACAGAAAATATATAAAAAGCAACAGTGTTAACGTCCTACACTCTAGTCCAGTTATACCACATAATGCTGGGGAGTATGGTTACATTTGTAATTGTGAATGGAATTTACTTCTGTCAATCATCCACAAGGTTAAAAATTGGAGATATGCTCCAAGGCTTTCAGTCTTTGTTGTGTCAAAACAGTTGACATGAACACCAAGGTAACTGTTACCACAAATTAATCTTCTAAAAAATACTTTTTTGTAAATCCATACCATCACATGAAAAAGTTATTTCACACATAAGTTATTTCACACTTAAGAAAAATGTCTTACCAAATTACAATCAAATTTTATTGCTAAAGTAAGAAAAAAAGTTACTCGATCCGAAGTCGGTTTACCCTCACCCATTGCCTCTTAACAAATAGTACAAATACATCCAACAATACTGAAATCCATCTCACAACATTTCTTGTTTTTTTTTTACATAGTGGAACCCAGTAAACTGAATAGCCCACTTTGCCGATGGGAATTATTCAATGAACAGGAGCATTCAATTAACAGGGATATGGTCACTTTCCTGTATTCTGCAGATAATCTGAGAATTTATTCTATTATATCTTGTTTGGCAGAGCTCTGTCAAACAAGATATAATAGTGAGGTCGTCGGTTCGAATCCCACCTGCAGCAACTGCATTGTGTCACTTTTGGTCACTGTCGGGGAAGTTTCTCGAAATGTTTTATTCAGTTAACAGGAGCTTAATCATAACCTACATGCAATTATTTATTTATTTATTTATTGGTGTTTTAGGTCACTTACTTATGCACAATGGCTAATCATGACCGTGACAGTTTTACAGGTGGAGGAACCCAGAGTACCCAGAGAGAACCACCAAGCACTGACAAGCAACTGTCAGCTCCCCAACATTCTAACTCTGTTCAAGCTCCGCTCAAGCAGGGTTACAGCGGTTGAAGACATGTGCACCAGCCTTAGTACACAGCATCATCGTGCCCCAAGTAGGCGACCTGGATAAAGTGCCATGCCCAAGAACACAACATGGGTTGCAAGCCAGAAAATAAGCAGACTGACATCTGCAAAATGAGGTCCCCAGAGGGTGAATTTAGTGATGCTACCCTGCATAGCAGGGTAGCATCAAGTACTTTCCCTCTGTGAGCCTCAATCTGAATCTGGGTCTCAAGAGTAAACAGAAAGAGGTACCCAAAGGATAAATTGACTCACTGTATGGGATAGCATCATCAAATTCACCCTCTGGGCACCTCATTCTGCAAATGTCTGGCTGCTTATTTTCAGGCCTGATGGGTTGTCCCGGACGGGGATCGAACTCAGGACGTCTAGCATAGAAGTCCAACAGTCTACCATCGAGCCACTGCACTCCCCTATATGCAATTACCAGGCCAAATTTGTACTGGTGGTATGGAAAATTGCTTTATTGCTTATTGGCATTTTAAGGTCACATATTTCTGTGACTGCATCTTAGAGATAAAGTAAAGTCCAGCAAACTGTTTATACCCATGCTCCCATTTTTGAGGACTTCCACCCCAGGCACTGGTTACCAGGTCCTACTCTACCATTAAAACAGAGCTTGTTTACCACAGTAAACAAATACTGCTTCACTTTCTGGGGTTCCCACATGGAGATATGATAAATGGTTTTGTGTTTGGAAACTATATTCAGTTAACAGGGTTATCCAAATAAGTGGACTTCACAGTATTATTATTAAAACTATAAAGTTTGGAGAAATTATTTTCTAAACCCTTTACCACCCACATCAAACATTTTTTTTTCGAATCGAATCTCAAATCGAATTGTGTCTCTGATAATGATATTGATATTGAAATTGAATTGAGTCTCCAATCGAATTTTAATAGACAAGTTATTTCATATCCAAATAGAAGTTAAGACTTCAAAAACTAAAACTATGTATAATGTTCTGGACAAAATTCACTACTTACCTAACAATTAACCATTGTCAATTACTCAATTAAATAGGAATTGAGCTTACATGAATGAACTGTCTAATGTCCATTTTATCCAATCTTTGTTTGAATTGTAACAAACTGAAGTTAGTACGAGAGATTCCCAAAAATCGAATCTTGAGACTGATTCGGGATCAATCTTGAAGCAGACGTATGATATTGATATTGAATCAAATCTCGAATATTTGCAGGGCCCTAATGACATTTGCACAAAAGTTTCTTGAATAACTAAATAATTTAATTTTTTGGCCTCAAAAACATAGCTTATTAGGTCCTTCATGATTGGAACAACATTCGGCAAGCTTGTTCCATTCGGAGATCACAAACTAGATTTTGGAGGTGGATATTTTTTTTAAATTTTAATGCCGATTTTTGTGACTAGCACTGGCCAGATATCTGACCGTTTTTGTGCTTCTCTAAAGCAGCCATGACTAGATTTGATAAAAATTCATGAAAATTTGACTCAAGAAATTGCTGCTGTTCAAAAAGTCGATACAATTAGAAGGAGAAAATTAAGCTAAATGTGCTCAAATTTTACTTATTTTTGTGGCAAGAAATTTCCTGTCCTGGGCAGGAATATCTGCTAGCAGCATGCAAGGAGTTGTTATGAAACAGTTACTTGCCAACACAACACCAAAAACCTAAACAAAACAAGAGGCCCCACAGGGCCTGAAGCACTCACCTTGAACAGAACATGATATAAACAGAGTCCAAGAATGAGTCTACATTAAGCAATCCATCTCCATAGAATACATTGTCAATCCTTGAGCCTCTCAGGAGTGACAAAAATAGTCCGAGCATCATGCCTTTTCTTCAGCTGATCATAATGTAAAATGTGGAGCTCCCCTATGAAGCCCCTTGATACAACCTATGTGGATTAATTTTAGTTACACACCTCCAGAGAGTACTGAACACAAAATTTCTAATTCTTCTGCTACATGGCCAATTCCGGCTCCAATAGGGAGCCCAAATATTAGCCCAGGCTCTCGATTTGAACACAGTTGAATCTGACCCCCCTAGAGATGTTGTATACCAAATATGAAAGCTTTTTGACTGTTCGGTTTAAAGAAGAAAAAATTTTAAAGAAGTTAAAATTTTGGCTACCATAGCGAACCCAAATATTAACCTACGGACCCGATTTGGTTAAACTTGAATCTGACCCCCACCCCACCCCCACCCCCACCCCCACCCCCTAGAGATGTTGTATACCAAATATGAAAGTATTCTGACTAGTGGATCTGAAGAAAAAGATTTTTAAAGAAATTTCTTCATATTGCACTAAGTTAAAATTCAGGCTACCACAGGGAACCAATTTGAACAAACTTGAATCTGACCACCCTAGATATGTTGTAAACCAAAGGTGAAAGAATTCTCACAGGAGAATCTGAAGAAATTCCCTCATATTGTACTAAGTTAAATTTCTGGTTCCCATATGGAGCCCAAATATTAACCCAGGCACACAAAATTGAACAAACTTGAATCAGACCCCCCTAGAGATGTTGTATACCAAATATGAAAGCATTCTGACTGGTGGATCTGAAGAACAAGATTTTCAAAGAAATTTCCTCATACTGCACTAAGTTAAAATTTTGGCTACCATAGCAAGCCGAAATATATACCTAGGAACCCGATTTAAACAAACTTGAATCCGACTCCACTAGAGATGTTGTATACCAAATATGAAAGCATTCTGACTGGTGGATCTGAAGAAGATTTTTAAAAATTATCCCCCATATTATTATTTATTTATTTGTTGGTGTTTAAGGTCACATATTTCTGCACAATGGCTAATCATGACCACGACAGTTTTACGGGTGGAGGAAGCCGGAGTACCCGGAGAGAACCACTGAGCAATGGTGAGCAGCTGTCAGCTCCCCAACACACTAACTCCACACAAGCAGGGTTAGCATTGGTTGAAGACAGGTGCACCATCGACGTGCAGTATGCCTTAGTACACAGCGTCACCGTGCCCCCACGTGGGCAATGGGGGTGAAGTGTCTTGCCCAAGGACACAACGTGATTGCCGCAGGTGGGATTTGAACCGAGGCCCTCTTGGCTTGCAGCCTGCACCTCTACCTACTGGGCCACCGCGCCCCCTATCCCCCATATTGAACTAAGTTAAAATTTGGGCTTCCACAAGAAGCCCAAATATTAACCTAGGGACTTGGTTTGAACAATCTTGACAATGATGTATACTAAACATTACATTAAAAGATTCTGACTGGTGGTTCTGAAGAAGAAGAATTTTAAAGAATATTGCCCATATTGCCCTAAGTTAAAAATTTGGGCTCTTGTATTGAACCCAAATATGAACCAATGGTCTTTATTTTAACAAACTTGTATTTGCACCCCACCCCCCCCCACCCCCCCACCCCCAACCCCTCCTATGAATGCTGTATACTGAATATCAAAAGATTCTGACCATTAGTTCTGGAGAAAAGATTTTTAAAATTTTTTGCAAATATGCTGACTCAGTATTTTTTCAATGCCCTCTATAGGATGCCCTAACATAACCGATGACATTTTCTTTTTACCATTCAATTCTACTGGTCCTAAGGATGCTTCATACCAAATAACAGCTCTATCTTTCATACGGTTTGGTAAATATGGACATTTGAAAATATTTCTATTTTTAGCTCCTAGGGTTCCCATGGGGATGAAGGAATTTTTTTTTACATGAGTTAAGTACTTATGACCCAATAATACCACATACCAAATTTGGTTCAAATCGGACTATCAGTTCAGAAAATAGAAATTTGGGGGAGGGGGGCCAAAAATCTTACCCCTCCCATTACAAAGTCAAATATTGCTTCACATACTTCATTTGAAAAAATTTGATTCTACATCTCAAAAGGAAGCTCCATAACAAATATCAAGTTACTACACCCTCTGGTTCATGAGAAGAAAATTTTAAAAATATTTTGGAGCATTTTCCTCCACCCCCTCCATATGGTGCTGGGCATGCTGAGTTGAACAAAAATGCAATGCCCCTTTGGGACCATCACTCACACAAACTTTCCCTTTAATTGGCCCAGTGGTTTTGGAGGATAAGACCAAAACATAGTGTTGATGGACAACGGACGGATGGATGACGGACGACAGACAGAGAGCGATGAGATTAGCTCAGCTTGACTTTGCCAAGGTGAGCCAAAAAAATGATTTCCTGTTTGTATAGGCTGCTTTATTAACCTTTCTGTACGCCGATGACTAAATACCAAACTTCCAGAAAATATTTCCTGCAATGCATCTAAGAAGTTAACCAATTCAATATTGTTTAAGAGAGCTGAACACGCACTGTCAAAAAGATTGAATTGGTCACATTTCTAACTACATTATGGGTAAAATTTGTGGCTTCAAATTTTGATATTTCGACCTCAAGTGTACAGAGGGTTAACTATCAGTAACTGCGTTAAAGCCAACTCTATTTACAAACCAAAAGATATCATGATCTACCTTTTACCCTAAAATATATTGAGTCAAAAAACAAAGTACAATAGAAACAAATGTGAAAAAATAGCATAAAGGATGAAATATAATAGTTCTAATGTTGCATGTTTGTGGACAAGAAGTCATGCAAAGAGTTTAATGACATGTTGTTGTTGTCCACCCAACCATACACAATTTTGCTGCGGATTTCAAAATGGCATGTGCTACCCGAGAATGTCAAATTGAATGGGTGACCAGCAATTTTCTTTGTGTTGTGTTGTGCTAGAGAGCCTGGGTTATTGAGAAAACGCGCTAGTTTTTGTCCTCCGACATTTTAAAAAATGCCAAGGTTAACCGAAAATCAGAGGTTGCATGAAATTGGTTTTGATGAGCTCGCTGCTGAGTTCAGAGTCACTGTGGCCACTATTTACTGTCTCATTGGAAAGTATAGAACCACTGGATCATCTACTGTTGACAGACCGCATTCAGGTCAACCAAGAGCTACAACCCCTGCACAAGACTGACACATCAGGACGTTTCACTTCGGGATTGCTTACTTCTGGCGATGAGGACAGCAGCAATTACTCCTGGTAGAACTAACAATCAAATCAGTGCTCAAACTGTCCACAGCAGAATCACTGAACATGGCATCCGAAGTATGCGTCCATACCACAGACCAATCCTTACCCATCATCGTACCATCAGAATGGAATGGGTACGTCAGCATGTTCACTGGACTCGGCAGCATTGGCACTCAGTTCTTTTTAGTGATGAATCACGTTTTATCTTCGGAGCGCTGATGGTAGGGCAAGAGTGAATCGGCGCAGAGGAGAACGGTTTTCTGATGCTTGCATGCGGAAATGCGACTGTTTCGGCAGGGGTAGTGTAATGGTTTGGGCAGGAATTTCCTTGCACCATCGAACACAGTTGATCTTCATTGATGGTAATCTGAATGGACAGTGATATAGGAACGAAATTCTTAACGCTGTTGTTGTCCCATTGTTCAACGCTAATGTCAGATTGCAATTATTCCAGCAAGACAATGCCTGATGTCATGTGGTGCAAATCTGTTGTGACTTTCTTGAGGAGCAGAGCATCAAACTTCTTCCCTGGCCCCCACTTTTGCCAGATTTGGGATCAATTGGACCGTCAGGTACGACTTCATGATCTTCAGACAATAGGCAATTTACGTAATGTTCTAAGGCTGGAGTGGAACGCAATACCACAGGGTGACATCCCGAGACTTATCAGGTCGATGCGCCGTTAATGTCTTGCCATCCAAGAGGCAATCGGTGGACATACACGCTATTGACTGCATGTGTGAATTTTTCATTTCAGCCCATGTCTGAATTGCAATGTCCTGACGTGACGCTGGCAACAGTAAGAACATGAAATTATGCAAATTCATACAGCTCGACTCGAAATATGAATTTACAATAATTTGTTTGGGATTAAAGTCGATAATACTAAAAAAAATTCCTCCTCAAAGTTTATTATATTTTCTTTTTGACTCAGTATAGATCATGACAATCAACTGATTCACTTAGAAATAGTTCAACAGCAAACAAGTAATTAATTGAAAATAGGGGGCGTGGTGGCTCAGTAGGTAGAGGTGCAGGCTGCAAGCAAAGAGGTCCTTGGTTCGAATTCTACCTGCGGCAACCATGTTGTGTCCTTGGGCAAGACACTTCACCCCCATTGCCCATGTGGGGGCAGAGTGGCATTGTGTACTAAGGCGTACTGCATGTCGATGGTGCACTTGTCTTCAACCAATGCTAACCTGCTTGTGTGGAGTTAGTACATTGGGGAGCCTGATTGTTGCTCGATGGCTCTCTCCAGGTACTCCAGCTTCCTCCACCCGTACAACTGTCCGACACAAGGTGGCCCTGGCTGTCAAAAGTGTTAAAACCCTAATTAAATAAATAAATTGAAAATAGAATATGTTTTCATTTTGGAATTCACACAAAAAACCAATGAGGGGTCTTAAGTTGAGTTTGAATGGTACTGGCTGGTTTTGGTCATTACATTGGGTATTATTATTATTATTTATTGGGGTTTAAGATCACATACTTATGCACAACAATTACTAATCGTGACCCTGACAGTTTTTTGGGTGGAGGATGCCAGAGTACCCGGAGAGAACCACTGAGCTGCTGTCAGCTCCTCAACATTCTAACTCTGTTCAAGCTCCGCTCAAGCAGGGTTACAGTGGTTGAAGACATGTGCACCATCGATGTGCAGTATGCCTTAGTTCATTTTTGGAATTCTTTCAAAAAACAAATGGGGGGTCTTAAGTTGAGTTTGAATGGTACTGACTTGTTTTGGCCACTACACTGGGTAAAGAGTTAATATAGATGAGATTTACACTAAATCTGTACAGTGCACAGGGTTAGTTACTCAGTTAAAAATGATTTTTTTATAACCAGAAAGTGTGACTAACCCTGTGCATTGCACAGGGTTAGTCACAACTTATGCAATTACTTATACATGATTGTGGACATTTTTTAAAAGTGAATTCTAATGAATGCAAGTGTCAATGACACTGCAGCTTAACTTGACTGTGCATAGTGTTTGAAAAAAAAGCATAATGTTCAATGTTTATGAAAGGATTATGAAATAAGATAAGAATTGTGATAACTGAGAATATGTTAAGTTCTGTACTCTACATGCTGTGTTTTCAACAAGAATTATTTGAGGTGTAGACTGTGCTGAAGAATTGCAGCCTGGGTTGATGTGACCCTCACAGTTAATGTATGTCAACCAAAGTTACTAAGTTACAGTAAAATCATTCCAAAAAACTATCTGTATAGTGTGGAAGAAAAATTAGGTCTGAAGCCTGGGGCCTCGTATGGCTCTCGTGGTTAATCGATCTGAACCAAAATGGTAAATTCATCCAGACATTCAATCAGAAATCCATCTGGACATCACAACACCAAGTCACTTAATCAAGTTGCGATGAAATCACCTCATAAATAGGTTTCAGGCTGTGTCGAAGGATTTAAAAGAAAGGGTTTGTGAGGCCTTCACCACTGATGAATATAACCAATTTAGACCAAAATACATGTAGGATGTTCTCATGATCTCATCTAGTCATCAAACCAAGCCATACTACCATGTTACAATGAAACTGCTTCATAAATACGATCTGCAGACCATGATAAATAAAGTCAGCTGTCACAGTTGACAGATCATGACGAAACTAGGATGTTCTCATCTAGACATCATACAAAAAGAAACGATGTTCCATGTTTATGAAAGGATTTTTAAACAAGACAAGAATGTGACAATTAACAATACATTAAGTTCCGGAGATTATAGTTTATGCATTCCACAAGAATAATAAGAGGTATAAACTGTGATAGAGGAATTTAGACCCGAACTCGTGCAGCCCTCATGGTTGACCAATCCAACCAAAACAGGGCTACAGGATGAAATAACTAGATATCACACTGAGCCATCCTACCAAGTTACAATGAAATCTCCTCATAAACATGACCTGTAGACAGTGCTAAAAGGAATCTAGGTTGTGTCCTAATTATTGATTCCTTTCACAACTTATAAATTGTGGTCTAATTATTGATGCCTTTCACAATTTATAAATTTTTTCTAGGGGTGGGGGGGGGGACACCCTCCTCTTATGCTTGCTCCCATATTGCCACTGCAGGGCTCAAATAATGCAGTGAGACATATTCAGTATGCCTCCCTAGATATTACTCCCCCCCCCCCCCCCCCCCCCCCCACCGTCCCCCCTAACTTTAATATCTTGGCTGCGCACCTGACCCCAGGCATTGATTAGTGAGTCTTATTTTATCTTTAAATAGAACTAAACCACAGTAAACAAATACTGCTTTATTTCTCAGCATTCTTACCAATAGTTTACAATGACTATATTGAAGTTTCTTTGTTCTGAAATAATAGTGTTAACTGTTAACCTGCAGAGTAATTTTAAATTTTTTTTCATCAAATGTAAAGCAGCCATGACTAGATTTGATGAAAAATTCATGAAAAGTTGACACAAGAAATTATCAGTTAAAAATTGTATACAACTTAAATGGGAAAATTTGGTAAAATATCCTCAAATTTGACATATTTTAATGGCAAGAGAGTGCCCGGGCAGGAATATCTGCCAGCAGCATGTCAGGAGTTAAAGACATCAGTAAACATCTGCACAAGGACTCAGGAAGCCTTTTTCTAGTGGGGCTGGGTAGGAGAGACACAGAATCTTCAGGAGTCAAAAAGTTGAGGCCAAATGCACAAGAAGAGAAGAGTATGCTAAGAGAAGACAACCCTGCATTTTTGGGGATCTTCTCTTCTCATCTTGTGCAATAGGCACATAACAATTCATTTATATTTATTGGAGTTTAAGGTCACATATTTCTGCACAATGGCTAACCATGACCATGACAGTTTTATGGGTGGAGGAAGCCGGAGTACCCAGAGAGAACCACCGAGCAACAGCAAGCAACTGTCAGCTCCCCAACATAGCAACTCCACACAAGCAGGGTTAGCATTGGTTGAAGACAGGTGCACCATCGATGTGCAGTATGCCTTAGTACACAGCGTCACCGTGCCCCACGTGGGCAATGGAGGTGAGGTGTCTTGCCCAAGGACACAATGCAGTTGCCACAGGTGGGATTCGAAAGGCACATAACAAGAAAAACATGATAGGAGATCCTCAGATTTTTTCAATGAAATACTCTAAAGTAAGCTTAGAAAGTAAATTGGCCTAACAGAAGGAATATACATAGGTGTTTCTAGTTTGAATAACATAACAATGTATGTGTTTTGAAAGAAATTAAAGTATTGCACATGTTAAAGATTGGTGGTGGAAGGGGAAGTGGGGGGGGAGGGGGGCACATGGCCCTCTTGCTCTGAATATTACTTTGCCTGGCGCAGATATTTGTGAAGTATTTATTTATTTATTTATTTATTTATTTATTTATTTATTTATTTATTTATTATGGTTTAACAACATTTTAACAGCCAAGGTCATATCATGTCAGTGACAGTTTTACGGGTGGTGGAAGAGGAGTACCTGGAGAGAACAAATGAGCAACAATGAGCAGCTGCCAGCTCCCCAACATCGTAACTCCATACTGAAGCAGAGGCAGGGTTAGATTGCTGAAGACATGCGCACCATTGACGTGCAGTATGCCTTAGTACACGACATCATCATGCCCCCATGTGGACAATTGGGGTTAAGTGCCTTGCCCAAGGACACAACACTGGAGTCCGAATCAATGCTCAGACGGTCACCTATCCAAGGACTAACCGGGCTCGACGTTGCTTAACTTTGGTGATCTGTCGAGAACCGGTTATCGCAATGCCACCCTTGTGAAGAATAAATCACAAATACTGTAATTTGGATGGGTTGTTGCACTTGCTGGTTCATTGCATACTTTAGTATGAATTATACATTCACAAAAGAATAGAACTGTACATAGTTGTGAATTGTGCAGATGTTTGTTTTGGGGATTTAAGAACACTTTCAACAGCCAAGGTGATATTATGTCCGACAGTTTTACAGGTGGAGGAAGCCAGGGTACCCAAAGAGAACAACTAAACAGCAAACGACTGTTAGACTCTCTAATTTCTAACCCGGCATAAGGAGAGTTTACAGCATTTGAAGGCAAGTGCACCAAGCCTGAAAATAAGCTATCTGTCATTTGCAGAATGAGGTCCCCAGAGTGTGAATTTGTTGATGCTGTCTCATACAGTGGGGCTATCTGTCATTTGCAGAATGAGGTCCCCAGAGTGTGAATTTGTTGATGCTGTCTCATAGTGGGCAAGAATCCCCCAAATTTATCCTCTGGGTACCTCTTTCTGTTTAGGCTTGAGATTTTGATTCAGATTGAGGTTCGCAGAGGGTAAATTTAGTAATGCTACCGTGCTGTGCAGGGTAGCATCACCAAATTCACCCTCTGGGGACCTCATTCTGCAAATGACAGTCAGCTTATTTTCAGACTTGAAGTGCACCACTGATGTGCAGAAAATAATGCCTTAGCACACAGCATCACCATTATCCCACATGGGCAATCACGGTCATGTGTCTTGCCCAAGGACACAGAGCAGATCGATGACACAGGTCAGGATCAAATCATCGACTTTCCAGTTAAAAGTTCAAAGCTCTGCCTAATGAGCTACCATGCTATTGACTAGAGGAACCGGTACCAGTATTTCTCTGACCACCAGGCCTGGAAATAAGCAGTCTGACATTTGCTGAATGAGGTTCCCAGAGGGTGAATTTGATGATGCTATCCCATACAGTGGGCCAATTTATCCTCTGGGTACCTCTTTCTGTTTAGTTTTGAGACCCTGATTCAGATTGAGGTTTACAGAGGGTAAATTTAGTGATGCTACCCTGCTGTGCACTCGTGCAGGGTAGAAAAACTAAATTCACCCTCTGAGGACCTCATTTTGCAGATGACAGTCTGCTTATTTTCTGGCTTGCTGACCATATACCTTGTTTTCAGTTCGGTATTCAGTACCTACATAAAAAATAGCTTTAATGCACCAAACTTTTAAATTTGACTCATAATCCATCACACTTGAGCTGGTTCCTATGACATCCAAATTTGTAAAATTTTATTGAGAATATATCAAGGTATTTTCGCTGTGTTAGTCTTATTCTGGGTTCTTATTGGTCTATAAAGGCCATGTTGGGTCAGAATCATCATACTGGTAACTCTAGTGGTTCCTACATATTTTGTATGTTTATGGCAGGTATTTTAAAGTACAAGGTTTTCGATTTATTCTTCCTCTCTCGGTTCAGTATTTCTGCAATACCTTTACTGTTCGATATTTTCGGTATACCGCCCAACTCTACTTATGAATCATAAATGGAACAAGCTTGCTGAGATCTTTCCAGTGAGCAGTCATAAGCTATCCCCTCTGAAAATGTAGGTGGGAATCCCAGTGTGATCACAGTGGTATCTCAGTTGAGATCTCCGTGTGATCAGACATGTTAATGCTAGAAAAAATTTTTTAAGGGAGGTTGAGGGTGATTTTCAAAGATATTGGATGAAATTCAGGGAAAAGTTTGAGTGCAAACAATATCCACAAAAAGAGCTAAAACAAGAGGCCCCACGGGGCCTGAAGCGCTCATTTTGAACAGAACACAATATAAACAGAGTCCAAGAATGAGTCTACATGAAGCAATCCATCTCCATAGGATACACTGTCAATCCTTGAGTCTCTCAAGAGTGACAAAAATAATCCGGGCAGTATGCCTTTTCTTCAGTTGATCATAATGTAAAATGTAGAGCTCCCCGATGAAGCCCCTTGATACAACCTATGTGGATTAATCTTAGTTACACACCTCTAGAAGGTACTGGATACAATATTTTTAATTCTTCAGCTATTTGGCCAATTCCGGTTCCCATAGGGAGCCCTAATATTAACCCAGGCTCTCGATTTGAGCAAAGTTGCATCTGACTTCCCTAGAGATGTTGTGTACCAAATATGAAAGCATTCTGACTAGTGGATCTGAAGAAGATGATTTTTGAAGAAATTCCCTTATATTGTACTAAGTTAAATTTCAGGTTCCCATATGGAGCCCAAATATTAACCCAGGCACTCGAATTGAACAAACTTGAATCTGACCCCCCCACACCCCCACCCTACAGATGTTGCATACCAAACATGAAAGCATTCCGACTGGTGGATCTGAAGAAAAAGATTTTTAAAGAAATTTCCTCATATCGCACTAAGTAAAAATTTGGGCTACCATAGCGAGCCCAAATATATACCTAGGGATCCAGATTGAACAAACTTGAATCTGACCCCCCTAGAGATGTTGCATACCAAATATGAAAGCATTCTGACTGGTGGATCTGAAGAAGATGATTTTTAAAAAGGAAGCTCCGTAACAAATATCAAGTCATTGTACACACTTGTTCATGAGAAGATTTTAAAAATATTTTGGAGCATTTTTCCCCACTCCCTCCCTATGGGGCTGGGCATGTTGAGTTGAACAAAAAGAAAATGCCCCTTCGGGACCATCACTCACACAAACTTTCACTTGAATTGGCCCAGTGGTTTTGGAGGAGATTTTAAAATTTTAGCTCATGACCACAACTGGCACCAGGCTGCACCAAGTGGTTAATCGGCGAAAAATTGGCTGAGGCCTTTTATACCATGTTAAAACATAATTGCTTTGACTACCCTCACCTCCCTCTTTTCTTCAAGTTCCTGCTCCTCTGTGGTGAACACCCACCATCACAGCTGTGGTTACAAATTGACCAAAGTGCACGAAGCATATAATTCCCTTAAAGAATGGGCAATAAAGTGTAATTCCATTTTTCATGACACGTACATGCAATTTAATCCAACTTCTCCTTTTTTAGATCAGGTGTGTCTTACCCAATTTCTGCGAGGAGACATTTTACCCTTTGGGTGGGGGGTGGTGGGGGTGGGGGGGGGGGTGGGGGGTGGGGGCATCCTGACTTAATTTTTCACCCATGCAAATACCATTCAAAACTTTCTGGGAATGACCATCTGAATTGTGACTTGTGAAGGAGAACAAAAGTCAGTGTTATTGACCATTCAAAATATGTCTGTTGCATATCGATTTTCAAACATAACTTTTCGGCATATTATGGAAACAATGTGAATTTCTTTTTGAAAATTGTGACCTATTTTTAAGCTGTATTCTTCTGCTTTGCCGTAGTAGATCACAGAAAGAGTGGATATGGCATTGGATTTCAAACTGAAAGGGTCACAGTTCAATCCCCACCCTGCTTGTGGGGAGTTAGTATGCAGGGGAGTCTTAACAGTTGCTCAATTGGGAGCACAGTGGCACTGTGCACTAAGACATACTGAACGTCAATGGTGGACTTGTCTTCAAGCAATGCTAACCCTGCTTGTGCCGAGTTAGTATGAAGTGGAATCTAACAGTTGCTCGGTTGTTCTCTCCAGGTACTCTGGTTTACTTGTCCGTATTGTTAAACTCAAATAAATAAATATATAAAGTTGAATCATTTTCAAGAAATAATACTTATCATTATGTTGGCACAAGTGAATTGGTGCCTGACATACATTTTTTTTAACTGTTAGTGACCATGAGAGGCTGCTTATTTGTAGTCTTATTTGTAATCCATCAAACATTGCTCATACACAGTAAGCAGTCTGACATTTGCAGAATGAGGTCCCCAGAGGGTGAATTTGATGATGCTATCCTATACAGTAAAAATTTATCCTCTGGGAACCTCTTTCTGTTTAGTTTTGAGACCCTGATTCAGATGGAAGTTCACAGAGGGCATATTTAGTGATGCTACCCTGCTATGCAGGGTAGCATCACTAAATTCACCCTCTGGGGACCTCATTTTGCAGATGACAGTCTGCTTATTTTCTAGCTTGCTTTCACTCACAAAAACAAACACTCTCCATACTTTCTTTTGTTATTCTTTTGTTTCGTTGGGGTTTAATGGAACTTTCAACAGCCAGGGTCATATTGCATCAGGCAGTTTGATGAGCAGAGGAAGCACCCTCTGCAGGGAAGCATCAGAGGACCACAAAGCAACTGTCAAGACACTTCAACTTGCTATAATCCAGAAAAAGCAAAGTTAGCAGCAGCTGAATGCTAGTGCGCCACTGATGTGTAGATTGCCTTACTACACAGTGCCACAATTCAATCAAGATTAAGTATCTTGCCCAAGGAACCTGCACAGATGGTACAGGTCAGGATCAAACTACTACCATCTACCATCTACCTTTCAGTTTAAAGTTCACTGTTCTAAACCAATGAGCCATTTCTTTAATTTTTGCCATGGAAACTAGGGCTGCACTGATTAGCCGTGACACACTTGAATTGCGATACATTGCTCACAATTCAATACATATTGTTGTTCACTTTGTATCGTGATACAATGAATATAAATGGGCCGTGAGCTGCGAAAAGGGACCTTAGGGGTCAAAAATTCGAAATTGAGTTAGAGTTACAGTTCTACTCTCCTGAAATCGAGGATTCCAAGAAAGTTTACTTTAGGTTCATCTGACATTTATAAATGGGTCAACGCGACGTGTAAAGTGGGATGTCCAAGATCCCCATAACTTGAATCGAACGTTTGACGTTTCAACATAATACTTACACAATGCGTATGTGCAACGTTATCTCTCGTGAAAATGTGAACGATTAGCGAACAGTAACAAGTTATTTCTTTTTCGAAAAAATGCAATATTTAAGAGTGAAGGAAGATAACAAACTACCATCTGAGCTTTAATTCACTGTGGATATGGTTTAATTCATGGTGTGAGGGGAGCAAACTGCAAAGAAAGTTTTGAAAAAGATTTGTTTCCCCGAGCTGTCAGGTTTTTCATTTTTGTTTATTTCTTGTTCATTCTTTTTGTTTTTTTTGTTTTGTTTTTTGTTGGGTGAGGGGGGAGGGGGGGAGGGGGAGGGGGAGAGGTGGGGGGGGGGGGAGAGGTGGGGGAAGATACTTTTTGCATGTTTTCGGCTGCTTTCCATGCATCGGAAAATTGAATAAAGAAAATCCGTTAACACACGACCCTCCTCACCAACATAACTAGTAGGCTGAAAACAGACAATAATAATAGCAAAAAAAAAAAACAAAAACAAAAAAAAGCAGCAGAAGAAGAAACGGGTGTTGCAACCACTTTTGTTATACCACCCGCTTTTGTTATACCTCTCCAGTTTTGTAATAGCGATCGCCCATTTTTGTTATACCTCACCAGTTTTGGCCAATTTTCAAGAGCTTTTCAGGGCTTTTACGACCCATAATGTAATAAATGCCCATAATGTAATACCTACCCATAATGTAATACACAAAATGCCCGTAATGTAATACGTACCCATAATGTAATAAAAACGACCCATAATGTAATAAATGTAATAACGTGTAATAAATGTTAGGCGCCCATAATGTATTAAAATTCAAAGAAATTTGGATACAAATTACACTCATCCAGGCCTGTAATGTAATAAAATTCTATTCTAAGCTTGATTTTTGTTTTTTCTCTTTACTCCAGCAGTGCGTTCGGCTACTTATGACACATCCTACGCCTACGTCAATGCTGCCAATGCCCCTATGCCGTACACAGCCAACATGTATAGGTGTGTTGGGATTACGATTGAGAGTATTCCGGGACCTGGGCGGGTATACTCTGCTCTAAGTGACAGGCATTATCTCCCTCTTCTATTTGTACCACCCACGCATACAACTTTCTCGATGGCCTCTACTGCCCTGCCACAACCATATAGGTCTACCTTACCAGACATTCAATAATTTCGATTCCAGGATGGTCATTTATAACTGCAATCATCATATTCGACCGGCTGTTCACTTGCACAAAAGCAATGTGGGTAGCAGGTTCCTGCTGTTAATAAATGCAAGTAACTCTGCCCAAAGTTGCTGGGGCAGAGGGTGGAGTGTGGTGCGGTAGGGTTTGGGTGCACAATGACCGGATAGTGAGTGGGGGGGGGGGGGGGGGGGGGGGGGGGGGAAAGGGGGGGGGTAGTGTGGGATACAAGGAAAAGATAGAACAGAAGCAAAACGATGAGTCAAGCGGCGCAGAGGAATAGCGGGAGGCGATATGGTGAGTGTACTGGTATTGGGATAGGGGATATACTATAGCTCGATGGGATTTAGATTAGGCTACTTTGCTCCAAATTAAGCGTACGATCTATCCTCTGTCTTTCCAATTTTCACTACAGGAACAAATTAGTCATTTCCCTGTACTGTACTTCTATAAGTTCATGTCGCACCCACCGCACCTGGAAACCAATGAGCCTGATCCCAGGATAACACTTAATAACGACCACATCATATTCCTGATCCTGTGATCACATGTGTCAAGTAATATTATCAGTCCACCACACGGACTACCACTTAAACCACTTACAGTTCCTAACAATTTCTGGTGGTTGACAGGAACTTCCTGCCAACCGTCTACTCTATCACATCGCTATTCGCGTGTTCATCTCCGGTATTGTGTCATCTTCTCCTAAGCTACACTCAAACAACATATGTAGCTAGACACGAGGCATAACATGGGCCTATCTGTTTTGACCGTGTGGTGTGACCTTGACCATCAAACCAGGTCCCGGAATACTCTCAATCGTAATCCCAACACACCCATACATGTTGGCTGTGTACGGCATAGGGGCCATTGGCAGCATTGACGGAGGCGTAGGATGTGTCATAAGTAGCCGAACGCACTGCTGGAGTAAAGAGAAAAAACAAAAATCAAGCTTAAAATTTTATTACATTACGGGCCTGGATGAGTGTAATTTGTATCTAAATTTTTTTGAGTTTTATTTCATTATGGGCGTCTAATGTTTATTACACATTATTACATTTATTACATTATGGGTCGTTTTTTATTACATTATGGGTAGGTATTACATTACGGGCATTTTTTGTATTACATTATGGGTAGGTATTACATTATGAGCATTTATTACATTATGGGTCATAACACACGGCTAAAAAGCAGAGTGAATGACTTTTTAATACAAAAGTGAAATTCAAGAAATTTTCAAGACCCTGTATGAACCCTGCATCAAGTAAAAATGTTGAATCGGAAATTCTCATTCCATTCTAATCCATTCGTCAAAACAACAAACCTGCCGCCAGTTTCTGTGAAGCGAAGTCACTTCAGGTGCGCTTCGTCACCCGAATGCCCCATATACTTACAGGGATGTGTTCTTTTGTTCTCGACTCGACATCTGATTTAGAAACACAAGGTATTATTCCCCGACCCCACAATCTGCCATGATTCTTCACTAACCCCGAATGGGCATCGAAACATTAGCGTTATAGTTCTAATTTCAAGTATTACAAAAGCTCCCGATTTATATAACAAAAGTGGTTAGCTGTTTTTTATGACAAAAATGAGCGATTTCTATAACAAAAGCTGGCGGTCTATTTCAAAACTGGTGAGGTATAACAAAAATGGGCGATCGCTGTTACAAAATTGGTGAGGTATAACAAAAGTGGGTGGTATAACAAAAGTGGTTGCCACAAACGGGACCAACAGAAATTTTACAGTGCCATCTCCAATAATGGCAACAATATGGACCAACGTACACAACATCGCAAAGACATCAGAGCACGGATGACAATTTTTTCTCGAGAGAACTAACACGAATCTTGCCTACTATACATTCATTCGTCCGTACATTTTGCCACCCCCAATCAAAAATCCTGGCTACGCCAGTGAGTATTTATCCCCCCCCCCCCCCCCCCCCCTCATCCACATGCGCATAGGCCTATTCTCGGACCACTGAAAAAATTATTAAACAAATACAGGCTGGGTTTTTGTTTGTTTTTTTGCTAAATATTAATGTGTTGCCCATTAATTTTAAATTGTTATTTTCTCTTATTTTTTGTCCCCTAACAAACTTTGGATTAATTGATATTCACAAGACAAAGACATGATTTCTGAGTGTCATTTATGCAACGCACATATTTCAGTTTGGAATTCAAACACCAAAATGCTTACTAAATCTTGTATTCAATTTCTTAACGCCTCTGAAGTGCAAGGATTTCGTACAAAAGTGTTTTTTCTCGTCAGTTTGTGTCTAATTCCGGAACGTGTAAAGATATGCAGTTGCTACAAAAAACAACTTAGTGTGGAATTTCTAAATGCATTTAGTTGTGGTGAAGCGTAACTCTAAAATGCGTCTCGATGTTAAACATAACATTGAAACACGTTTGGGTTTGAACATGTAGGCCCTATATAATTAGTGGAGCGAGCCATCAAACTGAACAATTTCAATTTTAAAAACGTCTTGTAATCAAATGTACATTCAGCCAAGACCTATGTGAGTTTCCTTCAAAAGTTGCCTGATTGTCATTAGTCTCAATCTTTGTTGGGAAGGGTTATGATGCTCAGTGTGTTTGGCCGCATGTTGGGGTATGTGTGTTGGTGATATCAAACTCATCAATATCAATCTCAAAACTTCTTACCGTGGGACGCCCAGGATATAAAAATCTGCATGTCCACTGATGTAGATTGTTCTCCTCCACCTGTCTCCATTGGTAAAATAGGACTTGGTAACCAACGCCGCTGGGTGCCATCCCTTAGTAAGTGGGAAACATCGGCATAAATGATTGGCAAGACTTGACTTTATAGTTATGTTGAGTCATGATATAGCCTTGATGCTGGCACCAATAAATAAATACATAAATCGCAAATTGTATTTAAATCAAAGTTAGGTTCAGCTAATGGCCCGTATGAGCCTTCTATACAAGAATCCTAAAAAGGTGACTGATAAAAACTGTCACAAGTTTTACTCCTTTTGTCGAGAGAGGCTGTTATAGGCCACAAATAGGTCATACATCCCTTTATTCGATGAGAAAAACTGAAACAAATATTCCCAGAGCAGTTAGGGCCGTATTTAAGAAGGGGCAAATTGGGCGGAAGCACAGGGCTCCACATTTGAAGGGCCCCACATTTGGCAGGGAATTTTGTCCTATTGTTCAAAATACCCATTTTTCCTGTTGAAATGTTCCACATTTTTGGAACTCCGCGTGTTTTCAGAAACTTCCTGAGAGCCTCCAGAAATCCAAACCTACCTGGGATAACCCCCCCCCCCCCCTCCCCCACAAAGCCACTCGTCGGCCAGATCACTTTGGGATCTGGATGTTATGAGCGTAAGAAAAAATTGAGCTTATGCTTGAGGTTGGCCAGCACCCCCCCCTCCCTCCCCCCCCCCCCCCCCCCCCCCCCATATTTCTGAATCCGTCCCCTGGTAACCTGACGGCTCTGAGTAGGTTTTTGGGGGGGTTTGTGTGAGAATGAGCAATCGCGTATCTCATCTTGGTGACAACATATCAACCAATAAATTTCATGTAGTAGGAAAAAAATTGGAGTTGGTATGATTTTTCAGTAAGCGTATTTGTCGAATGCTCTAAACACAAATCTGGAAGTGGATCGAGGGGTCAGAATCAACCACTACACGCATACATGCACAGAGAGGCGCCTGTAATATTTTGTTGCCTACGTGAAACGTTGGCTGACAAACGCCATCATTTTCATTGAAATGAAATGGCGTAAAAAGAAATCTTGAAAACAACATAATTTTAGGCACATCACAAAAACTGATTTATTTATTTCAGCTTCCATTAACAAGTTATCTTGAAGTACAATGTACTGCAAGATTGTCTTCCCAATTCTAAATTTTGTTGCCATTCAGTACTGTTCGACACCACCATTAACACGTTTTGCAGAATCACAATTCACATGTACAGTCGAAACTCGAAGTTTACGGGTCCGACCGATAACTTTGACTTATCCCCGGTCTTCGAGTTATGCACTTCAGATGTATTTGAGGGATTTGGAAGCCTTGAACACAAGAACACAGAAACTTGTAGGCCTAATCTGGACATAGGAACCACCTCCACACCTCCCAGAAAATATAGAACAGCGACGGTCTATATTTCCTGGGAGGGGTGGAGGAGGATTGCTAGTCCCTGATTTCTAGGACTGATAGCCAACTTCGAGTTATCTCATATATTCGAATCATCCGATTTCGAGTTATTGATTGCCGACTGTAGTTTTTAGTTTTTCAAGACAACTCCCATTCCCAACCACCTCTCGCTTGTGCCAGGAGAAAAGGGATCAGCCAACAAGACACGCAAAAAAAACCAAACAAGCAAACAAAAACAATACTGTGCATAATAAGTTATTTTACACGATAATGTGGTAAGTATTGTTTTTGTTTTTGCCTCTCGGTATTCCCGGGGGTGGGGTGGAGGGAGGGAGGGGTGGATCAGTTGTAAAAAATAAATAAATAAAAAACGATTTGTTGGGGGAGGTGGGTGGATAAAAATTGCAAGATACATGGACCCGGGGAGATGGGGTCCGCAGAGGCCGAAGCAATTTTTAAAATCTACTTTTTTACATTCAGTAATAGAAGACTTTTGTGCATTTTTATGCATGCCATTAGTGGTCACTTAAGAACATGATGGCTTCATTTGCCTTGAAAGATATTTTTTTAAAGGTTGTCATACATCAAAATTGAAAAAAAAATTGCCGCCCTTCCCCCTAAAAAAGGACAATTTTTTTATGCTTAAATTTGCTTTTCGGACCTAGTGTATTATTTTTATAGCCACCCCCCCCCCCCCCCACCCCACCGCTCACGGGTATTCCCTTCTGTGTTGTAATGTATGCGTGTTTGTGATATTGTGCTGCAGTAAAATTACATCATATAATTATTTCAGGCTTACAAGCAGTCTACCTTACCACCCAACCAATCATTCGAACAAGATTATTCTTTCATGTTTCATCAGAAAAAAGAACTCAATTGTCACCAAGGGACTTCAGTTCATGATGACTAGTGGGAGGTCAGCTGCAAAAAAAAAAAAAAAATACACGAGGCCGAAAAAGAAACATTCCGCCCCTGCACTACCTAAAAACAAAATTTGAGACATGTGTGTGTGTGTGTGGTGTGTGTGTGTGTGTGTGCAAAAATCCAATTTTGACGAGAAATATGAAAACAGAAGAAGTAACTTTCAAAGCAAATAAAACATGTATCTTTTACACATCATGTTCTTAAGTGACCACCAAAGATATAACAATGCTCAAAGGTCTTTTATCAGCGAAATAAATGTGGAAAAAGTGGATTTGAAAAAATGGTTCGGCTTGGAAGGGTGGGGGGGGGGGGGGGGGGGGGGGGGTGCACCCCACGGGGCCTAGTGTCTTGCAAATGTTTCTCTGACCCCACCAGGGGTTATTCCAAGGGCTAAATTTTGGGCCTCGTGTATTTTTGTTTACAGCTGACGCCATACCTGCCCCCCCCCCCATCCCCCCCCACCCACCTCCTATGGGGACTGGAAAAAAATTGAAGTTTTTTTTTTTTTTAACTTTATACTTCTTTGAAATGCAAATCCCTTCTTAAAATGAGTTTAGGAAAATGGTATACATTATTGGTCCCAGCAACAATTACCAGAACCGAGAAATGTTTCTGGAACAGCTTTCGAAGGAAAGTTTTGAAAGATACTTGAATTTTCAAAAATTTTGTTAAATAAATATAATTGAGTTGCATCACGATCAAAAAATTAATAAGGCTCCAATTGAAAGAAAAACTCGCACAATTGTGAGATACCTAAGTTGACCAGTAGCAGGGGCGATGCTAGAAAATCTTGGAGGGGGGGGGAAGTAGCGGACATGATATACTCCCCATGGGGGAGAGGGTGGGGTGGGGGGAGTGCATATCAATAATTTTTAAGGCAGGAGAAATCTTTGAAAATTTATTGGAGGGTTTTATTTTTATTTTTATTTATTTATTTATTTGTTTATTATTATTTTTTCTTTTTTTTTGGGGGGGGGGGGGGTGAGATGATTCAATTTTTCTCAAGCTCCCAGACCTCTCCTCCCAGATAAAAAACCAGACAAAAAATTGTGCTTTCGGACTATTCTGGTTTTAAAGGTTTACACAGTTTTTGAACGTTGAAAATAATGAGGTAGGGCCTACAACCCATATTTTGAGGACAAGATTCACAAACTGTGTAGACTAACTGCATTCGAGCTTGTAATTCTTTACTGAATAAGTTCATCAGCTGGGTGTGTATGGGAATAACAAAAAAAAAGCAGAGTCAAGGTTTGTGTGAGAGAGGGTGTGTGAATGTGTTTGTGATGAATGGGAGAAAGGGGATGGCTGGCAAAATCTAGGCTATGTTTGGGGACGGGGTAAATGCCCTTCACCTCACCCCACCCATAGCATCGACACTGCATGGTCACAAGTTACTGCACTTTACATGAGGTGTTGCGGCTTTTTAGGTTGTAAAGAATGTAGGCTGTGGACATGTTGTATCCAGGGCTGTAGAAAACAAATCACATTCAATTTCACAGTGCAACTATGCTGCTAGAAAATAGAACACCGCAAGGCTTTGTCAGTACGAATCTATGTGTACTGTGTAATGACTAGTAGTGACATAGAGTAGAGCTTGAATACAGAACAGACAATTTTAGTCATATTTACGCCACAGCGGAACTTCAAATAAAATCAGAAACAACAATAGTCAACAACAACAAAAACTGGGTTTCAGAAGGTATTACTGCATGAACATGATGAATTCATGTTAGAACACATGACGGAAACAATGATGATTTTGAAACCTGAGTTCTCGGCAACTTTCTTTTCGATGATGATCATGTCACACAGTGATTTAAAAATAGAAACACTCGTTGATGTAAACAAATCAGCGAGTGCAAAACGTCATTTAAACAGGTCAAACCAAACAGAGTGAAGCGAAAAATCAGTCGTTTCACATCTGCTGACAGCCCATCGAACTCTCTTGGAAAACAATGAAATCGGCGTGTTTTTGTCAATATATCTTTTGTGTGTGTTAATTTTCATCAGAAAATGATGTGTGCCTCAAAGTTTTATGACATTAATGTCATCGATTAATAGGAAACATGTAAAGTCATATAGAAACAACCAAACAACTGGATACGCCTGAAACTAGTTTGCTACACAGTAGACAACACGTCTTCTTGAAGGTCAAGAACATGTGCTGCACTGTTGCCTCGACTATTTCGTTGGCAAAGAACTGTTTAATTCATTGGAATTCAAGAGAATGTTTTGAGAGTCTGATTCTATCTCTGACATTAAACATTTATTTAGTTATGGTAACCAGTTTTAATTTATTAAATACATTAAATCAGTGCATTCCTCGTGTGGAAAGAAAATAAATAAAAAGCTGCGTGTGTTTATAAAACTTATTTGATCACGCCCACAATTTTTACGTCGTTCATTTTTGACGTCTTTCTCTGTTTTCATTGGATATCCTGTAAGGTCCCTTTTCGCAGCTCACGGCCCAAATAATATCAGGCAAAACAACTTCTTGGGTTTTGAAAATTGGTACAGTGAAACCCTGTTTTTGCATACCAACATTGACAGTGTGTTTGCTATTAAAGGGGGTTCATTTAGTTAACCAAAATTTGGTGAATTCCCTCAATTTTTCTAAAATTTATTTGACTAATCCATACCTTGTTTGACAGAGCTTAGTGAGCAGTCAAATGAACAGATTAATGGATGACTGAGCTCTGTCAAACAAGATATAAGGGATTAATAGTTTAGAACATATTATCTGAATGGAAAAAAGCACTGGAAAATGTGCCATAAAATCAAAACCTTAAAAGACTGAATGTTATTGGTTATCAAACTGAGAAGTCACCTATTGTTTAAAGAGTACATACAAAATTTGTAATACAAGTAAGCTACTGAAGATGAATATATGCAGCCAAGCAGAGGGTGAATTTGCTGATGTAATCCTATACAGTGGGCCAATTTATCCTCTAGGGACATCTTTCTGTTTTGGCTTGAGACCTTGATTCAGACTGAGGTTCACAGAGGGTAAATTTGGTGATGCTACCATGCTGTGCAGGGTAGCATCACCAAATTCACCCTCTGGGAACCTCATTTTGCAGATAACAGTCTTACTCTACTTATTTTCAGGCTTGCATGCAGCTCTCCAAGCAGCCAATATCTGTAGTTGCATGCCATGAGAGATCATCTGCATCATGATACATATCATATCATTGTGATAGATATCATATCATTAGGGAAGCATATCACCGCAGCCCTAATGGAAACATTATCTTATGACCTATGAATTGAATGGGAACATCAAGATCTTTCCAATGGGATGTCAAAAACTGTGTTTTTATAATGAGAAATGAAAATATTTAGTTATTGAAGAAAGATTTGTGCAACGATTCTTATTTTCTTGTCATATTTGAAAAGGGTTAATGAAAGAAACTCTGAAATTCTGGGCCAACCATGTCACACAGAATAAGAACTATAACCCATTTTAGATGTTCGGCAAAACTCAGAAATAAAGTTACTGAAAAGTAGGGGATAAGGAGAATGTATTAACCCTTTAGCCCACCTATGGCATCACACGTGACATACAATAATTTACTCCTAATGTCATCCAAAGAGGAACAATGTAAATCACTTGTTGGTATCTTTAAACCTTTACCCAACGTAACAGCCAAAAACCGTCCAGCACTATTCACAAAAATTGCCAATTAATTTTCGTATTTTGTCTCAAAGCTCATTCCAACAAGGGGTCATAATCTATGTTTGTGACACCAAAAATGAAAAAAATCAGTAATTCAAGAATTTTTTTTGCAAGTGTCGTCAGCTTTTCATGTTAGGTAAAGGGTTAACATGAATATGGAAATTATATCAGTTAAGTAGTCATATATATTCAGTTTTCCTGTGGTAAGAAAACATAACATGATAATCTGATGGGTGATCTATATACAGTAGATCTAAAAAAAGACACAGCTGTCTGTGTATATGTGGTGATTGTGACATTGATTTTTAACTGCTCAACTATTCAATGAATAATTCCTACCACCCAGGTAAATTTTTTGGTGGAGTGATAAACTATTTTTTGTCATCAAAATTTGTTCACATGTCTTTGCCTTATTAAAATTGATATGTAAATGCCTGCAAACAATCCTGAAAATTATAAGCAGACTGTCATCTGCAAAATGAGGTCCCAATAGGGTGAATTTGTTGATGCTACCCTGCACAGCAGGGTAGCATCACAAAATTTACCCTCTGTGAACCTCAGTCTGAATCAAGGTCTCAAGCCAAAACAGAAAGATGTACCTAGAGGATAAATTGGCCCACTGTATGGGATAGCTCAGCAAATTCACCCTCTGGGGACCCCATTTTGCAAATGACAGGTTGTTTATATTCAGGCTTGCCTGTTAACACTTGGCAGTAAATTTTAATAAGGGAAATTTCAACAGACTAAATAATTTCAACCTAAGGCCAAACACTGACCTGTACGAATTGGCTACCTACTTTCCAAACAAACTTAAATACAAAATGAGGACCACCTACAGGACTCCAGTCCTTGGATATAATTGTAGACTGGAATGATACAGGAACTTGTCCTTAGCTGATTATACTTACCATGGGTTAACATAATAACTCCCATGGTTGGTTCCAGTGACTCTTTGGTGCCTTTCCTCGCTCTGACATCTGTTCTGGTGAAGGCGGAGGGGGCTTCGGACCATGAATACAGTTTATGCTGCTGGCCGCTATTGCCTATCCGTATCCACTCTGGCATGACTCCATGAGTGTGTTTGTAGCTGCTCTAAAGTTGATGTTGTACGAGTGTGCATGAGTGTCATGTGATTTTGCGGTGTTATTTTTTTGAGTCAGTCTGCTTGAGTCTGGGCAGGTAAATAGGTTGGAAGAGAATTCCATAGCTTTGGCCTGGCCTGGCCTGGCAAAGGCAAATGCCCTGTCACCAGCCGAACTTAATTTAGATGCGGGCGGAATCAGATAAAATTTATGCGATGAACAAAGAGACATTTGTGGCTTGTGACTGATATGTAAATTAACCCTTTACCCAATGTATGGCCAAAACCGGCCAGCGCAATTCACAAAAATCACCAATTAATTTTCATTCTTTTTTTCATTTTTTGACTCAAAAACATAGGTTATGACCCCTCATTGGTACGAGTCCATTGAGCTCGTTCCAATTAGGGGTCATAACCCATGTTTTTTTAGACAAAAAATGAAAAAAATAAGTTATTCAAGAATTTTATTGGCAAGTGTCATCTGCTTTTCAGGTTAGGTAAAGGGTTAAACAAGTAGGGTGGTGCAGTTCCTTTGATGTATTTAAAGATAAGAAGAAAAAAACAGAATTGAATTCTCAGCCGAATCGGAAGCCAGTGGACATCAAAAAAGGACCAGTGTAATTTGGCAGATTTATTTATTTATTTATTGATGTTTAAGGTCACATATTTATGCACAATGGCTAATTATGACCGTGACAGTGGAGGAAGCCAGAGTACCCGGAGAGAACCACCGAGCAACGACGAGCAGCTGCCAGCTCCCCAACATCGTAACTCCGCGCTGCAGCACAGGCAGGGTTAGATTGGTTGAAGACAGGTGCACCATCGACGTGCAGTACGCCTTAGTACACAGCGTCATCGTGCCCCCACATGGGCAAAGGGGGTGAAGTGTCTTGCCCAAGGACACAACGTGGTTGCCGCAGGTGGGATTCGAACCGAGGACCTCTGGGCTTGCAGCATGCACATCTACCTACTGAGCCATCGCGCCCCCAATTTGGCAGATAGTAACCTTCTTGACTGGGTGATGACAAGTACCACACACTTTTGGATGTGCTGTTGTTTTTCAAGAGTGGAAATTTTACTTATCAAAAGAGAGTTACAAGCACAGCATTCAAGGTGACCAGTAACAAAGATTTAAGTTGCTCTGATGTTTTTGTGTCAATGAAAGGTTAAATTTTAATGATATTTTGTAGAAAAAAAAGAACTTTGACATGTTCATCAGCTATCAGATTTTCATCCATAAATTAACCAAGATTAAGCTGCTGTAGCTAAAGAGAAAAGTGACTCGAAACACAATTAAATAAATAAATAAATAAATAAATAAATAAATAAATAAATAAATAAATAAATAAATAAATAAATAAATAAATAAATAGTGTATGATATACTTGTTTATTATAGTATTTTTTTAATACCAATACCAGTAAACAACATTGGATACTGTGCATACCTAGTAACAGTAACATGACTGTTTTTCTGGATCTGACCTTTCTGAATAGCACTAGCCAGATATGACCATTACCTCAGATAACGATAATATCTAGCTGACATTAAATTGCTCTTCAAATTTTAACATTTTGTCAATTTTGGGCTCAAAAACATGGCTTATGACCCTTTATTGGAATTATCTCACTGAACTCATTCCAGCAAGGGGTCATGAGCTATGTTTTGGAGGCAAACAATGAAAAATTGTAGCTTTATGGTTATCCAAGACTTTTTTTGCAAATGTCATCAAATCATGTTGGGCAAAGGGTTAAATATTCGTGATTTGTACTGGATACAGCTTGTCTCAAATTTACTCACAGAAAAGTGACATCTAATGTAAAGTTGCAGCTGAGATTGCAAATGTTTTTCCCTCAATAAATTAAACCTTTGCTTATAAAGCTTCTATGGAATCAGCCTAAGGTCCCATAAGCCTTTACTTGAAAACAATGGTGATTTTTTTTAAAACTCAGTGCAGGGTAGATTTGGGCAGTTTAACTGGTAGAGTGCATAATTATTTTGGCCATAACATCTTGTACACATGTCATTACTTTGTTACAATTTATGGGAGAGTGCGGGCACTCTCCCATAAATTGAAACAAGGCAAGCCCTTACAGACTAAATAATATCACTTCAAAGATAATAAAAAGCACATCCACTGAATATGAGCCTTCCAGCTGCTAGAGCTGTAGGTTTTTAAGTTTCTTGTTTGGTTTCGGTTTCGGTTTTTCAGGTTGAGTAAAATCTCGGTTCGGTTCGGTTTTCGGTTTGTTCATGAGGCCAAATAAAATTCAATAAAACGGGAGCGCGGTGGCTCAGTAGGTAGAGGTGCAGGCTGCAAGCCCAGAGGTCCTCGGTTCGAATCCCACCTGCGGCAACCGCGTTGTGTTCTTGGGCAAGACACTTCATCTCCATTGCCCGTGTGGGGGCACGATGACGCCGTGTACTAAGGCGTACTGCACGTCGATGGTACGCATGTCTTCAATCAATCTAACCCTGCCTGTGCTGCAGTGAGATGTTACGATGTTGGGGAGCTGGCAGCTGCTCGTCGTTGCTCGGTGGTTCTCTCCGGGTACTCCGGCTTCCCCCACCCGTAAAACTGTTCCGTTCATGATTAGCCATTGTGCATAAATATGTGACCTTAAACATCAATAAATAAATAAATAAATATTTCAATAAAACTCATTCTATATGTCTGGAATCATAACTGAATGGCAGTGAAATTGAATGAAACTCGACGAATGCCCGAATTAAGCTATAATACATGAAGAATCAGGAAGGCCAATATAATAATTACCTAAATATACAGAACTTTTATTGTGCTTGGCCATTTTTCGAGGTCTGACACCTACGCGCAACTTGAGGAAAGCTGCGAACACAACTAAGTTGAAATGTCGGAAATTCACAGAATGTAGCCATCCCAGAGTAGTGAGAGTACCCAGACATTTGGCAGTGTCTGGGTACTCTCACTGCTCTGGGATGGCTACATTCTGTGAATTTCTGCAGCAAGAGAGTATTTTAATAAAAACGAAAAACCTTAGATTACGGGATGTCGACGGTTTCGTTTTTTTTAAAAAACTAAAAACCTCGGTTCGGTTTCGGTTAACCTACAGCTCTACCAGCTGCAGTACCTGCATTTCAGAATAAAGCCCAAATATGGGCTTCTAGCACTCTACCAGTTAAATGTGAGGTAAAATGTTAAAATAATTGTCAGGTAAAATGTTAAATAATAAAGGGTTTAAATGAAAAAAAATAAACTATGTTCATTGAAATAGAGAATTAAGTACTTTGAAAGTAATAATGTCGATAAACACTGGTTACTTCTTCCAGATCATGATGATATGATACAAACATGAACAGAACACAAGTGTTTCCCTTTAATTGAGTACTCTGTTTTCAGAGGACTTGAGGCATGGAAAAACATCACCAGGAGTACCACAAACAGATTTTTTTCTTAGTTATTTGTTGTTTAATCGTGTAAGCAAGCACAACATACTTTCTTAATTGTTTGTCAAGATCTTAAATTATTTCAGTACTTGAAAAGAAACAGAAATTTTTCTTTCTCCTCTATCTTACAAATCTCCTGGCAGTATTTGCAAAATCAATATGCCACTTTTCAGAGAGATTTAAATATTTTCCCACAGGTCATCATGATAACACTTGACTGAAAAAAAGATATAATTGCATAGATGAAATATGTTTGTCAAGTTTTACAACTCGGACAGCATTTCTGTTCCAAATAAAACCCCTTAACTCACATTGCTAATAGCCAACATTTGCACAAAAATTCCATTTTTTGCTTAAAAACATAGCTTTTGACCCCAAATTGGAATGAACTCGATGAGTGAGTTCCACTGAGTGGTCATTAACTATTGTGGATAAATTTTTTAGAAATAATAACATCTGATGGTGATTTTTGTGAATCATTTTGTCCAGATATGATATGGCCATTAAGTTACTTAACCCTTTACCCAACCAATCGGCCGCATCTGCCTGCGTAATATGTAAATTCAGCAGTTGAAAAAATATTACATGTATTTTTCAAAAAATTTCAACAAACCCATATCATGTGGCCCCTCATTGGAACGAGCTCGACGCTTGTCGAGCTCGTTCCAACGAGGGGTCACATGATATGGTTTTGTTGAAATTTTTTGAAAAATTTGAAAAAATTATATTTAAAATAATAAATTTTGATACTGTCTGCGTTGGGTAAAGGGTTAAAGAGTTAAGAAAGTATTTCCAAAAGAAATATAAATAAATATACAGAACCCCACATACGTTTGAATGGGTTAAGATTTATCACACGGGATTGCTTTGGCTCAGGATATCATGAAAGCCGAAGTGATATCCTGGGCCAAAGCAATCGAGTACGATAATTCTTAACCCGTTCAGTTGTATGTGCAGTATTGTATTTATCATACACCTCCCAGATAACAACCAGTCTACATGAAAATTGAACTAAAAGCAATTTCTAAGTTGATAATTGCTGTTTTTCCTTTGTTGCCAAGAAAATTAAAATATTTTAGCAAATTTTGTTTCTTAACATACCTACCACAATTGTTTACAATTGGCTGTAACATAAGTGCAAGCCCTACTTCGGAACTAACTCAAGCTTTTTGAGAACTTTTCCAAACAAGTTGGAAAAGTAATAGAGTGCAAAAGCATGAAAAAGATCGAAAAAAGGGTCGAGCGAGACCAGCGCTCGAAATTACAGGTACTCTCTCTGCACACCTCTTGCGTTTACCGAGCGCATGCGCAACAACCGTGACGTCAATTCCGTATTTCCGCCAACGAGAAGTTTGTGATTTAGCGGGGAGGCATCGATATCAAGGATATCCCCAAGGAGGGTGGGCCTCCGGTAAACAATTGTGGTAGGTATGTTAAGAAACAAAATTTACTAACAAATTTTAATTTCTTTTCAACCTACTCACAATTGTTTACAATTGGTTGAATAAACAATAGGAGAAGGTGAATCACATAACCAATACCAACAAGAGCAAGGAGGGCAGAGAACAATAGCAAAAAACCTGTAATGAAGATAGAGAGAAGGCACCTGAAAAAAACAAGGCTGCGCGAAACACAACCTCCATAACTATTTTAACGAGGGTGCACAACAACCTGAGCGGCAACAAGAGGGCCTAAAGAATAAAGGTCCTCAGATTGCTGCTGTAGGTGGCAGAGATAAAAGGAGGAGAAGGTAGAAACATTTCTCCATACCGGAGTGAAACAGAATTGGAGAACGCCCAGGATGTAGAAATGGCACGAACCTCATGTGCATTAAACTGGTTCGAAACAAGATCCGAAGCAGACAAGCGGGAATAAGCTAGCTTGATTGCAAGACAGATCCACCTGGAAATAGAATGGGAAGAGATAGACTGCCTCTTAGGAATGAGAGCCAGAAAGAATCTCTTCCAACCTCTCCTAATGAACTGAGTGCGAGTAATGTAAGCTTTGATCGCACGAACAGGATAAAGAAGAGGTCTCCGACCATCGACAACGGGAAGAGCCCGAATGCAGATGGGAGGAGGTACCGAATCAGGAAGTTGAATCTTAGCCAGAAAAAGAGGAATCAGTAGTGAAGGTGACACTGTTAGCCTCATTTCTGAAGAAAGCAGAATCAACAGATAGCGCATGAAGCTCACTGACTCGTCGAGCAGAAGCAAACGCTAGAAGGAAAACCGTCTTATAGGTGAGAAAATGCATATCGGTCTCAGATAAAGGCTCGAATGGCGCCCCCTCCAAACAGTGCAACACCCATGCCAAGTTCCACTTAGGTGTGAGACGCAAAACTCGTGGCCTCTTCAAAGAAAAGTGCCGAATGAGTTTGGAGAGAAAAAGATTACGACCGATGCACCGCTTTCCCACATAAGAGAAAGTATCAGACAGCATAGATCGATAGCCCTCAATCGTAATAGGCTGGATGCCCTTGGAGTCAAAAAGATACACCAGAAAATCTGCAATTTGAGCGATTGACGGATCACGGTAATCCACATTGAGATCTGCACACCAGCGGCAGAAAACCTTCCATTTCGCAGCATAAGTCATGCCAGTGGAATGTCGCCACGATGCACTCCACTGATCGTCTCGAAAAACCTCTACGTCGGAGACAGGACCTGATAAAAGACAGGCGTGAAGGGACAGGCTCGCCAGGTTGTTGTGATACTTCCTGGAATGACCCTGGGAAAGAAGATCGCGATGTAGAGGAAGACGAATCGGCCGATCGGCCAACAGAGGCCGCAGCAGATTGATCCACACCCTCTGTGGAGACAGGGTTGCGATTAGAATGATCCTGCAACTGCAAGCACGAATCTTCACTAATACTTGAGGAAGAATCAGTGCAGGAGGAAAGGCATAGCCGATCCAACCTGTCCAGTCCAGAGACAGAGCGTCTACTGCAAATGCCAGAGGATCTGGACAAGGGGAGACAAAGGTCTCTACCTGATGATTCCAGCGAGTAGCAAAAAGGTCGACCTGAGGATGGCCCCCACTGCTCACAAATTGCCTGAAACACCGACCGCTGTAGCATCCATTCAGTTGGAAGGACACTGTCATGTCAGGACAGGGAGTCTGCTAGGACGTTGAGATGCCCGAGAATGTGTCGAATGGACACCAGAGCATTTACATCCCACGCCAACATAAGAAGATCCCGAGACAGCCGATACATGGGAATCGAATGTGTGCCGCCTTGATTCCGTATGTAGGCCACTACTGTCGAATTGTCCAAAAGAAGTAGGACAATATGGTCCGACAGATGAGGGATCCAAAGCCGAAAACTCAACAGAAGAGCAAGGAGCACCTTCAGGTTGATATAAAGGCCCACCTGCTCGCTGTCCCACTCGCCGTCAGTAGACAGACTGAGAGGATCCAACGTCGCACCCCAGCCCCGATCGCTGGCATCCGCAGTAAGGATGCGATCGGCCAAAGGAAGATCCAACGGAACACCCTATGTCAGCCAGGGAATATCAGCCCAAGGGTGGAGGTGACAAAGCAGAGACCGAGGAATAGTGAGTTCCAGGTCCAGCGGATCTACATTCAATGATCCAACAGGAAGTGTTGGAGAGGTCGGATAAACAAGCGACCGAGCGGAATGAGATCTGTCACCGAACTGCAAAGGCCCAGCATCCGAAGGAAAGTCCTGGCCGAGACCGAGGAAGATTGAAGCAGGTTCCGAGTCAAGGCGGAAAGAATCGTCGCCCGAGCATGGGGGACCAACACTACATTGTGAATAGTGTCAAAATCCATCCCCAAATGACGGAATCTCTGAGAAGGAAGAAGATCTGACATCTCAGGATTGACTCTGAAACCCAGCGATGCTAGCAGGCAAAGAAACTGCCGGACATCTAACTCCAGAACAGAAGCATCGTGGTGCTGTTGGAGGATGTGTCCAGGTAGGCTAACGAAGTCACAGCCGACTGAGGATGGTGGAAAGCAAGCACATGTGACATCAGTCGGGTGAAGGCCCAAGGAGCCAGGTTCAAACCGAACAGGAGAGCTCTGAATTGATAGACTCGATCCCGAAACGAGAACCGAAGGTATTTCCGTGACGCCAGATGAATACATGGAAGTAGGCATCCTGCAGGTCGATACTGGCAGCAAAGTCGCCCTGATGAACTGAACGTCGAACTGACCGCAAAGTCTCCATACTGAAACGAGGAGTTATAATGTACTCGTTCAGGATACTCAGATCGATGACAGGACGAAATTAGCTGTTTTTCTAATCCAAAGCCTGCCCCAAGACTAACGAGGGGGGCCCATCACCTTCAAGATTCTCGTCATCCTCCGTTGCAGAGGAGACATAGCCCAACTCGGGCTGACCAGCAGAAACCTCCTGTGAATACTGTGCAGTATCCAAGGGGCCAGGAGAGACATCTCGGCGACCAACCAAAGGAGGTTGTGCCTCATGAGGCACAGGGAGGCCAACTTGAGGGTTGCTAGAAGCAACTGGGTGAGCGCCAAAATGGCCTGATGCAGGTCACCCTGAGAATCCGTCGCAGCAGCATCGCCTGACGGAGTGTCCTCCCAATGGACCCTTCTAGTAGAAGAACCCAAATTCTCAGAAGAGACCGACGTCGAACGTCGATCGGCAGACAGAATAGGGAGACGGTGAGAAGACACCGGAGGATAGTCCTGATTGTGACGCCCAGGGCCATCACTGACCTCTGCGGAACAGAAGGTCCTGTCTGCAAATCCTCTAAAGAGACTGACGGCGCACGTCGATCAGTAGCTGGACCTGGGATATGGTAAGAAGACACCGGAGGATTGTCCCAAGAATGACAGGAACCTGTCATTGGCCTCTGAGCGGCAGACGGCCCCAACAGCCCATCCTTTGAGACTGACGGCAAGCATCGATCGACATCCAGACTCGGAACACAGTGAGGAATCACCCGAGGAAGGTTCTGAGAGTGACAGCTAACCGGAGCTGTCACTGACCTCTGCCGAACAGCAGGCCCTGGATGCCAATGTCCCAACCCCATCCTGCTAGTCGGCACACTAGCAGGGGAAGGAGGAACAATAAACGATTCACTCGAGGGGTGAGGAATCGCTGCCGAAGCGACCGACCAGCTCAACCGACTAGGAGCAAACCTAGCCAGATGAGGTGGACAGACAGAAAACCCGCACAGCTTTGCCGCGAAGCTAGGGGAGGCTGAGAGCTAACAGACACACCAGCAGATACAGCCTCGGCCCCCCGAGACTGTAGACCACCCCCAGAGGAGATGGAAGAGCCACCATCATACAGAATAGGATCTGTAGTAACAACTTCCTCTGCAATTGTCGACGGCGTACGAGGCAGATCGGAGAGGGTCACCGAGCTGACCTCGGAGAAGCTCTCTACGAAAACAGACGCCTCAAGAGTGACATCAGAAGACAAAGAGACCACGGTCTCCTCGTCAGGTATCACTGAACTAGCACCATCAACATTTGCAGAGGAACTTGCCACAGAAGACAGATCAAAATCCTGTGTGACAGAGTCACCACGTGCACCAGCAGAAATGTCTGCTACGGCACAGCTACCCTTACCCCGAGAACGAGGGGTTCTAGCTCTGGACAGAACCACCTTATTAACAGAAGCCCAGAATTTTGAGGACCAAACCCCACAAATACCACATGATTGGGTCTGAGTGCAATTGTTGCAAGTGACACATATGGAATGAAAATCGTCCACATGCTTCACTTGCAAGCAAGAGGTACAAGGAATAGTCTTTGGCATTTTATGAATGAAAATAAGAGAATCAAGCTTCCCGCCGACGGAAAACAGCACAAAGGTCGTGTTCACACGTGGGGGAAAAACAAGATTAAGTGTCAAGAAACAAGCAATAATGATCAAAAAGAACATTAATCAATAACAATTTGGATAGCTTGAAAAAAAAGGATAGAATCCACTTGCACACAATAAATGCAGATAGCGCATATAATAAGTTGTTCATCAAATAAAACAGCAAAGTAGCACGAGTCACAAAAATCTCCGACCATGTACAAATGGCGGAAATAAAAGGAATTGACGTCACGGTTGTTGCGCATGCGCTCGGTAAACGCAAGAGGTGTGCAGAGAGAGTACCTGTAATTTCAAGCGCTGGTCTCGCTCGACCCTTTTTTAGATCTTTTTCGTGCTTTTGCACTCTGTTACTTTTCCAACTTGTTTGGAAAAGTTCTCTAAAAGCTTGAGTTACTTCTGAAGTAGGGCTTGCACTTACGTTACAGCCAATTGTAAACAATTGTGAGTAGGTTGAAAAGAAACATCACTGTTAATGGACTAAACTGCTGAAAATAACACAACAAAAAGTTTTTAAATAGCTAATAAGTTTAGCACACTCCATCATAATATGACCAGTTGTAGAAAGTATTTGTCAAGGAACAAGCCGTCGGAATGTTATTTTTATTTTTTTGTAAATTTTCGACTCAAACCTAATTGTTGAAACATCCCCGGTAATCAAATCTAAATGCGGAACTTGGAATTTCCAAGCAACCTCGAATCTGGTTCATTTGACCAACGATGACGTGATTTATTTAGACGGGTTCCTTCTCTGTTTACATTGGAAACGAAATTGAATGTGTTTTATATCATCACATGTGCGCTACAGCTTTATTTTTATCGTACATGCAGAACAGTAGAAATCCAGTGTTTTTACATTAATAGGTGTATGATAAAACAAGCTATTAATATTGTTATTATTATATATTGGTGTTTAAGGTCACATACTCATGCACAATGGCTGATCATGACCGTGACAGTTTTACGGGTAGAGGAAGCTGGAATACCCGGAGAGAGCCACTGAGCATCGACGAGCAACTGTCAGCTCCTCAACATTCTAACTCTGTTCAAGCTCTGCTCTAGCAGGGTTACAGAGGTTGAAGACATGCGCACCATCGACATGCAGTACACCTTAGTACATCATGCCCCCATGTAGGCAACCAGGATAAAGTGCCTTGCCCAAGGACACAATGCGGGTCGTCCTGGACAGGGATCGAACTCGGGACCTCTAGCATAAAGCTATTAAATGAAATAGAATATGTTTTCATTTTTGGAATTTACTAAAAAAAACCTTTCCACAATTCATTCCAATGAGGTTTCATCAGCTTTGAATAGTTTTGTGAATAGTACTGACAGGGTTTGAGCATTACATTGGGTAAAGAGTTGATATAGATGAGATTTCAGGGCTTATATTTCGACGAGAATCCGAGAATCGATTCGCACAAAGATTCGTGCAATAAAACAGGCGAGAATCCATGTAGATTCTCGCTGCGCCTCTGCTAGGATTCGTGTGAAAAGAATTGAATCAATTTAACCCTCTATCTAAGACAGCGGAAACAAATTAACCAATAGAAGGCTAACTTGACATGAAATATCCTGACTCTTTGTCAATAAAATTGCACAAATATGGCTGCCATTGGAACCGGCTCATTGAGCCGGTTCCAACAACAGCCATATTTGTAAGATTTTATTGGTAAATATTGTTCATTTAATTAATTAAATTATTTTATTATTTATTTATTATTTATTGTTTAAAAATTATCAAATTTAGTTTTAAAAATTAAAAAGGTGTGTTGGGTAAAAGGTTAACATGTGTTATCAGTATACAACAGTGGTTCAACCATGGTGGTGTCATGGGATCCTGGGACACTCATGGTAGGTATGGATTCTCGCAACCATTTTCACGAGAATCCAAATGGATTCTCACAAATTTAGACGAAATATAAGCCCTGGATTTACACCAAAGCTGTACAGTGCACAGGATTAGTTACTCTGTTAATAATGAAAATATTTTATAACCAGAAAGTGTGACATGGTAGCTCAGTGGTTATGGCATTGAACTTCAAACCAAAAGGCCCCACAGTTTGATCCCTGCCAGGGGTAATTGCCTTGTGTTCTTGGACAAGGTACTTCATTCTAATTGCCCACGTGGGGGCACGGTGGTGCTGTGTACTGAGGCTTACTGCACGTCGATGGTGCACTTGTCTTCAATCAATACTAACCCTGCTTGTGTGGAGTTGATCTGTTGAGGAGACTGGCAGTTGCTTGCTGTGGTTTGGAGTTCTCTCCGGGTACTCCGGCTTCCTCCAACCATAAAACTGTCTGACATGTGGTGACCCTGGGTGGTAAAATTGTCATTAAATCCCAATAAATAAAAAATAACGTGAAAATATACTCCGATGGAGACTGTAAAAATGCACAGGGTTAGTTGGTTACATGCTACATAGCTCATTTCAGAGGGCCGTTAACCCTTTGCCTAACCTGAAAAGCAGACGACACTTGCAAAAATAATTCTTGAATGACTAATTTTTTCAATTTTTTGTCTCAAAAACATAGGTTATGACCCATCGTTGGAACGAGCTCGACAAGCTCGTTCCAACGAGGGGTCATAATCTATGTTTTTGAGACAAAAAATGAAAACAAGAGGCCCCACGGGGCCTGAAGTGCTCATCTTGTACAGAACACAATTTAAACAGAGTCCAAGAATGAGTCTACATTAAGCAAGCCATCTCCATAGGCTACACTGTCAATCCTTGAGTCCCTCAGGAGTGACAAAAATAATCTGGGCATCATGCCTTTTCTTCAGTTGATCATAAGTAAAATGTAGAGCTCCCCTATGAAGCCCCTTGATACAACCTATGTGGATTAATCTTAGTACCTCTAGAGGGTACTGAATACAAAATTTTTAATTCTTCAGCAAAATGGCCAATTCCGGCTCCCATAGAGAGCCCAAATTTTAACCCAGGCTCTTGATTTGAACATAGTTAAATCTGACTTTCCTACAGATGATGTGTACCAAATATGAAAGCGTTCTGACTGTTGGATCTGAAGAAGAGAAATTGTAAAGAAATTTCTTCGAATTGCACTAAGTTCAAATTTGGGCTACCATAGCGAGCCCAAATATTAACCTATGGATCCAATTTGAACAAACTTGAATCTGACCCCCCTAGAGATGTTGTATACCAAATGTGAAAGCATTCTGACAAGTGAATCTGAAGAAGAAGATTTTTGAAGAAATTCCCTCATATTGTACTAAGTTAAATTTCATGTTCCCATATGGAGCCCAAATATTAACCTAGGCACTCGAATTGAACAACCTGGAATCTGACCCTCCTAGAGATGTTGTATACCAAATATAAAAGCATTCCGACTGGTGGATCTGAAGAAGAAGATTTTTAAAGAAATTTCCTCATATTGTAGTAAGTAAAAAGTTGGGCTACCATAGTGAGCCCAAATATATACCTAGGGATCTGATTTGAACAAACTTGAATCTGACCCCCATAGAGATGTTGCATACCAAATATCAAAGCATTCTGACTGACGGATCTGAAGAAGAAGATTTTTTTAAATTACCCTCCATATTGAACAAAGATAAAATTTGGGCTTCCGTAGGAAGCCCAAATATTAACCTAGGGACTTGGTTTGAACAATCTAGAATCTGACCCTCATAACAATGATGTATACCAAATATTAAAAGATTCTGACAGGTGGTTCTGAAGAAGATTTTTGAAGAATATTCCCCATATTACCCTGTGTTAAAACTTCGGGCTCCTGTAGAGAGCCCAAATATGAGCCAATGAGCTTTATTTCAACAAACTTTTATCTGACCCCCCTATGAATGCTGTATACCAAATATCAAAAGATTCTGATGATTGGTTCTGGTGAAAAGATTTTTTTAAATTTTTGCAAATATGCTGACTCAGCATTTTTTCGATGCCCATTACAGAACACCCTAACATAACCGATGACAATTTTTTTTACCATTCAATTCTACTGGTCATAAGGATACTTCATACCAAATAAAAGCTCACTGTTCTGTGGGGTTTGGGAAATATGGGCGTTTGAAAATATTTCTATTTTTAGCTCCCAGGGTTCCCATGGGGATGCGGGAATTTTTTTTTTGCATGGGTCAAGTACTTATGACCCAATACTACCACAAACCAAATTTGGTTCATACCGGACCATCGGTTCAGAAAATAGAAATTTTGGGCGGGGCCAAAAATCTTACCCCTCCTATTACAAAGCCAAATAGTACTTCACGAACTTCGTTTGAACAAATTTGATTCTACACCTCATATGGAAGCTCCATAGCAAATATCAAGTCATTGTACACACTGGTTCTTGAGAAGAAGATTTTAAAAATATTTTGGAGCATTTTCCCCCACTCCCTCCCTATGGGGCTGGGCATGCTGAGTTGAACAAAAATGAAATGCCCCTTTGGGACCATTACTCACACAAACTTTCACTTGAATTGGCCCAGTGGCTTTGGAGGAGAAGACCAAAACATGATGTTGACGGACGACGGACGGAGAGCGATGAGATTAGCTCAGCTTGACTTTGTCAAGATGAGCTAAAAATAACGAAAATTAATTGGCGATTTTTGAGAATATATATAGTGCTGGCCGGTTTTGGCCATTACGTTTGGTAAAGGGTTAATAAACTGTGAAGCCTGATATAAATTACATTATTTCTATTTTAATCATATTTTTGCTCTAGATGTGTTTTCAGGAATTATACTTTTTTCAAGAGCTTCCAAATCAGCCTCATTCAATCGCTAGATTGGGACATTTTGACAGTTTTGAAGCATGTGTCGTCTGTTTACCAGCATAGGTCATGTGACTTGTCAGCTGACATGGGCCTCGAAAATAGGGGTGAATAAAACCAGCACTGAAGACGATTGACAAGTTATAAGAGATTGATAGATTTATTCATTGGTGTTTATGGTCACATACGTCTGCACAATGGCTAATCATGACCACAACATGGAGATAAAAGTCAAGGTCAGTCAAACTCGCACCCCAAGCATTAGTGACTGGGTCCTATTTTACCAGTGTAACAGAGCTTGTTTACCACAGTAAACATACACTGCTTCACTTCCTGTGGGTCCCGCGAGGGAGATCGATAGATAAAATTATTAATGCACACTTACTCTAGAGATAATAATCCAAATATATAGCATAATTTCCAACTATGACACGACTATAGTGTCAATAAAATAGAGTAAACATTTAAACCATTTATTCAAACAAATACGCTCCGGCGGAAGTTTATGGGAAGTAATAAGAGTAGTAGATCTAGCATCCGGTTATTTGCCAGGCCAGCGGGCTGATAATGAACAAAGATTTTCATTATTGCTCGGCGGCCCAGAGTTTTAGTAAAAATATGCTATTCGGAACGCCACAAAAAATTAAGTTAATAGCCTAGAGAACTCCTTGAGAAGTGGTAATAATAGTGGTTAACACAATAATAGGACTCAGTGATTTTCTTATTCAAATTTCAAATCGAATAAAGTCAACTTTTGTCCCACAATAATAACAACACGTCATTTCCCAATGTCCTTGAATTGAAGTCTCCCAAATGTTTCTTTCAGTTTCTCTAATTATTACTTTTATCAAGGTTTTCGACACTGGAGTACCATTTAGGGATTATATAATACAAGAGACCTCTCAGCCAAGACAGCTCTGCCTAGGGTCACTGCTTATAGGGGAAGCTAAATACAACACAAGAATCCAAGTGTTACTGCTTGTGACATTAACCTTTCTGATATGACAATGGGTCAAGGTCATGACATACATTAGGTTATGGGTAACAATTGTGTCAAGTAGGAACAAGATCTGTCGAAGAGATTCAATTATACAGACCAGATAAAGGCTGTATAACAATATCAAAGTTTTGCTGTCTGTGACCTTGACCTTGATATGACATTGAATCAAAGTCGTGACACACCTCTGAGTCATGAGGAATAATTGTACTAAGTACGAATAAGATCTGTCAATCATACCAAGTTATATGGACCAGAGAAGGGCTGTAGAACAATATCCAAAGGTTTGGTAATTGTGATCTCTTGACCTTGATGGCAGAACCTTAGATCAAAGTCGGACACACCTTTGAGTTATGAGCAATAACTGTACCAAGTATAAATAAGATCTGTCAAGTATACCAAGTTATATGGACATAGGGCCTGTGACCTCGATGAGGGGCAGATATCATATTATAATTCACGACACACTGTCTTTTGATAATACATATTGTTATAAAGTTTTGTCAAAAAATATTCAGTGGTTAATAAGTTATGGCCCGGACAAACAAAATGTTGATGATGGACGGACGGATGGATGGCAGACGACTAGCATCAGAAAAGCTCTGCTGACTTTTTCAGGTGAGTTAAAAACAAAACTGGACACACTGAAGGGATAGGGTAATACAGGCCTGGCATTTTCAGGAGAGCGATTTATTTGCTCGCCTACTGCTTGCCTTAAAAAAATTGAGGGGGGCGAAAAATATCGCTCCTAGCCTTAGAAAATAATGATTACCACAACAGTTTATTCCTAAAACACACAGGTTTTCATATCTCTGCTATGTTGGTGGTCTCTGCAATATTGCCATACTGCCCCTCCCACACCTCCAGGCCTTACCAAGGCCCGGAGGTGTGGGAGGGGCAGTGTAGCCATCTCACCTCACAGAGACTACCTGGTTAGCGGAACCAAATAAAATGTACAAACCCCACCAGGCAGAACTCATTAATAGTACAACTTCATTTTGCCACTTTTAGCTTTTGTAAACTTGAGGAGAGTTAATCGCTCCCCTAGGCCATGTGAGGAGAGCGATTTTTAGCCCTCCTGCATTTTTAAGAATGCAAGGCCTGGTAATAAATCAGTTGTGTAGTGTTTCAGCAGGGTGTACGGGACTGTACTACCCTTGAGATTTGTATTTCCTTTGGCTTTCAGCCTCAGGAAATACAAATCTCAGAAGGGTAGTTTACTCCTGTACACTCTGCTAATATTACATTAAGTTGAAAACACGGAATATTGCTAAAATTTTGGTGCATGATTCAATTAAATTACAGTTTCTACATTATTTGCAAAAGATATAATGGAATACATCACCTCTTCAGTGAAACTGGGCACCATCTGCAATGATAAAGCATTGCAGATAGTGCCTTGTTGCACTCATGGAATGACTTATTAGAGAGAGACTTGAGCAAGAGAGATAGAGAGAGAGAAAAAGAGTGTGAATTAATGGTATGGTATTTATGCAAGATGCATATAAATATTTTAATGTATATATGTCATCGCATCAACTGCATAACATGTAGTGTTGAAATGCTTAGTCGACCAGCCATTGTCGATGCTGATATTGCTCAACATCAACTCAGGATTTATGCATTGACTAGTCAGAATATGCAGAATTCCCTATAAAAACATTACAGCGTAACATAATTCCACTGTAAGGTCTACTGGGGAAGAGTTAAACCAATTGTCAGTAGATCTGTTCAGAGAGTGAAATCAACGACACTAATAATGAGATAACTGACACAGACTTTGAGAACAATGTAGATGTGAAAGTTAACTGTGTAGCATAGGCTTCTTTGAACTTGTTGACAGTGGTCACACTGCACATGCCTTAATACTGTTAATGGCTTGTCTTGTCACCATACAATAAAATTTCTATTATAGAGAGATTCCCATGTCATTTAATTTATTACTTATCAACCAGCATCAGTAAAGTGTGCAATTGGAGAAAAATATTCAACTGCAGAGGAATTGCCCGTTCTGGTAATTTGCCATTACTCCCTCTGCAAAAAATATGCCGATGAAAATTGTTCCTCGCCTAGCAATTGCAATTCAAATTCAGTTTAAAGAGGTTACCCGTTTTAGTATATTCAAATTATCCTTCTAACTTTTTTGCTCCTTATATTCGTATTTGCATATTAAATAAACTTTCTTGAAATGACCACTGATAAAAATTGCCCCATTTGGTGTGATATTGAAAGTGCCATGTGGTTTCTGACAGAAACAAAACAAATATCGAACTACCAAAATGACCACACACTTCACTTAAATGCAATATCTACACATCTGCTGGCCCCTGTCAATAATTTCTGTATACGTTTGAATGGAGTTTAAAAATGTGTTGTACACCACACTTGCACCAATGACATTTTCAAGACAGTGGGCCAAGATTTGAGGCTTTCAGTATCAATGCTCTTTATTCATTAATATTCATGACCTGTCAAAACCAACAGTGATGCATTGTAAAATGTTCATCTATTTATCAAATGCGGTTTCCTTTACTAAACTGGATCTTGCCACCTGCTCCACATTTATACATTCTGATATATTTATTTCTACGGGTAATTTTGAAAGATTGAACTCCAAAATGGGTTTGAAATTCACAGTTGAAGTCCTACTGAAATTTAGGGTTACAATGAACTAAATGAGCAACTTTTACTCGATACAATTTTTAGGGTCGGCATACTTTTTTAGGCCATTCGGGTTGCCCTAAACAGTTTTTCTCTGTCCTGACATTTTATAGGCCTTCACAGTATTTTGATATTTTTACCGAAACTTGATATATTTTAAATACCAATGGCATACCACGAGAATTTTCACTTATTCGATATACTGAAATTTTTAGTATTATTGATTAACATTTTATTAAAGTCCCAAACTAATGCAGAAAATGGACATTCTTCTCTTGTTTGTGTACAAATATCACTCAAACATACAACGAAGTTGCAAAGTTCGACACATGTAGAGCAGCTCTCCAATTATACAGATAAAAATGACACATGTAAAGCCAATCAGCTTTATTGAGTAATTATGTAGCACACAAAAGATGACTACTTCGAGTTATTTAATTTTAATTTTAATCCCCCGACAATGCTGACATATCATGAGTTGGCTCAGGTCAGCTCCTACACATAAGCAAATAAATCTTGATGGCTTTTTATTAATGTGAATCCTGTTTCAATGATAATTACATAACTAAGAGTAACATTCCACATTCCATATGCCTGGGCAAAATACAAACTGAAACGGAGCGAAGTTGTATCGGCTATAAGGAAGGCCAAAGCATTATATTTGTCCAAAGTCCAATCCACCCTGAGAAGTCGTGAAACACCACCTCACGGTGGTGGAAGACCCTCAAATCATTCATCGGCAGCAGCATCACAGTAGAAATTCCTACTCTCATCCACTCTAACAAAATGTACCCCTCAAGTGTTGAGAAAGCTGAACTGTTCAACAAATATTTCAGTTCTATCTCAACAGTTGATGACTCGATCGCTTCCCTGCCAGACACACCACTCCGTGTTGCCGAACGTATTGATTGTATTACTCTACATTGTGGTGAAGTATATTCTGTAATGAAGTCGATAAAAGTGTCCAAGGCGTCTGGTCCAGATCTGATAAGCCTGCGTCTCCTCAAAGAATGTAAATCCTCTTTATGCGTGCCACTCTCGATCTTATTTAATGTACTAATGAATAACTTGTACTTACCGTCACTGTGGAAAAAAGCAAACGTCTCCCCATTCTTAAAAAAACAACCCTCCAATTCTGTTACTAACTATCGCCCAATATCGCTGATCAGCTGTGTTGGTAAAATATTTGAAAAATGTGTATTCAAATGTTTGTGGAATTTCATAATTGACAATAACGTTCTCAGTCAATTTCAGTCAGGTTTTACATGCGGTAACTCAACTGTCCTCCAACTTACTGACATATATGATGAATTTTGTCGTGCCCTTGACGAAGGCAAAGACGTTAGGGTTGTTTTCTGTGATGTTAATAAGGCCTTTGACAAAGTTTGGCATGCTGGTCTTATCTACAAGCTAGAGAGTATTGGCGTTTCGGGTGAACTTCTGCTATTCCTAAAATCGTATCTTGCAGATAGGCTGCAACAAGTAGTGATATCATCTGAGACATCTTCATGGAGAACCATTAATGCCGGTGTTCCTTAAGGATCAATCTTCGGGCCCTTCTTGTTCCTTATATACATTAACGACATAACCAAAGACCTACTAAGCAGTATACGCCTCTTTGCAGGCGATACTTCCTTATATCTAATAATAGAGAACCCTGAACAAGCCTCGACCTTAATCAATCATGATCTGGCCACAATTGAACACTGGGCTAAAACATGGTTGGGGGAGTTTAATCCGAACAAAACAGAAAGTATGCTAATATCGTGTAAAAGCAACCCCATCTCCCACCCACCTTTATTCTTAGGCAGTTCTCAGATAACCAAAGTTTCTAACCACAAACACTTAGGGGTCATACTGAACAGCACTTGCACATGGAACGATCATGTTGACCATATATGCTCTAAAGCCTGGTCTCGCTTAGACTTACTGAGGAGACACAAATTTAATTTAGATCGTAGTGTCTTAGAAAAGATATATTTTGCCTTTATTAGGCCTCTTCTTGAATACGCAAATACTGTTTGAGATAACTGTTCTGTAACCAAAGTAGCAGAACTGGAAAAAGTACAGATTGCAGCGGCAAGAATTATTACTGGGGCAACCATTAGTGCTAGTAAGTCTTTACTTTATTAAGAAACATGATGGGACCCATTGCAAGAAAGACTTCGCAAACTTAAGTTAATCCAGTTTTTCAAAATGTACCATCGCATGGTACCACCACACATCTCCAGTAAAGTCCCCCCACTTGCCTCTTCGACCAATCCATCACTCACTCTCTGATCAAGTCAAAACCACCATGTTCCTTTTTGTCGGACTGAACTGTACAAGTCTTCCTTCATCCCCAACGTTACTGACCAATGGAATAACCTGCCTCTTGTCTGTCTGCGAGAACTTGTCATTGATTAATTTCAAGACTTTCCTAAATGATGGGAATCAACAACCTCCAAGGTTCTATAGTAAGGTGAAATCTCGTACAGCTCAAATATATCATTGCAGGTTACGACTGGGGTGTAGTAACCTCAGTTCACACTTATATGACAATCTTTTAATACCAAACCTCTTATGTCAGTGTGGCGAGCAAGAGACTCCTGATCACTTTCTCTTGCATTGTCCAATTTTCACAGACGCTCGTAATTATACAATTAACGTACTCCCTTTTGGGGCAGACACATCTATCCTTCTTTTTGGTTCAGAGTTCTTGAATAACGAAGACAACCATTTTATCTTTGAAGTGGTACATGACTTTATATTATCAAGTAAGCAATTCCAATGATTAATCTCAGGCACAGTACAAACCTAATTAAAATATAATGTAATTGGGTTAGTACTGTGTTAGAAATTGGCTCAACGGAACGAATATACCCCTCCACACCACTTAACTTTTCTTGCAGCTCACCACCATGTAGACAGTATTCACAGACTATTCATAATCTTCTACTAAATGAACTGAATGAAATTACATACTTACACCTTTTTCGTGTGTAGTAAATGTACCGTGTATTCAAGTTGGCCGAGTTTTGCTTCTTTTTATATCGTTCTTATTTTGTTCACCGTGTACTCTTAACATTCTTACATATCATTACTCGGTGGTCCCCGCCTCTACTTCCCGGGATGGCCAGGATCGGGTGGTCTTATTAACAAAAGCTCCCATTTAAATTTTATTATGTTTTCAATTTTGGACTCGGAAACATGGCTTGTGGCCCCTCGTTGGAGTGAGCTCGTTGAGCTCGCTCCAATGGGGGGCAAGAACTGTATTTTTGGAACAGAAAATAAAAATGTCTAGTGGCTGAAGACGTCTTTTGTGCAACTATCATATACTGTCCGCATCGGCAAGGGATTAATCTGGTGTACGGGAGGCGGGGACCTTCGGGAGACTATATGTGAGCTTGACTACTGAAGCTTGTGTAATGAATACAAATACTGTTAAAACTAAAGACTAAAGTCACTCATACCTGCCATTGTCATTGGTAACCATTTGAAATTTTGTTCTGTTATTTTTCAACCTACCTATGACGTTTCATGAATGTGGGTCAAACCATTATCAAGTTATCATTGGGAAACCAATTGTTTACAGGAACCCGTCCGCCCGCCATTCATCAAACTATAAATCGAGTTTGACTTCTTCACAACTTGACTAAAAATTCAACTATATTTAGCTCAAGAAATCATTTGTTGAAAAATTCATACCACTTACAGGGGAGAAATTCGATTCAGTGTGCCCAAATTATACTTATTTCTGCAGCAAGAGAAATCGTGTCCTGTATGGGAATATCTGCCAGCAGCAGCATGCAAGGAGTTAAAGAAATTGTTTTGCAAGACTTGTCTGTTATTCAAGTTAGGTAAAGGGTTAAATAGAAAAAAAGGCTAGTTGATTTTGTCTGGTGAAGAAAAATGAATCCTTTCAGGTCTGAAAACAACTAATCCATGGGACTTGTACAGCCAGTTACATGTAAGTAATGTGAGACAAGAGATGGTTAACTGCACCCGGAAGGGTAGCTGATAGTTACTGTGAGTAACAAACCACTGTGTACATATTTATATATGACTTATACAAACTAAGTCTCTTTTGACAAACACTTTTTACAAAAGTCTGGCTCAGCAGATGCATTTCCTGAGAAAACAAAACTACTTTGTGAATTTTGCACTGCATAGTACTACAGGACTTGTAAAGGGACTTAAAACCATAAACAAGAGGCCCCACAGGGCCTGAAGAGCTCATTTTGAACGGAACCTGATATAAATCGAAGCCACGAATGAATCTACATTAAGCAATCTCCATAGGATCCATTGTCAATCCTTGAGACCCTCAGTAGTGACTAAAATAATGATTCTTTTTGTGCTCCTGTATTTAGCCCAAAGATAAACCCAGGCACTCGAATTGAACAAACGGGAATCTGATCCCCCTAGAGATGTATACCAAATATGAAACCATTCGGATTGGTGGACCTGGAGAAGAAGATTTTTTCATATTGCACTAAATTAAAATTCAGGGGGGAGGGCGGGGAGAGGCAGAGGGAGCTCAAATATCAATCCAGGGACCCAATATGAACAAACTTAATCTGAACCCCCTATAGATGTTATATACCAAATATCAAAGCATTCTGACTGTTGGGACTGAAGAAGATTTTTAAAGATTATTCCCCATACTGCCCTAAGTTAAAAATTCGGGCTCCTGTATTGAGCCCAAATACGAGCCGAGGAGCTTCATTTTAACAAACTTATATCTGACCCCCTATGGATGTTGTATACCAAATATCAAAAGATTCTGATCATTGGTTCTGGAGAAAAAAAATGTTTAAACTTTGCAAATATGTTGACTCAGCATTGTTTCGATACCCTCTACAGAATACCCTATTACAACCGATGGCAATTTTTTTACCATTCAGTTCTATGGGTCCTAAGGATGCTTCATACTAAATAACAGTTCCCTGTACCATGGGGTTTGGGAAATATTAGAGTTTGAAAATATTTCTATTTTTAGCTCCTGGGGTTCCCACAGGGACACAGGAAATGTTTTTTTTACATGAATCAAGTACTTATGACCCAATAATATCACAAACCAGATTTACTTCAAATCGGACCATTGGTTCAGAAAACAGAAATTTTGGGCGGGGTCAAAAATCTTTCTCTTCCCATTACAAAGGCAAATATTGCTTCACAAACTTCCTTTGAACAAATTTGAATCTACACCCCAAAAGGAAGTTCCATACCAAATATCAAGTCATTGCACCTGCTAGTTTATGAGAAGATTTTTTTAAAAGTTTGGAGCAGTTTTCCCCATCCCCTCCCTATGGGGATGGGGATGGGGACGTTGAGTTGAACAAAAATGCAATGTCCCCTCAGCACCATCACTCACACAAACTTTCACTTGAATTGGCCCAGTGGTTTTGGAGGAGAAACCCAAAACAAGGTGCAGACGGATGATGAATGGATGACGGACGGACAATGGATGAAGAGCGATTAGATAAGCTCAGCTTGATTTCAAGGTGAGCTAAAAATCTCCTGGGTTTAAAATGCATGATAAGAAGCTAATTAAATGAAAGTGTCAATGGCACTGCAGCTCATCTTGTCCAGGAAGGGACTGACCTGAATAGAAAGCTCCAGTAAGTCACTCAATCCATTTTCTACAAAAAAACCCCTATCACACCAAATGAAACCTGAAAAAAGATCAGGTGAGGGGTGCAACCAGTAGGGTGTATTAATGGAATTGTTGACAATTTATATGCCAAATCCAATGGCTGATGGTGGCCATGTTTTTCAATGAAATTCAGAAAAATTTGATAGCTCCCATGTAGACATCACATCGAAGCCATATATGAAATTTGAAAAAAATTGGGTGAGAAATGTGGCCTGAAGGGAGTGCTAATGGAATTGTTCACAATTTATATGTCAAATCAAAGATGACCATGTTTTTCAACAAAATTCAGAAAAATTTGATAGCTTCCATCTAGATATGACACAAAAACTACATAAGAAATTTGAAAAAAATCGGGAGAGAAATGTGGCCTGTTGGGTGTGCTAATGGACTTGTTGACAATTTATGACAAATCCAATGATGGCTGCTGGCAGGCATGTTTTTCAACGAAATTCTGACAAATTTGAGAGCATCCATCTATACATCACACCAAAGCTACATATAACATTTCAAAAGATTGGGTGAGAGATGCAACCTGTTGGGTGGTGCCAATGGAAGTGTTGACAATATATGTGGCAAATCTAAGATGGCCACTGGTGATCGTGTTTTTCATTGAAATTCAGAAAAATTCAATAGCACTCATCTAGACATTGGCCCAATGCCACGTATGAAATTTGGAACTGATTGGGTGAGAGCTGCGGTCTGTATGGTGTGTTAAAGGAATTGTGGATGGACGAATGTATGTACGGATATACGGATGGATGACAGATCACAACCCATCCCAATAGCTCATAACTGACATTGTCAAGTTGAGCTAAAAAGCATACATGAAAGAAAGAAAGAAAGAAAGAAAGAAAGAAAGAAAGAAAGAAAGAAAGAAAGAAAGAAAGAAAATAATCTTTTTGTTAATAATTAATGATACCCTAAAAAGCAATCACGGTCTGTTTCAGTGATGATTTCACTCATGAGATATAGCTGCAAGAAAAATGAGTTGGTAACAATTTCTTTATCACTGATATCAATATTCATTTGCAAGAAAGAAAGAAAGAAAGAAAGAAAAAAGAAAGAAAGAAAGAAAGAAAGAAAATAATTTTATCGTTAATAATTAATGATATGCTAAAAAGCAATCACTGTCTGTTTCAGTGATGATTTCACTGAGATATAACTGGAAGAAAAATGAGTTGGTAACAATTTCTTTATCACTGATATCAATATTCATTTGAAAGAAAGAAACAAAGAAAGAAAGAAAAGAAACAAAGAAACAAAGAAAGAAAGAAAGAATGAAAGAATGAAAGAAGGAAGGAAGAAAGAAAGAAAGAAAGAAAGAAAGAAAGAAAGAAAGAAAGAAAGAAAGAAAGAAAGAAAGAAAGAAAAAAAGAAAGAAAGAAAATAATTTGGTTATTAATAATTAATGATATGCTAAAAAGCAGTCACTCTCTCAGTGATGACTTCACTCATAAAAATAGCTGGAAGAAAAATGAGTTGGTAACAATTTTCTTTATCACTGATATCAGTATTCATTTGAATGGCTTTAAAATCTTTCGAAATGAACTTCCTGAAGTGACAGGGTTAAAATGGTTATTTTTTCAGAGAAAATATATATTCCCAAGCAAGTGGTGTCCTAAGAACAGATAAATATGTGTTATGTGCACATTGTGCTTGTACAGAATCTTTTATCGTGATGAGATGCGTTTTTAGGGATGTATAGCTGCGAGTCATGCTTGTGCGAGGAGTCAAGTCGTGATAACAGATTGTATATAAGCACAATGAGCGCATAACACATTTATCTACCCTTCAGTCAAAAAAAAATGATAACCATGATTTCTCAAAAATAACTGTTAAAAAACAAAAAGCAACACTCAACTGATCAAAATAATAGAGCTTCATTTTCAATTCTCTCAAACCAACGGCACATGAAGAAATTCCTTCAGCATGAATGAAATTGTACATTGAGAAAAAAAAATAATCCAAGTCAGCCCAAGTATGCTTTTTCCACCAAGCAATTATATTTTGAACTAAATTCAAATCATTTCATGATGTCACCCAAGGCACAGATGGCTAGTTTGCAAAAAGAACTAGGGAATTATTTTTTTGCAGTGTGCAAGAATCGCTTTAATTACATGATGTCACTTCATTCATAATTTTAAGAATGAATCAAATCACAATGAGATTGACGTTACATTTCAGAATTTTCAGGCTATAATTTTCAATTTTTGTGATTCACCTCCATCTTTATTTTTTTGTACGTTTTGCATGATGGATTGTTTTTGTAATGGATCATGCTGTTCCCTGCAATGTGGAATCTATGTTGAGGCAAACTTGATGCATCGTTCATTGCAGCATTAAAAGTTTTTGAAGGAAATGACTTGTGATTGCCAGTACCACTGAAATAGTCTGTCAGGCATGCATGCGTTCTTTTCTTGCGATGTCATGTGACTTTTATCGCTACTGAAATAGTGATACAAGATCTTTTATCACCAAATTTTTATTGCTACTGATATTGCTGTTTGCGATTGCGTTGTTTGGTCAATTATAAAATGTGATGAAATCAAAATTTTATGACTGACTTGGCAAATACTTTCTCATCATTTGAATCAGGTGTTCATCCCACATGCCACACTCATCATTAACTCCTAGCACCCTGGTAGTATTTCAAATTTTTTGTCACCGATTCCATATTTGCCCATGTGGCACAAACAATTTAACAAATTATATATTGTTTGACAGAGCTCACTGAGCTCTGTCAAACAAGATATAATTTTTGACATTCTCAGTTGCATTGTGGGAAAAATTAGCTGCTGAAAATTTTGGTATTTTGACATCAGTGTGCAAAGGGTTAATTCCACAAATTGTTTGGATGAGTGAAAAGCAGTATGCTTTATGGCAATGTTCTTGTTCATTATGACTCAATGATTGTTATCCAAACTTGATATATAACACAGTTAGGCCACAAAAAGTAGATCTTCTGTTTCTCAGGCCATTATTTGTAAAATTGCATGCGGGCGAGCGTTTTTTTATTTTATTTTTTATTTCAGTAATTACTTCTTTGCCATCAAAAGTTCATGTTTTAGGCCTCATAATCTACATAATAGCATGGGTGGTGGTGTATTTCATCCCTTGAGTGCAAGAAGGCTTTGCAGTGCTAAAGCATTGCAAAGCCTTCTTGCACTCAAGGGACAAATTCATCAATTTTTTCAACTTGGGTAAAATATCAGACATAAACCATTTAATTTTAATTTTTTTTAAGTTTAAATTGGTTATAAAAAGAGAGCATGCGGCAGCCAAAAGGACCATGTGGAAGGGCCTGAGAAACAGATTTTATATTTTTTTAGGCCTTACAGTGAAACTCTGTTAACTGAATAGACTTGGTGTGATCGAAAATTATTCAAGGCACTTCATCCTGATTGCCCACATGGGGGCAGGGTGGCACTGTTTACTAATGCGTAATGCACATCGATGGTGCACCTACCTTCAACCAATGCTAACCTTGCTTGCGAGGAGTTAGTACATTGGGGAGTTTGACAGTTGCTTGCCATTGCTCAGTGGTTCTGTCTGGGTACGCTGGCTTTCTCCACCCTTAAAACTATCTGACACAAGGTGACCCTAGCTGTCAAAAGTGTTGTTAAAACTGCAATAAATAAATAAATGAATACATAATCAGTTAGCCTATGTGCAGTTAACAGGTCAAATTTGTACTGAAAGTATGGTAAATAGTTTGGTGTTTGTAAGTCAAGTACATTAACAGGGTTATTCATTTAAAACACATACAGTTAAGTGTGGGGGTGGGGATGAGGGTGGGTGGGTGGGTGGGTGGGTGGGTGGGTGCACTACATCTTGTTTTGATAAGTTTTTTTTTTAAATTCAAGATGAAATAATCAAAACTCTCAGTCAGTGTTCAACTCATTTTTCTACAAACTATATGCATGTGTATCACAGAATATCTGGAATAAGAGTGATTAACAAAATGTGCCCGGACCACCAAAATAAAAAAACTGTGTGAAGTTATATACAACCGTGTAACTTGAAGATGTACATCCAGGTAAATGAAACTATTTTCATGAAAAGCAGGGCTGGGAGTAGTTAACGTTTCAAATGTTAAAGTGTTAAATTGTTTTAAGAACGTTAAAAAAATTTAACCAAGTTAATAACATTTAACTTTGAAGATTATAATTGTATAATATGTAGCATTGCGGCGTTATCATGTGCTTACCCAAGCCAGATCGCACATGCCGATGACATCAAATTTTGTGCCATTTGACGAAATTGAAGAACACAAATAATTTAGATATTCACCAATTACAGATGACCCATTGTTTTGGAGGAGAGACCATGAAGCCCTTCTACCAATGTTGGCGAAGTTGGCCCACTGATATTAGGCGATACAGCAATATCAGCTTCATCCGAATGCCTATTTTCTGTGTAAAGACTGATAAACAGCGGATGGATTGGTAAATGGCGGATGTCTCTTTCTAAGGATACGGCCACAGCGATTGTATTCTAAAATGAAAACATCTCTGAATGTAAGAATTTACAATAACCTGAGAGAACTATATTAACTACTCGTCCCTGAGTTCCAATGTGTTCTATGTGCCAGTAGGCACATAGAACACATTAGAACTCAAGAGACGAACTGTCTGTAAGTTCAATCATATTCAAATTCAAATCAATAAAAATAGCCGAAGTTATTAAAACTTTGTTCATTTTAACATTTAACATCTTTTAACTCATTAACGCAGAATTATTTAACACATTAACGTGTTAAGGGAAATTTTAACTCCTCCCTGCCCTGATGAAGAGATTTATGAAAGATATTTCTTCAATTGTTTCTTTGCACAGGGTGTGTGTGAAGAAGAAAAAACTTTTCAGCAGTAATTAGCAATGCAAAACATTGCAACATAGCACTTGTGGCACTTTGAGATGCTTTATATTGCTAATTTCTGTCTGTCTCCCACCTTCCTTCCCTTCCCCACAACCACTGCCACCACCACCAGAAAAATTGATTTATATCACTGATTGAGAAGAGCTAATGGTTCCAATTCCAAAAGGGACTTTCCGTTGGGGTAGCATTTGTGTTACAATGGTGCCAAAAGAGTTAATAAAACAATATTCCTTAGTTTGCTGGTATGAGAACAGTGGAATCCTGTTAATTGAAAATCCACTTTGCCCTTACAAAATATTCAGTTAACAGGAATATTCTATGTACCATTTGAACCTGAGAAGCTGCTTTTCGATACAGGAACAGGATATGTTAATTTTTCATTAAACAGGATGGATGCTAAGTGGATGTGTGGGATAGACCAATCAATATTTTCAATATACACAAGGCTGCACGCTGAAAATATTGATTGGTCTACACCCAAATACTGAATATGGACTGTTCGAGGGAGTGTGGTGACTCAGTGGTTACAGCACTGAACTTCAAACCGAGAGGTCCACGACTCGATCCCTGCCAAGAGCAAGGCACTTAATCCCGACTGCCCACATGGGGGCACAATGGCACTGTGTACTAAGGCATACTGCATGTCGATGGTGCACCTGTCTTCAACCAATACTAATCCTGTTTCTGTTGAGTTAGTATGTTGAGGTATCTGACAATTTCTTGCCATTGCTTGATGGTTCTCTTCTGGGTACTCTGGCTTCCTCCACCATACTGTCCGACACAAGGTGACCCTGGCTGTCAAAAGTGGTGTTAAACTTCAACAAATAAATAAATGGACTCTTTCAATTGCAGCCATTAAACTGACATGGAAGACAACAAGAGCGTTCAAAGGGTTAACAGGAAGTTGGTAATTTCCTTTATTCTAGTGATTAAGTAAGCATTTCTGGTAGTGTATCTTGTTTGTTATTGCCAAAGTTACAGATTAAATGCTTATATGGGTTGTACAAAGGCCAAAGAGGTCTATAAACATGGGGAATTCAGCGAGGGGAATTCTGGTGGTTACCAGAGCAATTCTTTGACTACCAGAGATTTATTTTATGCAATTAACAGATCAAATTTGTCATAAATGTACGATAAATGGTTTGGTATAGTGCTGGAAAGTTATATGCAATTAATAGGACTACATGTATTCAGATAAGAAATATCCAATTATAGTACGGTCATCGTGGACTGGTCACTTTCTATGGCATGGGCAGTATTTCCACGGATGCAATAATATTAGAATGCATCACTAATTATAGGAATAATCATCAAACATTTAATTAATGAAGCACCGGTACAACTCTGTGCTTCATTGAAGCCAGAAAAAAAGCAGACTGTCGTCTGCAAAATGAGGTCCCCAGAGGGTAAATTTAGTGATGCTACTCTGCTGTGCAGTGTAGCATCAGTTAAATTTACCCTCTCTGAACCTCAATTTGAATCAAGGTCTCACGTCTGAACAGAAAGAAGTGCCCACAGGGTAAATTGGTCCACTGTTTGAGATAAGAGCAGTAAGTTCACCCCCTTGGGACCTCATTCTGCATATGACAGATTGCTTATTTTCAGGCTTGGCTTCATTAATTAAAATTTTGCTGATGATGCTTTTTATTACTTGGTGAACACATGCTTGGACATCACTGCCCACGAGTGGATTATGATCAATCCATGACGACTGTACTACAAGTCGAATTCCACTCGATCAGTATTGGCATCAAATTGGCTGAAAATATCAACATGGACAAACGAAAGGACTGCAACACAAAGTTGGTAGATATTTCACACAATTTTCCATGTTAGTTTGTTTGAAAATGTTGTTAAATTATTAGTCATGAGGCTAATATTGTTATTGAACTCAGTGATGTCTTTATTCAATGACTTGGTTGTTTCTTTAACCCTTTACATAACATGAAAAGCAGACGACACTTGCAAACAAAATTCTTGAATAACTAATTTTTTTCCATTTTTTGTCTCAAAAACATAGGTTATGACCCCTCATTGGAACGACCTCGACGAGCTCAATCCAAAGAGGGGTCATAACCTATGTTTTTGAGACAAAAAATGAAAAAATAAAGAAAATTAATTGGCGATTTTTTAGAATAGCGCTGTCCGGTTTTGGTAGTTACGTTGTGTAAAGGGTTAACAGACACCAATTCGTCCTTCATGTTTGAAACCAATTCAAAATTGTCTACAAACACTGTACTGTGAATCTCACTTGTTGACTCGAAAAAGAAAAAAAACAACATTGAATCTGTAATTCAATTTTCATTTGTATTTTTTTTGGGGTGGGGATGCATCTTCTTGATTTGCAGTATTTTGTTTACAAAATCTTTACTCACAAGTGGAAGCCCAGGTGGCCTGAGGTGATGCAGTCTTAATGAAACAAGGTTTATGACCATTCATAACCTTTCCATTTTCTTTATTTTCTCCCAATTCAGTCTTTTGATTTTGAGGTGAGCTGTCACACTTGTTTTGCATCCTCCATGTAATAGTAATATACAATTTGTACCAAGAACTTTTTTTTTTAAATTCAACAAAACCATATACTGTACCCCCACCCCACCCCCCCCCTCCCCCCCACCACCCCCACCCCCCACACCTGCCTTATTGGAATGAGTATGGACATCCGTTCTACTCATTCCAAAGCCAACTAAATTCACAAAAATGAGCCATCCAAAATATTGTCAGGTGCTTTGTGTGGCTTGCGGTGATCATATGCATTGATAATTTCATGATAAATTTTTTGGATCACTTTTTACATCACATAAAAATTGTACATACTAATAAATCCTTGACTATCAAGTCAGTGTATAAAAGATATCACTGAGCTCACATATTAAATTTACCATTCAAAGATACAGGAAAACTCACAATGAGTTTCGGATTCTGTAATAAATTTGATAGCGTAATTAAAACAAATCCGCAAAACAAAATACTATTTCTATAAAACAGAAGAACTATTATATCATATGTGACAAATCTAACTGTATAACAAATCTTTGAACTTAGAAAAGTTTTAGGTTTTCTATGGTAGAAAGTATGAGTACATTACAGTATGGTCTTTCAAAATCATATTCCCAAAATGCATTCATAAAAATTTTTATCAATAAATCAATTTGCTGGCTTCTCCAAGCTAATACATTCAGGGGTGTAGCAATAATTGTAATTACTTGGACAAACTTCAATCATACAAGTCAGTCAAAAATAAGTGTAAAGTTTTGATAATGCCTAAAAAAGTTAAAAATCTGTTCCTCAGGACCTCTCCCATGGTCATTTTGGCTGCCAATAACCAATGCAAACTTACAACAACAAAAAATTGAATGGTTTATGTCTGATATTTTACCCAAGTTAATAGAATTGATAAATTTGTCCTTTGAGTGCAACAAGGCTTTTCAATGCTAAAGCCTTCCTGCACTCAAGGGATGAAATACACCATTTCCCATGCTATTCTGTACATTATGCAGTGAAGCCTAAAACATGAAGCAAACCAAGAAAAAAGAACTTTTGATGGTAAAGAAATACAGTGTAACCCTGTTAATTGAATAGCCACTTTGTCAATGATAATTATTCAGTTAACAGGAGTATTCAATTAAAAGGGAATGTGTCACTTTCCTGTATTCTAAAGATATTCTTAGCATTTTTTCTATTATACCTTGTTTGACAGAGCTCCACGAACTCTGTCAAACAAGATATAATAGATTAAATGCATGTATTGGATGTACTGAGGACAAATAGGTCTATAAACAAAGGAAAACTGGGGAGAGTCAGGGTCAATTCTCAACAGGTTACAAGTTTTTTTATTCAATTGACAGGAGTTTGCTCTATAACCTATATTCAATTAATATATATGGTAAATGGTTTTGTGTTGGGAAATTATATATTATATTCAATTAACAGGGTTATTCAGTTAAGAGATATCCAGTTAAGTGGGCTCCACTGTAATTAGAAAAATAAAAAATAAAATAAAACAAGAGGTCCCACGGGGCCTGAAGCGCTCATCTTGTACAGAACACAATATAAACAGAGTTCAAGAATGAGTCTACATTAAGCAATCCATCTCCATAGCTACACTGTCAATCCTTGAGTCCCTCAGGAGTGACAAAAATAATCTGGGCATCATGCCTTTTCTTCAGTTGATCATAAGTAAAATGTAGAGCTCCCCTATGAAGCCCCTTGATACAACCTATGTGGATTAATCTTAGTACCCCTAGAGGGTACTGAATACAAAATTTTTAATTCTTCAGCAAAATGGCCAATTCTGGCTCCCATAGAGAGCCCAAATATTAACCCAGGCTCTTGATTTGAACACAGTTAAATCTGACTTCCCTAGAGATGTTGTGTACCGAATATGAAAGCATTCTGACTGTTGGATCTGAAGAAGAGAAATTGTGAAGATATTTCTTCGAATTGCACTAAGTTCAAATTTGGGCTACCATAGCGAGCCCAAATATTAACCTATGGATCCAATTTGAACAAACTTGAATCTGACCCCCCTAGAGATGTTGTATACCAAATGTGAAAGCATTCTGACAAGTGAATCTGAAGAAGATTTTTGAAGAAATTCCCTCATATTGTACTAAGTTAAATTCCATGTTCCCATATGGAGCCCAAATATTAACCTAGGCTCTCGAATTGAACAACCTGGAATCTGACCCCCCTAGAGATATTGTACACCAAATATAAAAGCATTTCGACTGGTGGATCTGAAGAAGAACAATTTTAAAGAAATTTCCTCATATTGCACTCAGTAAAAATTTGGGCTACCATAGTGAGCCCAAATATATACCTAGGGATCTGATTTGAACAAACTTAAATCTGACCCCCATAGAGATGTTGCATACCAAATATCAAAGCATTCTGACTGATGGATCTGAAGAAGACGATTTTTTTAAATTACTCTCCATATTGAACAAAGATAAAATATTAACCTAGGGACTTGGTTTGAACAATCTAGAATCTGACCCTCATAACAATGATGTATACCAAATATTAAAAGATTCTGACTGGTGGTTCTGAAGAAGAAGATTTTTAAAGAATATTCCCCATATTACCCTATGTTAAAACTTCGGGCTCCTGTAGAGAGCCCAAATATGAACCAATGAGCTTTATTTCAACAAACTTTTATCTGACCCCCATATGAATGCTGTATACCAAATATCAAAAGATTCTGATGATTGGTTCTGGAGAAAAGATTTTTTAAAATTTTTGCAAATATGTTGACTCAGCATTTTTTCGATGCCCATTACAGAACACCCTAAAAAAAACGATGGCAATGTTTTTTTACCATTCAATTCTACTGGTCATAAGGATACTTCATACCAAATAAAAGCTCTCTGTTCCGTGGGGTTTGGGAAATATGGGCGTTTGAAAATATTTCTATTTTTAGCTCCCAGGGTTCCAATGGGGATGCGGGAATTTTTTTTTTTGCATGGGTCAAGTACTTATGACCCAATACTACCATAAAACAAATTTGGTTCATACCGGACCATCGGTTCAGAAAATAGAAATTTTGGGCGGGGCCAAAAATCTTACCCCTCCTATTACAAAGCCAAATATTACTTCACGAACTTCGTTTGAACAAATTTGATTCTACACCTCATATGGAAGCTCCATAGCAAATATCAAGTCATTGTACACACTGGTTCTTGAGAAGAAGATTTTTAAAATATTTTGGAGCATTTTCCCCCACTCCCTCCCTATGGGGCTGGGCAAGCTGAGTTGAACAAAAATGAAATGCCCCTTTGGAAGCATCACTCACACAAACTTTCACTTGAATTGGCCCAGTGGCTTTGGAGGAGAAGAGCAAAACATGGTGTTGACGGATGACAGACGACGGACGGAGAGCATTGAGATTAGCTCAGCTTGACTTTGTCAAGATGAGCTAAAACGCAATTTTACAAAAAATTACCTGAGAAACAGATCTACTTTGTGGGGCCTATTTTCAAATTGTTTTCTGTTTTCTTCCAAATCTGGTTTAAATTGGCCAATCAGTTCTGAAAACAGACAGTGATGGGGGGGGGGGGGGGGGACAAAAATCTTGCCCCTCTCAGAAAATATTACCTCTGAAACTTCCCTTGAAAATTTTTTAGTATATACCTCAAAATGAAGAGGAATACAGAATATTAACTTTTTCCATCCATTAGATCAAGAATGCAAGATTTCTTTTAAATTTGGGGCAATTTTCCTCCATCCACTCCCCATTGGGAGCAGTATATTGACTTTTGGCAAAACTGAATTACCCCTCCAAGTCATCATTCGGTCCAACAGACTGAAATACCACCTTTGCGATGGATGCTGGACGACAGATGATGGACAAAGAGTGATCAGTATACCTCATCCTGAATTTCCGTCAGATGAGCTAAAAAATCCAATGAGTGGTTTTCCGATCCACAAGTCAATTTTTTTTAAGTTACATTTATAGTAACTGTACTATACCATTTATAGTAGCCATACCATACCTGAAAACCAAAATGTGCTATTTTAAGTAACAGTGACCTTGACCTTTGATCAACTCTTCTAAATATTAACAGGGTTCTTCTCCTTCCATTAAGGTACCAACCCTTTAGGTGGTTCTGCATTATGGACAACAAAAGCTATTGCTCAGAAACCATTTTTTTTTACCAAGTTCTTCTGTATGTAATAACATCCCTGTGTCCTTTGAATTTTCAAGAAAATCAATAAAAGTCATTCTTGCCTCAGCGGTACACAATCGCTAAGTCTGGTTAACATGTGACATAAAACTAAAGTTATTGCTCAAAAAACAATTTTTCAACAAAAGTTCTAAAATTGAAAGGGTTCTTCAATGTCCATATACGATTGCTTTCTGCAAGTTTGGTTGAGCTGTGATAAATAGAAGTAAAATTACCTTCCAGAAACCAAAATGTCCTCTTTTTAATAATAGTGACCTAGACCTTTGATCACTGCAGAATCGATAGGATTCTTTCTCTCCCATAGGGGTACCCAATCTCTTTGTCTGATGATTGTGTAACATATACATCAAAAGTTATAGTGCTGAAACCAATTTTTAACAAAGGTCTATTAATTGTTTCAGTCGCTTGACCTTGCAGCTACCATGTCCAAAATCAATAGGGTTCTTCACTGCCATATATGATTACTTTCTACAAGTCAGGTAGACATTGATAAATAGATCTAAAGTTATTACCTGGAAACTAAAAAGTGCTATTTTTAGTAACAGTGACCTTGACCTGTGATCAACAAGCCTGAAAATCGAAAGAATTCTTCCTCTTCCAAGAGGGTACCAACAGTGTAAATTTGGGGGATCTGTGTTACATAGAATTAAAGTCATTGCCCTGAAACCAATTCTGCATGCCTGTCCACCCACTCACATGGCTGCCTAACAGTCTGTTCTCATCAAACTATTAGTCAAGTTGGATTTTGTCACATTTTGATTAAAAAACTGCTGAAAAGTTAAAAAATTTATAGTAATTTCTATATTTTTTATACTTACCAATGACCCAGACATAGCTGGTGCTAACTCTTAAAATATAGGGCCAAACACAAATCTTGCCCCCCAATCCCCAAAATTTGCATCTAAAACCAAAGAAAACATGTCCTTAAAGGCCCTCCACACATCGCCTCTACTGTGCATGCGCAGTGTCAAGGACGTTCCGAAATTGGCGCCATTAATCATTCTAAAAACCAGTGCCTGGTAAGCACTATGTACTCAGCGGGGAGGCAAGAGTTCCCAACTCCTGGGAGGGCCATCCCCATCTGGGTCATTGGTAAGTATAAAAAATATAGAAATTACTATAAATTTTTTAACATTTTTATACTGTACCAATGACCCAGACATAGCTGAATAGTAAAAAGGCTGGAGGGCCAAGGACATAGAGCAAAATGGAATACGCTCAATAATATAAAATAGAGTCATCCCCTGTAGGGAAAAAGAAGTAATAGGCCTTACATGTATCTTTCTTATTTATGATAAATTAGAAAGATACAACACCTTCCAAAATTGAGCTTCATACATCCATGTACTCTATTAATATCCAATATAATCCTTATACTAATAATTTTTAAAGTAAGCCAATAAATAAAGTAAGTCTAGAGAATAGAGACTCTTATACTCCTTAAAAGTGTCTGAGGATTGCATAATCATGTCCGTTGACATATGCAATATTCAAAGCTATACTTTAAAAACTAAGACTTGAATGAATTTTTAAAACATAAACTTCTCACTAAACAACCATCCCAATAACAGCTCAGAATTACTAACTCCGGAGGAGGTATCCCCTTGTTTTCATAGTAAAACAGGTGACCCAAGGGAACACCCTCCCCCCCCCCCTTTTTCTTGCCCTGGGTCAAATAGCCCAGAGCGAAGAGGGCAGCAGAACGGAGACACTGCCGAAACAGACAGCCTACCTAGCTATAGTAGCAACTGTTAAGTGAATGACATTCTGAGCAGTAGATAATAGACCTAACAATAGAGGCCTCCAGAAATGGACTCGATATTTCTGAGATAAAAATTCATGAATGTGGATGGCTGAGCGCAATGAGCAGCCTTCAAAAATCTATAATAGCGACACTATTAATGTAAGCCCAAGATGTAGAAGAACTCTTACTTCATGAGCCGAAATCTTAAGCACAACTGCTAAGTCAATGATATACCATAAGCAGTACCGATAGTTAATAGAATCCATTAACAATAGAATGGAGCGTAACGTCCTTCTACTAGGCATCAAAGTCAGAAGAAGCTTACACCCATAGTAATAAACAGATATCTGTTTATAAATACATAAACTCTACCCGGAAAGAGTAAAGGCCTATGCCCATACAAAGACGGAAGGACCTTAATAACAATAGGTTCCGGATATTAGGAGCCTAACTCTTATGCAAAAATCCAACCTAAATGGTAACGGAATAGTGATTCCGAAACTACGAAAGTGAAAATCATCCAGTGATAGTGCATGAAACTCACTGACTCTACAGTAAAAGAGAAACCAACAGAATTACTGTCTAAAAGGTCAGAATTTGAAAACTACTGTTTCCAGAGGCTCAAATGATTACTTAGCTAAATAAGAACCGAAGTTAAAATCCATATAGGAATTTAATCTAAAGATTCTAAGTCTATATATCAAAAAGTTACTAACTGACTTAGATAAAGAGACATAAGACTCAATTGTAAACTATCGTAGAGTGCATAGGTATGAGGTAATATAAACCTATAACCTTAATAATAACAGGCTGCAGTAGATCTTGTGAAACAAGTATACTAAAAAAATGCAATGAGTAGTATGGAGGGATCAACAATATGAACATAATGATCCCTACACCAACGACGGAAGAGCCTCCACTTTAGCCGCATAGAATAGCGAAGAAGAGGACCTCCTATAGTAAGAAATCGCGTCCAAAGCTCGTCCAGTACAATGCTTACAATGCAATACGGACCACACAACGGAATACATGATGGTTGAGACCTTGCGGGTTGTGATAAAGATGACACGATTTACCCAGTGAAAAAAGATCCTCACATTGAGGACGATTTCACGTAAGACCCACAGTAGACAAGAGAGTAAATTACCCATGATCTCTGTGAAGATAGAGATGCTATCAACAGAAATGTATTGTGGTTGTTTATCTTAGCAATACCTGCTGAAACAACAGCGCCGGAGGATACGCGTATCCTATCTTTCCGTCCTATAGATCAATAGAGCGTTAACAACATTAGCTCAGAGATCTGGACAAGCCAACACATACGTCGGCAATTGATTAGCAAGCTGTGTCGTAAATAAATCATCATTGGGCGCTCCCATAGATAGCAAATCTGATTGAATACTTGTTTGTTGAGAGTCCATTCTGACAGCAACAAGCGACCCGTAAGTGAACGGGAGTCCGGTAAAACAATCAGACGACCCGGAATATGACGGACCAAAACAGAACTTGGTGTATTATAACCAACAGACGGATTCTTTCCATTAAATTGAATAACGGAAAAGAAAGAGTGCCTCCCTGGTTCCGGAGATACGCCACTACTGTCGAATTAACGGACAGGATTTTGGCATGCGTTTCTGAATAATGTTCATGCAATGACATAAAGCAAGCCTAAAAAGCATTATTCCGCGGAAGAAAATTGGTTGCTAAGAGACTGCGGAACCCAAAGACCCTGGCACTTCGAATCCGTTGGGATCAGTATTATATCCCAATCTGCTTGACTGGCAACCGTCATAACAGCCACACTCGGGTCCGGCAACTGCGGTGGCACTTTTTGAGTCAACCACCGAATGTTTGCCCCAGTCTGAATCTCTTGTAACACTAGATAGACAAGAGAACGTGTAAATCGAGCAATTCATGGATTGCCGAAAAGTTGCCGTCGAAGAGAAGCTCCTCCGAGAACGAAGCAACTCTGAGAGAGTTCTTAACCTTACTATCCATGCGTATGGATGTAGCTAGGGCTGCGTCACGTCAAACAACTCCAATCAGCCACTGAAGGGCGGAGTTATACGTGAACAAACTACTGCCCTCAAAAGAAATTACATTGAGAATAATATCCCGTAAATCTTTTCTTGAAAACGTAATGATAACGCCTCCGTAAGGCGGATTACGTATGATAAAGCGTCTAAGTTAAGTCTACTATACATCATGTCGTTTCCAACATTGAAGTTGGAAAAGACATAAACGACGAAAAAGAATATTTCCCGTCACACCGTCTAGACGCATATGAACTCTCGGTATGCCCTGCTCTGCCAAATAAACTAATCGTGTAAATGATAAAACGGCAGAAATGAGCAACGCGGACAAGAAACTAAACTATCATGCTTGGTAGCAGGCTTGTATGCATATATAGCATCGAAAAATAAAACACATATTGTAATGACATTATTGGACTGCGTCGGTAAGTCAGGGACAATGTCCCTGAACCGATCGAAAAATCCGAGTCCAATGACGCTATAAGTCTCTTATCCAAGATCGCAGCAATGAAGTCCGAAATAACAATCACTGGAAGATAATGCCAGAAGATATGAAAGGCAGCTTCCGATACTACTAAAGGGAAAACTCGAAATCTTTCGAATCCCTTTCGCCATCCTGTCGGACCCTATAAAGCGTTTGGTCGTCCGTACCTGATGCAACCGCGGACCGTACCGACCCAGCACCGTCGGATAATTCCTGATTCGACCAAGAAACTGTCAATTGCTGGGATGCTGCGAAACAACTGTGCTAACTCGGATAGCACGTCCGTCACTGAGGCCTGAGGAGAAGCGGTCCTACAATGCATTGCCGCTGGAAGCTCCGTGAACGTTACCCCGTGCATACTACCAATATGCGAGTGAACGGAGTGTATAGGCCTCGTGTCCCTTGGCTACCGGATGGCGCGACCTATTCGCCGTGGAATCACTGAATGACGAAACTGATCGGATACTCGAGGTCACGCAGCCAATGTGCGGTCGTGTGCCCTGCTGTGAGGATGAGGAAGCATTAAGGACAGTCTCTCGGACTGTCAATATAACGGAGCGTCCCGACCGACAGACATATGCTCCGAATGTAAAATATCTGAACCACAACATGCGGTCCCCTATGTTGTTGGACGAGAGAGGGACCTCTCTCGCTCACAGCCCGGACGGACCTGGACAAGCCAGGAACCAGACTAACAGGCTTCCTCCGATCTGTCCTCAATCTGCCGTCACTGGGTGAGTACTAAAGTAATTAAAGTGCTCGCATCACCCAAATCTCCTTCCTAGACCGCAACGGACGAACCCGGCAGCCGAACCATTCGATGAATGTACGCTACACTGGGTGAGCTAGCGAATGTCACTCCGTAGGCGATAGACATATTCCATGAGCACTTATTGCCGCTAGCTCTTCATTAACTATGACGACAGAGGCACACTTTTGAAAGACATCTCCGTAACTTTGCGAACAAGAAACCAGAAATGCTTGGTTATAGCAAGCATATAATAATAATATATATAGCGTCGTTCAATAATTCGAAAGTTTGCGTGACATTATTGGACTATGTCGGAACTGAGGGACGTTGTCCCTGAACCGAACAAAAAATTTCTAAGACCTCCGACGCTATCAGTTTCTTATCCGGCATCGCAGCATTCTGGTCCGACGAAAGAAGCTGTAGAAGACCAAGTCAGATGACATACACAACAGCATATGTTGTTCCGAAAAGGAAAGCTCGAAATCCTCCAAATCCCTTTCGGTATCCCGTCGGACCGGATGAAATTTTCGGACGTCCGTACCCGCTTCCGCGGAGCGTCCCGACCCAGCATCGTCGGATAAAAAATATGCGACAGATTCAGTTGATGCTGGGATGCTGCGATAAACTGTGCTATTTAGGAAAGCACGTCCGTTCCCGAGGCCTGTGCAGTAGCGGTCTTACGATGCATTGCCGTCGGAAGCTCCGTGTACGTTGACTCCCGCACACTTCCTATGCGAACGTCCGGAGTCTGCAGGCCTCGTGTCCCTGGCTACCGGATGGTGTGACCTGGTCGCCGATGAATCTCTGACTGGCGAAGATGACTGGATATCCGTGGTCACGTAGCCAAGAGCGGTCGTGTGCGCAACTATGAGAATGAGGAAGCCTTATTGACAGTCTACTCCGGACTGACTATATGACGGAGCGTCCCGAGCGACGGACGTATGCTCCAAATGCGAAACATTTTGTACCACAACATCTGGGGCCAGATGTTGTGAACGAGAGAGGGGCCTCTCTCGCTTGCCGTCCGGATGGACCGGGACGAGTTATGAACCGGACTAAAAGGCTTCCTCCGTTCTCCCTCCAATCCGCCGTCACTGGGTGTGCATTAGGTTGATTTATAGTGCTCGCATCACCCCAAAATTCCTTCTAGACCGCAACGGACGAACCCGGCTGCCAAACCATTCGGTGAATGGACGCTACACCGGGCGAGCTAGCGGACGTCAAAGGCCGTCGAACCTACTAGGGTCCTCTTAGGCAATTGGCGTATTTACATGAGCACTTTTCCGCTAGCCCTTCATTAATTGTGACGACGGAGGCACACTGTTGGAAGACATCACAGATAAATCACCCTAATCTTGATCGTCTAAAAATAGAAATTGATAAAGTAGAGTGACCCTGCGGGGAAAGGACCGGAGTGTCCATTTCCCCAATAACATACCGTGACATACGTTCCCATATTGTCATCAAAATCATACGATACAGAACAGGAGTTAATGCGAGTACACTGACCACATATAGAATGATTATAAAGTCAGAGGAAGACTTCCTCTTATTACCATTGATCAATATCCTTTCAATGTGAAAAGAAAACAAGTCCTGGTACTCGCACTAACCCCTGGCAATCAAAATACATAATAATAATATGATCCATTATTATTGAAAAAATAATTGAAATCAAAATATTTTGAAAAAATATTTTTTCAGAACAGCCCAAGTTTCTGAAAAGTAACGTTGAGCCCCAATGGATCCCAAGCCTAAGTGTGGACAAAAATTTTAAAAATATTTTAAACAATTTATTCAACACTTACGAACAATAATAATGTATCTAGTTATGATTAAAATAACATCAAGATATTATTTTCCAGAAATCCCCCCCTCACACAGAGGGCTGTTGTAAATGTAAACAATGAATGTAAAAACACTAAAATAAGACTCCAGGCACCCAGGCCCGGAATCAGTTACCAAAAATACACTATCTGATGCAAAACAGAGACTTCCAGGGAAGAAACTGCAGAACATCAGATGGAAGATGCAGAACACAATGCCTAACCACCCGTAGGTGAAGACGTAAACATGGGGAAAAGAACAGAATTCATTCTGTTATTCAGCTAAAACTCCCAAGAAAATTTAGTAATAATAATTACAAAAACTATGCCAAAAGCATGGGAGAATAGCAAGGGTGGACATAAAGGACAGGGAGAGAGGAAAACACTAAAAAATCAGTGTAACTAAATAATCAGAATGACAACAAAATGGCTGCTGCCTCGAAAATAGGTAACTTAACATAATTTCATTAAAAAATTTTAAGTTACAGCCCTGATAATATTCTGTCACACATTTTTCCTCTCCTCCTTCTCTATCCTCCTTAGAATCACCATTTCACTAATATTTATGTGTCTGGCATCATTTAAACTGAGATTTACAAGCACAAAGATCAGTCAGATGTTAACTGATGAAGGGCCAAACTTAGAATGATTAATGGCGCCAATTTCGGAACGTCCTTGACACTGCGCATGCGCAGTAGAGGCGATGTGTGGAGGGCCTTTAAGGACATGTTTTCTTTGGTTTTAGATGCAAATTTTGGGGATTGGGGGGCAAAATTTGTGTTTGGCCCTATATTTTAAGAGTTAGCACCAGCTATGTCTGGGTCATTGGTACAGTATAAAAATAGATATTTTTAGTCACCAAAAAACCATTCAAATTACCTTTTCAAGCTGAATTAGTTCATGAAAAGAAAACATTCCAAACCCAACACAATAAGCTGTTTGTAAGCCTTCTTAGTTCCCGGAATGAAATCCATAATCAAGGCACTGCCCATATAAGCTCACCAACATTAAATACTGTTCATGCGGTAGGCATGCCGTGAACCAAACAATAATCATTTACCACTGAACTCCTCAAAAGAAACCTCTTATTTTACAATAAATGAATCTAAAAAGGGTTCATAATGGTCAAACAGAATTACAATATTTTTCTCAAATTTAAAGTTTAAGTGACTTATTATCCACTGCCATAAAATATTCAACTGTTTAGAGAGTGAATTACCACAAAAGTAGCACTGAAATGGAGTCACCAGCCAGATAATAGTCTGACTACTGTGAAAACTCATGAAAGGCAAAAGCTAAATTTAAGTTAATGAAGCGTGTCCATTGGCTGAAGCTCAGTTTCTTATTCCTGTGCTTTTCCATGAGACTGTTGCCTCAATGTAACATGCCATGGGTGTTGGTGTGTTAACAGTCTCTTCTTGTACTCTTTTTTTTTATTAGGGTTTAACTACACATTAACAGCCAGGGTCATATCATGTCGGTGAGTTTTACGGGTGGAGGAAGCCGGAGTACCGAGAGAACCACCGAGCAACGACGAGCAGCTGTCAGCTCTCCAATATCGTAACTCTGAACTCTGCACCACGCCACAGGCAGGGTTACATTGGTTGAAGACATGCGCACCATCGGCTGCAGTACGCCTTAGTACACAGCGTCATTGTGCCCCCATGTAGGCAATCGGAGTTAAGTGCCTTGCCCAAGGACACAACGCAGGAGCACGAATCAGTGGCTGAAATGGTCACCCATCCAACTACTAACCGTGCTCGTCGTTGCTTAACTTCGGTGATCTGACGAGAACCGGTTGCCACGACGCCACCGCGCCCCCTCTTCTTGTACTGTATATTTAATTAAGCTTAGGCCACACAAAGTAGGTCTTTTGTTTCTCAGGCCATTATTTGTAAAATTGCATGCGGGTGAGCGGTTTTTCA